>VXCM01000440.1:78190-306011 GCA_014773175.1 Lucifuga dentata
GGGGGGGGGGGGACATGAGAACATTTAGGTCAGCCATGACCACACTATGTCACCCAGAGGGATTTTAGACAACACACGGCACCCCAAAGAGAAAGCAGAGGAAGTGGATCAGTTTGGCTTGAATAAATGCATCGTACCACTTACTTATTTGACCTTGTCTTTCTGAGCTGGTTGTGGACTTGCTCCTCCTGTTTCGTACAGCTGAATATTATTAGTCTTGTGGCAGTCAAACTGCTGAGCTAAGGCTAAAGATTTGATTTTGTAACTGAGCCAGATTGAAAGCTTTGCCTGATATATGATAAGCAAAGAAAGCAAATTCTCATCTCGGGACATGCAGGGATTTGTCTAAGCTCCATGCAGATATGTCTTGGGTAAAGTGGGAAATTGGGGTTTTGACATTGGGGATTTTGAATCCATTCTTCTTTGCATGATTATGTTTTGGAATTACGTGCATAAAATCAGCAGAATGTGTGAGGCAATCATGCACGATTTTTGGTCCTTTGTTAACTATTTAAGATAATTACAGCTAGTGCAAGCTAAATACTGATTTTATTTAGTTTTAAAAACCTTGTTAGTGAGACACATTTAAAACCTTTTAAAAGTTCTCAGTTCACCCAGGTCACTGGATATCTAGCAGGTGTAGTTCAAGTTAACAGGACTTCATCTAAATAGCTTCTTCAGTTGTGAGTCAGCGGTAGGCAATAAACTGGCATTTATCCTCTGAGAGTCGTTCACACCTTGGGCCAGGTGACTACTTGGGAGTCACGTAAGAGTCCTCAGAGTCCTTAAATGTAGGAGCAAACTGCCTTTTAATTGAAGACACGAGGGCAGAAATGCAGACGTAAGCAGACGATAAGGTAAAACTTAGAAATTAATAAAAGCATAATGGCTCCTTTAATAAAGCACTTTTTGAATAGAAGCATTCAAGCATCTTTCAGTGCTGGACTTAGTCACTCCATCAGCCAGAACCTCAGTAAAAAATTCATTATCTGCAGCCTCTCTCACAAATTATTGTGTTCGGATTCAAGTGCCTGAGGTCTGTGTACAGCATAGTATAGTGGCTGTTTTTTGGGCTTTTTTGATGGCTGGAAAACTCATTGCTACAGTTTATAAACCAGCATATTTCAAAAAAAAAAAAAAAAAAAAAAAGCCTTCATTTTCTAGTGTGTTTCTGGGGGATTTTAACAGAAGGACATATTTGTAATTGAACCTCAATTTCTCTGAGATGACTCAGCTAACCCTGGTCTGTCTTGCTATTATAGCCAGTGAATTTTGTCTTTGTGGTTGGTGTATAATCCAGGCTAAACCCATCAGGTTGCGTGGCATGGCTAAATGGGGAAGAAGCGACCTTCTGTGTGTCAAAGGAAACTGAATTAGCTGCATGAGGACACCAGTGGAACTGTGGCCTCAGCCATTTCTAACCTGCCTGAATTTTCTCCTCCATTCTGCCACTGTCTCCACACAAACCGACTTCCCTGTTGTCTGAAGAGATTTGCTCCAGAGCGAGCTTCCTACCCGCATGACAGAAGTGTCACCCACTCTCTCACTGATGGATAGTACAAATCTCAGTAAATTATGGTTGAAGCGTAGGCTGTGTTTCAAGTTCAAGGCAATTTTATATACACTTTCTCCATTGTCTTCCCTTCAGTAGTTTTTTTATTCACTTTCCCTCCTCCATCTGCCTGTCTTTTATAACTATTTCATCCTGCACTTTTATTTATTCCTCCTTTCTGGCTCAATCTTAGTTTTAATTTTACATTTTTAGAAAGATTTGCATCTGACAGATAACTATTTTAAATTAATGACAAAAATAATGACATTATTTGCACTGATTAGCAAAGTAACAAGGGATAAATTAATATGAAATTGCTAAGTAATTTATGACAAATTAATGACAAAAATAACGACATTATTTGCACTGATTAGCAAAGTAACAAGGGATAAATTAATTTGAAATTGCTAAGTAATTTGAAAATAATAAAATGTAAGATTCATGTGTTTTAATTTCAGAAAATTCAAATGTTAAACGTCTCATCTGCGTTAAATCTAGCTCATTGATCAAAGGCCAGTGTCTACCAGTGATCGGCTAATGTTCTTCCTGTTAGATCTGTGGTTGGACCACAGCTGAAGGTTTGATTAGGGATGGATTCTGTATCTTTATTGCGCCAAGGACACTCAAAGGCCAATTCATCCAAGAAACACAGTACAAGGTGGAGTGAGAGTAGAGGATATTGAGTGGTGTGTGTGTGTGAGAGAGAGAGAGAGTGTGTGTGGGTGGCTAGCTGGGTTGGGCTGGTGAATGCAGGTAAAAATTGCGGGGGGATTCTCTGGCTTCGCTTGGCTGATGCTCTGTGACATCTCGGTGCTTTGACTCTTTCGTCCTAATCCTTCAAAGGCTTCAGGCGTCACATCACTCAGTGCTCCCCCCCCCCACACANCCCCCCACACACACACACCTTGATATGTTTTCCTAAATTATGCTTTTCCCCACCAGTTTTTGTTAACGTCTTGTTTTTTGTGTTTTACATTACTGTTACAGCGGCATTTAAGATAATGTATTTTTCCTGAGCCTCTTGCAGTTTTATGCAAATTCATTCTCTTACGCAGATGCTGTGAAATTGCTTTTATAGTTGCGTTTACTTTTTTTTTTCTGTAACGCCACGCACATACACACAGAGGAATGCACAAACACACACACACATAAGCACACTTCCATACATATGCATGTGTTGACACATATATTCAAAATATTCCATATATTTTTAGCATCACTGTTGTGCTTCTGTGTTATTGCAGTGTATGTGTGTGTGGTAGTGCTCAGCATTCTTGTTATGCTTCTCTGCTTTCCTTTTTTCTCATTATCCCTCCATCTCTTTTCCTCCCTTCATTTATTCTCTCCTGTGCTCCATTTTTGTCTACTTTTTTTCCTTTAATCTCGGCTTTCATCCTTGCTATCCACCGCTCTTCATCCTGCTCCTCTTCTCCATCTTGTTTAACTCCTCAGCCATCAGCACTGGAGGAAAAGCTCTTTTCTCTCTATATGCTAGTGCTGGCATCTGCAATTTAGGCTTGCAAGTGCTGTTATAGAAAAAAGAAATGTGGGTAATGTAGACTTGATGGGGTAGTGCACTGAGTTCTAAGACTCTCCCTTTGTGTGTGTGTGTGTGTGTGTGTGTGTGTGTGTGTGTGTGTGTGTGTGTTTGTGTGTGTGTGTGCAAATCAAAGCAAGTCAGCAGGTTGTTTTTTCACTGTTTGTTCGTTTTAGGACTCACTGTTTCCATTTTCCAATTTACCAATCAAATATCTACGTTTCTTTTTAAAGAAACATATTCGTGATACATAGATTTCCACATGGATTTTATTTTCTGGTCTGAGAAGACACATTTCATAGCAGTTTACAGTAAGTAAAGCTGCTGCAGACAAAGTGGAGAGAGAATATGGAAAAAGTTCCTCAAAGTAAGCAAAACAGCAATAAGCAGTTAAACTGTGTGATGCAAATGCTATTTTTACAACTTCCACCTGGATTTTTCCCTCAAAATTCACTCATGTTTTGATATCTAAAATAAAAACATTTTAAATAAAAATATTTAGCTCATGATTAATTTACATGATCTTTGACATCCTTTGATTCTTTGAGACACCAGACTTCTGTCAACTGGTTTATGTTTAACACTTTGTTGCCAAGGTTGAATAAGCAGATTTCGAGTTGAAAACGACGCTGTAATTGTCTCAAATGGTTTCTCTTAAGAGCTTTTCCCATCTGTAAATGCATTTGCAAGGTCGCAGACTACACGTAGGAAAAATATCCCAGTTTAATTGCAGGGTTGTGTTGCAGTCAGCTTGAGCTAGTTGACAGGATCGTAGTGCATTAAAAACGGTGGTGAGTGTGTGATGGTGATGGTGTGATGGTAATGGAAGTGGTGTGTCAGTGTTTGGTACAGATCGATCCACTAGCTGCTGTGCTAACCTGTCAGCTAGCCTTCATAGGATCCTGAGGAGGAAGTGACGAATTCAAGCATTTGACTCAGTTACTGATTTCCACTGCATCTACTAGCATTTGTCTATACACACACACACACACACACACACACACAAACACACACACACACACACACACACACACACACACACACACACACATTCTGTGAACTGTCACAATGAATTTATACATTCTACGTACTAGTATTAGATGGTAATAAAAGAAAGCCATCAGAATACCTATTTTATTAATTTCAGGAAGAACACTGCAGTCCCTTTAAAAAAAAAACAAACAAAAAAAAAAAATGCCAGAATGCAATATTCTCAGCATCAGGTGTCTTCAGGTTTCTGAGATATTAATATTTAATAAAAGAGACTCATTGTACCTACTCCTGTAAACATGAGTAGATGTATGATTGTTGACTGGTGCCTTGGATATGCATAATTTGTTTTTTGTTTTTTTGTTTTTTTTTAATTCAGCACATGTAAAACATTGTGAGTTTGCATACATTTCTCTTGGTTATCTGATTTAATTTTGGCTTAAATGGATTTTTTTGTGTTGTGTATTTCATGCCTGTAAATTTAAGTTATGGAGATGAACAGGACAATTATTGTAACCTTAACTATTTAAAGCATAGACATAAAGAAAGTTGATGAACAACAAAGAATACAGAATAAGCAGCAAATGATGTTGAGCATAAGATTTTATAAAGATATATTCTGAATACATTATTTTTTAGTATTATAACTAATTACATTAATGATGAGGCATTCAGTATTCATGCATGCTCATGCTTGAATACTAAATGCCTAACATTGTACATACATGAAACACACAAATTTGAGTGAGATGTACATGTGCAGAGACACTCTTATTCACAAAGTAAAACATAGAAGGAGCTCCTTCACTGCACAACCATGAAATAGTCCAGGTTTTTCTGTTTTTCTCTGTTTCTAAAACAAAGAGAAAAACAGTCCCCAACCTTCTGTTTTCTCCACCACTGCAACCCAATTTTCCTCAAGAGTATAATTTTCTGTGAGCAGCACGATGCTTTACCATTCATGTCAGTGCTGATGCTATTTGTAATGCCGATCTGTGGTTATGCTGCACAAAATGCTCTGGAAAAAGATTTAGATTTTTCATTATTTCTTTGCTCTTTAATATCTACAACTATGAACTGGCAGAATCTTCTGTCCTTTTATACCTTTGAAAAACCTCAGCTCAAAAATTTTAAAAGACCCATAGCATCCTGTCTCTGTCCAAATTTCTCCCTTCGGGAAAAAGGCTCAGATCTCTCCCCTCAAAGATGACCAGATTCAGGAACAGCTATACACATCTGCAATTTGTGTTTTAAATGATTCTCAGGACCTAGTTTTTAATTGTTCCTACTGTTATGATTCAACTTTATTTTAAATATTGTTTAGCTTTGATTTTGATTTTTGAATTTTGTTGTAGTTTTTAGCTGTTATTTATTGCTAATTAGCATTTTTAATGAGTCTTAGGACTCACTTCTTAGATTTATCAGATATATACAGAATGTGCAATCAATAACTGTTGTATGTTTGTTTATTATGAGCACACTGAGACAAATTCCTATCAACTGTAACTTGACATGGCAATAAAGTATTAGATTGTATTTGCAGCACCTCTTGTGATGATGTAATAAATGTGACAGCAGCATCAGCAATTTTCTGTTTGGAACTCAATTTCAGTGAGAGCAGAGGGGATTCTCTCTGGTGTTTGCTATACTGCAATTTTATTTTACGTCTCACCTCACCACAGTCCATTACAAGCATTTTTCTAGCAAGAGAGTTTATTGTGGGTAACACTCACCATGATCCCTCTATTTTCCCCATCAGTAAGGGACACGCTTCCAATAATAGTACCTGTAAGCTTTGACATGTTTGTAAAATCATCCCTTCTGCGACTCTCCGTCAAGGGGTCATGAACAAAACCATTTTCCTGCTGTTTTATGCCATCCCTGACGATTTGTGCTCCTGCTGGTTGGATGCATTTGTTTTGAGTCCCTCCAACCATCTCAGCATGCCCCTGAGGCCAGCCCGCAATGCTGCGGCAGCGTTTTCACCCACTGAAAAGAAGTCAAAGCTGTGTGTTTGTTGAGATCAGTGGGAGTTACCTTGATGGATGGGGTAGAAGGCTCTAAAGAAACTGTCAGTCTTGTCAAATGGTTAAAACTACATATGTTGAATTTATCCCCAGCACTGAGATGCATGCACACAAATGTGAATTCAACTGATTCCAAATTTCCATTTGGTGTGATGTGAACATTAATCTGTCTGTGTGTGTTTCTCTGGAGACAGATTGAGGACACCAACTCTTTCTTTAAACTGAGATTGATTGATTGAGATTGGTTGAGGTGACGATATTTTCTAAATAGATTTCTGAGGATTTGTTTCAGAGTGTTCATGTAATCCAAAAGTATTCTTGTGGTATACATTGTGTTACCTTTAAAACCTGGATTCACAGTCAGCCGTATAAAGATCTTTCTCCCTACATGAACCTTGAGTTGTTGAACCAAGGATTCCATTTGAAGACTCGCTTTGCAATACATCTTTTCATGTAAAACAAATTGGACGCTGAAAGAAGACCTTTGACCAGCCAACTGCTGTAGCGAGTGTGAAAAGGCTTTGCATGAATGCATGCCTCCATTCACAAATCCACATGAGACCTTCAGCAGCAAGCCCTTGTACACAAGCCCTGAACCTTATGCATTTTTTCTTCAGTTCCTCTAAAAATCTATGCAGTAACAATTACCATTCTAACAAGAAGGGCACACAGAACGCATACCTCCACCAAGGCTGAAAAAGCAAAGACAAAATTTGTCTTCTTCTAATAATGTATTGGCCTAAAGAGAAAGAAATAACTATAATATTGTTACTTATCTGCTTAATTTGTCATAATAGCAGTACCTGGAGTGTAACATTGTCTTATCTAAATGATTCAATCATTAGACTCAATCATCCTCATCAGCTCTACACATTAGTGGTTGCTGCATGTTTGTGGTCCTTTTTGTTTCTGTGTGGTGATCGGATCTGGACCAAATTGGACCTTATTGATAGTCTATCAATAAACATGCCTGTTTTTTGTTTGCTTTTTTGTTTTGTTTTGTTTTTTTTTATTGAGGTTGGTACGTTACTTTGGAAACAATTCCCAAAAATATCTGAAAATACCGTATCTGTAAAGAAAACATTTTCAGGATTCCTGAATCCATCCCTGCCTATGGATCCACAATAAAATTTAATAGTTTCTTCCTTTTCACCAAATTTCATCAAAATTGGTTACAACTTTTTTTTTTTTTTTTTTTNTTTTTTTTTTTTTTTTTTGTATAATTGTTGTTAATTCTTGATTTATTGTGCTGCTTAATTTGGCCTGCTTTTTTGGTGAGAGACTTTAAATATCCTAATTTTAATCTTTATTTACCTAATGCATAAAAAGAAGAATCCTCATAGTCCAGTTTGATAATTGATAAAATAATAATAATAATAATAATAATAATAATAATAATAATAATAATAATAATAATAATAATAATCTAGCTAGAAACAAATAGTCTTGCTCTGTTCAGGAAGTCTGTTTTTTTTTTGTTTTGTTTTGTTTTTTTTTGTCCAGTACCAGATTAGATCTGCCTTAAAGGGAGATTATGCATTTATTTGAACAATAACATTATCTCTCTTTAACAAGCTTGTCATATTTCCCATTTGTGTAAACAGAACCAATCCATTAAATCTCATCTTTTCATGCATGAAATGCAGTCATGCTGAATTTCACTGACAGCTCTCATGGACACTTTGTCTCCCGTGGATCACCACTAATCCAAACTCCCTCCCTGCCACAGCGGGAAACACAACACACATGTACACACACTCAGAAATCATCTAACACACACACTCACACACACACACATCTCAAACAGCTCATGTAATGCTTTTTCCTTCTGTGAGGTTCTCCACTGAGGCTCCATCTATTCCCACGATGCCAGGATGCAGACACACACACACACACACACACACACACACACACACACACACATACACACACACGCACACACACACACACACACACCTACATCTACAACATACACAGTTACACATGAACTCATATGCAGATACACTATTTTGGGATTGGGTGCAGGAATGCTACAGCATCTCTTTGCACTTAGTGGGGAGACGGTTCACTGAGAGAGAGAAGAGACACAAGATCATCTGCGTCTCTTGGTTTATACATTTTAAAATGACGACATGTCTGATGACAACGTAGCAATAACTAAAAACAATGGTAAATACTACTGTTCACCAAATAGTATAATTTTACCTTTGTTAAAATGATAAGGTGTTCAAATTCTACTATCTGGTACAGTAGAAGTAATCTTAGAACACTGGCAAAAAAAAAAAAAAAAAAAAAAAAAAAGCCCAGGAATAAGTTTCTCCTTCAAAGATTGGGATAAATTAATTTTGACCAAAAGAAGGCAGAGAAATCTTTATATTTACAAATTCAGGAGACTCAGCAATATCAATCCACTATTCACCCTCCTTGTAGCTTTCTTTTGGATTCCACCGACTCCTGAGAGAAAACTTGGGGTTTTTAGTTTGCTAGGCGCTTGACTGTCTTCACCAGCCACTTAATAGATTTGTTTCACAGTCATTTTGTGTTTGATAAGAATAAAGATGACTGCCTTTGGTTTTACATATCAGGGGTTGGTGAGAACTAATATTCCAGTATTGGCCAAAAACCCAAAGCAATGAGCTAAAATTAGTTAAAATCACTGCAGAGTTTGGTAATAATTCTATTCAAGTTCATTACTGCAAGCATTCCTCTAATGATCCCTCAAATGATCTCTCAAATTATCCGTCAAATCAAATGACACGGTAATTTGATTCAGTGTTAAAATAAAAATATTTAGTGTATGTTTGTGGAACATTCTTCTTACCTGTACACGCCAATCATAATAACAACACTGACTTACCTTACAGAGAGGGGAAAGTAAATCTAGAATCTGAAAGTCTTGTCGTCTTATTGCATGGGCTAATATCCAACAATGTGGTTTATTCCTTTAATTCTGATGTGTGGCTGATGTTTAACAGCTTATTAACCCCTATATGAACAGTGACATGGGCAGAATGTCAGGGCCAAATGGTAGCAATAAAGCAGCTGATTAATAGCGCAGATGTGTGAAATAGAGGAGCTTTCTGTGTACAACTTAGTCAGTGAGCGTGCATGCATGTATGTGTTGGCCTGCGTGACTGTGTGTGTGTCTTCCAGATGGAGCTCTTGACAGTGATATGTTTGAGGGGGTGGGAGGTGACATTGAAATGATGTCACTCAGTTCTCTTCCTGTCTCCCCCTAATTAAATAAATTCTCCCCTCTCTCACTCTTTCTTGCTCTCTATCCCTCTAATTCCATCAGATCTGGATCCCCTCGTGTACATTGCAGGGGCAGGTGGTAAGCGTGTTTGTGTCTCTGTGTGTTTTAAGAGGACAGGGGGTTAAACATGCAGATAACACAGCGGGTACAATAAATTCGCGGCCATCCCCGTTTGACAAATGACTCTGTCAGCCTCTCGAAGAGCATCAGCCCTCCATCGACCCTCAAGGTGCCCTTCCACACTCACATACAACTGCGACAAAGGACCAAAACTACAAGCACGATGAACTTAATGAACAAACATACACCCGATCCCTCTAGGGATCATGGCTAACAGAGTTTATTGTGCAATGTGTCCTGGTTGCAAGCGTGGCTCTAGTGGGAATCAAACCTTTTATCCACTAAGCTGACTCTTACTCAGGGTTTAGTGTCTCACTTAAAGACACATCAACATGTTCATGACTGTTCCAGAACCACCCAGAATTTATAAGCACACACATGCATACACCAAATCACACCAAGTTCTGTGTGTTTGCTCAGAAACCGTGATACAAATGTGCAAAATCTCCAGTAAAATCACACGGTCCACATGCTCTCATACGCAAAGCTCTACTAACAAACTGGACAACATACCATGGTCTTTTGTATACTTTTTCAATTGTCAGTTTTTCTTGTAAATGCTCTCTTGATTGCTCAGCTTTCATTTCCAGAAACATTATCAAGATGATATTTTCCAGTGGTGACATTTGGGAATAAGAATTTAATCAAAATCATTACAGTGTCGCATGTCTGCTCAACTCCAAATATTGAATTTTTACACCCATATCATTGTGGATTCAATTTTTAAAGCAATTTTGTGCATTGCTCATTTGTAATGGCATGAGAACAGGAGGGTGCATTTCCATTAAGGTTAGACGTGTTGTGTGTCTGGGTAAATGAGTTGTTTGGAGGAGGTGGGTGGGGTGTGACTCCCTCTGAATGTTGGACAGGGATGATGGGTTCAATTTGATAGAGTTTGGTCAAAGTGGACTGGTAGAGGTCAGTGTTACGGTTATGAAAGTGGCTCTAAAATGGAAGTGTGTGGGTGCCAAGTACCTTGTTGAGGGCTTGCTTATCTATTTGCATACCAACAAGCAGGGGGAAATTAGCATGTGCATGTGTGTGCACATGCGTGTTCATTCATCCCATACCTATTGTAATCTCAAATATATCAAATCCATATTATTGCCTGTGTGTTTTGTGGCTTCCAGTTCCAGCAGTTAATGCCATGCTTGTATGTTTGTTGTTATTTCTAGTAAAGTGATTTGGATTTTTAGTCATCTAGTTAAAATATTAAATTTCCTTTCTGGGTGTGTTTTTGCTTGAGATTGTGGTTCATGTTCAACACATTTGCGTGGATTAATTCAGTTTCTTTTCCACATAACCATAGCTAGAGTGACTGGAATTTCCAAGCTGGAATAATTGCTGTGGGGATACCAGAACCCAATGCAACAGCTCCTCCAATAGAGGATCCCAGGTCAGCATCGCCAAAGCGCTGATGCAGGTCACACACAGCCCCACAGAGATACTGCTTTGCTCTTTCGCTCCCAGACAAGAACAAATCCTTTTTCTGCCAAGGCATATTACCTGTCACTCTCTGCAGGATTAAGTTCTTTTCTCCAATACAAAGTGTAGTAGCATGTTACACAAGATTAAGCAGTAAAACACGGGATTTGTCTCATATGCACTGTGATATCTTCACACGGTAATGTTTGGATAGCAAAGCCGTTTGTATTTGCTGTTTCCTCAGCTGTATGCAGTGTAATCAAAGGGAAGGCTCAGTGAAAAGATGCACTCAGCCAGTCAAAAATAGAATGAGATAATTCCTGTTGTTGTTAAATATAAATATAACTGATCCTTGGATTAAGACCTCACTGTAACATCCTAGAAAAATAGTGGGAACTACGATAGTAGGACGTATTGACTGCAACCAGGTCAATGGATGTATGTACGTGTGTGTGTGTGTGTGTGGGNGGGGGGCATCCCTCCCTCCCTTCCACTTGGGTACGACATTAACAATGCCATATGTGTTAAGTCCTCTGCTGTGATCTGTACAGCATGTATGGCACATGGTGCACCTGCTACATTATTAATAGCCAGTGTGCATGTGTGTGTATGAAGCAGCTTAGAGAGATTCAGAGGCTCAAACACTTATCCCTTCCATTTGACACGTACCCACCACCTCCCTTTCCTTTCCAAACTCAGTAATGAGACATTGAGGTGCAAAGGTCAACTTGTGACCTACCCCTTCACCTTCCGTCACCCTCATCCATTCACTTTCCAGACCCAGCAGGTCTTTCAATTATGCATGACACAGATTTCCACTTCTCTGAATGAGGACAAACGGTGAAAGAACTGTGAATGTTTCAGTCACAGAAATGAAAGATGAGCTGAGGTAGAAGCTGAGGCATTGTGGTATTCATGTTTCATTCATTGCTGCAGCTACGGGCAAACAGGAAGAGCTTAAAGCATGAGATCAGGTTTGCATCTGTGTGATGTGCACATGTGTGTTTGGAGCTCAAGTCAGTGCATATGTGTTATGCCTTGGAGGGAAAGTGTATGTTTTATTTGTGCATGAATGAGCATTGGTTGACAAGAGCTACCTCCTGAGAGGAATATAGCGCATGTGTTTTTGCATGTCTGTATGTATGTGTGTGAGTGTGTGCGTGCATGATGGTGCTGCACTGAGGCATCCCAGATTGTTTACTTTGGCTGTACATATGAATACACATGCATGCTTGCAGCCATAAGACTTTTGGTGTGTGAATAAAACAGCTAATCCCTCAGATCATTCATTACTGTATGTTATCTGGAACAAATCTGCCAATGTTGGTGCTTCAAAAATACCTCTCAGCAAAACTGCAGCACAGACTTGAAGTCAGAGTATTGCTGCATATGCAAAGGACTATTTGATTGGGATACATTTGTCTGAGCTTGTGTTCTTTGTGAGCACCACCCTGATTCTTATTATGGTGAGATTTGAGGTTGTCTTTCTCAAGTGTGCCTCAGTAGTAGTTACTGAAGGATGGAGAAGTGGTACTCATAAACCTTCATGACATTTTTGTGTTTCAAGTAACCTTCTTTCCCAACCATACGTATAGTTTGTTTTGTTTGGTCCAAACCCAGGTGGAAAGGTTGTAAAGTTTATTTCATTTTTTAGGTTATTTATATTCACGCTGCCACTGTAGCCTTTTATCTCTTTTTTATTCATGCAATTAATAACAAAGTAAAAAATGGCTGAAAATCAGTATCTGCTGAGACTGCTGTTTGCACTTGGTTCATTTCCGTTTGCTAGGCTTCCCAAGGTTAGTAACTGCAGACTTTTGAATGTCAACCCACATCTCCTTAGGCCCATGAGTCTTTGGTTTTTGGAGTTGTTTCCTGCATTCTCCAAAAGTACTTCTCAGTCCAGTCACACAGCAGTTTTCCTAAAAACTACTAGTACTCCTCTGAGCTCAAATAAACTGCTTCCAGCATACATGATGTGAATGTGTTCTAAGACTTACTGCCTTGACTTTACAGTGTGGAACATCCTGATAACTCAGTGAGCTCAGGCCATGATTATACTCAACAGGTAGTGATAGAATTAAGCTGAAACACATCTAGAAGGTAACCCCATTCAAATATATGTTTAGGGCACTTTGTTGGCATGCAAAGCATTTATATCTAATGCATATTTTCCTTAAATGTAATGAGCCTGGAAACACTCGCTGCTATGCTTGACCAATCACTTTACTGAACCCTTTTCATTTTTAGTTATTCACACAATCACTTAGAACGATTTCACCCTCTCACTTGCATGCACAGACATATCTCTGGTGTTTCGCTTTACTGCCTTGCAGAAACCCAACAATAGGCTTCCAAATAGATTTTCTTGACAGAATGAGACAAAACCAGTGTCAGCTGAAATTCTGCTGTAGCACTTGATATGCTTGAGGGAGCCTCTGTTATCTCCTACAGGCCTTGAATAACGCTGCCAGCTGTAGCCTCCCAGCAAAACATGCTTGCTTTCTCGGGGCTGGAGTTACAGAACATGTTTTACTTTAATGGTTTATGTATTTTTAACAGCATCTCTTGCACTCTCCGAATGTATTTTCTTTTTCATATCTCCAGTCTTATTTGTGTCCTGCTGTCCACTTCAGCAATTTCAAACCCAAAGGGAGAGAGAGCAGAGTGCTTCTCTCAGATGTTTATGTCATGCGGTTAAGAGTTTTGTGTGTGTATGTGTGTCTGTGTTGTCTTGTTATATACAAACTCAGCAGATGCAGAATTCTTCCAAATGCTCTTTTCCTTCTTCAGCATTTTTTTTTTCAATAACTACACTTTAATGCTTGGGAACATCAGTAAATCACTGCATGTCAGTAAAAACAATTGGTCCAATCTCTTGATGTTAACAAAGACTAGTTTGTGTCACAGAACACTTAGATAGGCTTCTATATGCCTGAACTTTAACCTGTGACCCCATCAGGCAGGAAAGGCATAACATTTTTAAGAACTTCACTGAGTTTTGGAGTTTGGACCTTGCTCAATTTGTGACAGGAAGATTGGGTGGCTTCTCTGTTTCCTCAGTATATTACTTCAATGCCTAATGTTATAATGCTTCAAAAATTAAGAATAATCCTTTAAAATCAGTCTGAGTTTCTCTTTGAGCACCTAAACTCTCTTTCGCTGTCCTTCCTCCCACCCTGTCTAATCAGTTTTTCAAGGATGTCTGCTTGATTAAGATATTAGCATTCAGCAGCATATTGTTAAGACTTTTGGGAAGTGAGTATTGGACAGAAATTACACACTGTTTCAGGCCTCATGGGAGGAATCATGAGCTTTCTTTTTTTTTTTTTTTCNTTTTTTTTTTTTTTTTCGCTGAAACCAAAGGATTTTACTTTGGAAAAAAATAAAGCTATGCTATACGAACACATTTAGAAGGTCAATTGAGATTCAATTTGCCGCAGGCAAACTTCAGAAAATTTCCCCAGACAACCCACAGACTGTGCTGTTTTTATTTAGAAAATGCTGATTTTGAAATGACACCTGAAGGACACCTTCAGAAATGAGGAAAACAGAATGTGAAACTACTCATCAAATGTGTCTGGTATAATGGAAATACAAAAGAACATTGCCAGGTTAACAAATTACATTTCTGAACATGATGCAACATTAAACTGAACTTGGAATCTGACTTGTGGTGGCAATCGTGGTTTGAATGACCATCAGTTTGTCCTGAGCTGTGAGTGTGTCTGATGTCATTCACGTCGCATTTGCACACCAAATGTATTTACTTCCACCATCAATTGTTTGTCTGTTTGATATTTGATTTTTACTCTAACAGCTCTGAACCAATTTTGATGAAATTTGGTGGAAGGG
Organism: Lucifuga dentata; assembly: GCA_014773175.1. Classification (NCBI taxonomy): domain Eukaryota; kingdom Metazoa; phylum Chordata; class Actinopteri; order Ophidiiformes; family Bythitidae; genus Lucifuga; species Lucifuga dentata. Next base: position 92,953 of record VXCM01000440.1, read on the forward strand.
TGGAGAAACAGGCTGAGGGAAACAGTTTTGGTGCTGGTCCTTATCCAGAGGCAGATCCAGGAATTATTTAAATTGATTCCTTAACAATCAAGGATTTTCCATATGTTTGTCAGTCTTTCATAAGAAATACACCAATCCCAATTTAAAAAAAATAAAATACAAACAAATTAAAAATCAGGCACAATGATCCCATGATAGACTCATTAGTTGCAATTTGTTCCAGATCCAGATAAGAGTTAAAAACTTTTTTATTAAGACAAATAAAGCAATTAAAGGTTCATGTGACAAATGTAATGTCCTCACTTTATAGTAATACCTCTCCATGTCTGATATCTAGACACTTTAATAAGAGGCATGAGCTAAGTCCCTTTAGGACAAAAAAATCGATGACAATCGAATTATCTTCCTCATAAGTACATTCTCAAAGCATTGCTGCTTTACAGTGTTTGTGGGTATTTCATTATCATAGCATTTTAGTAAAGTTCTGCTGACTTATATTTGTTTAATGATGCTTAGTTATAATCAGTTATTAACTTATCAAATGTGCTTTCATGTGTCAGTATGAATTATGCAAGAAAATATTGATAAATATATAATTAAATTAAAATATCTAAATATTGTGTTTCATAACTCTGTACATGATTTTGAGATTTCCATGTTATACAAATTTATAAATTTGTAAAAGTCTTTTTCTGGACACCGAGCAAGTGTCTAGTGTCTTCCAGTTTCTTAGCAGTTATTCAGTTGATTCAGCCAAGGAGTAATTAAATAATCAAGTAATCAAATCTAAAATTTTCCCCAATTGATGGAGCACAAGGTTGTATAAGAAACCACAGGCCTCCATAAGACACACAATTTGATTAAGCATTTCCCAAACATGATTTGTCTGCTGATAATGAAAATGAATGTAACCTGAATCCACACACTCTTTCAACAGCAGGCCAAGGACGCAGAACTGGAGAGTTTATTGCAATCGCATCTGTTACAAACTAAATGCAAGGCCTAGACGCAGTATGAATGTGAATTTCTCCTTATATCAAGTTTTAGAGCAGTGTAAAAATACAGATGCGTTGCTGTGGGTTTTGTTTAAAAACTTCTGATACTGACTAAATGGCGAACACTGGCTGTTGGGTGGCAATAATACCATTTAGCATTTTATACAAGCACCCGGTTAGCTGCCGTCTTGGCTTTGACATCCGAGCCAGTTAGTGACACGTCTGTCACTGAGATCAAAGTCTTTGATGTGACAACAGCTGTAATGAGATTGATCCCAAAAAGTGAAATGTAGTCACAAATTGGCTGGAAAGTGTGTGTGACAGCAAGAGTCACTGATGCGTATCTGATGTATTTGTCAGAATGTTGATGACACACTTGTCAGTCACTGCTGGGGATAATGACTACAGGCTGAGGACAGTCAGTGAACTTCCTGGCTGTCAGAGATATTACTGATACTTTACTCGGCTCTTATGATCCTTAAATGTGAGAAATGACCTCTCAGACCACAACTTAGTCCATCATGATCACCTGCAGGTAACAAAGATTTCCTCACTTTTCCTGCACTCATCCTTCAATCCTCTGTGAAAAGCTGCTTTAATTTGTTTATCAGCATGTTGGAGGTCCTGTGCTGGAGGCTCATTTCAAATATAATATATATACAAGCTTCTCTTAGTTGGTTTCGCACAGATAAGCATGCTAATGATTTCCATAAAATGTGCTGTGAAGCCAGTATGTTGCAGCAATTATGGCTATGAACACATTTTGGCTGCCAATGTACTTCATCTGTTTGTCTACTGACACTCCTTCAAATACTGTGTGAGGCTTACACAGTAAGCCGTTGGTGCCTTTAAGCACTGACCATCAGCGTGATCACTGTTCAGCGTCATCAGCACTTTTGTATGCATCCTGCTATCTCTCCTTTTCAAGGTTTGCAACACTGAACTAAACAGGTGGAAACGTCGCAGGTTTTTGTTGGCAACAGTTCACAAGATCATCCCAGAAAAAACAAGTGGAATGTTGATTTGTCATGGGAATTACATTCTAAGAAGCAATTTCATCACCATGTTTTGCCTCAATGGTAAATTAAAGCGTGAAAAGTTTTATCAAGGACACAAAATCCATTATGAATACTGATGGGAGAGAGAGAGGAGTATTATCCCAGAACAAAAAAAGTACACAATCAGACAAAAGGTAATACCACTTAATGGGAGAAATTAATCATGATCAAAGTATGTCAGGGTTTATTCTGTCGGGTCTCTGTTTATGTAGATTTTTCTGTACTAATCACTCATTTTAGAGCTGAATAAATGTACTGGATTGCATTAGATTGTACATATCACTGTGCAGTCTAATGTACATGTATTTGTGTTGCACATGGTGTGTGGGGCAATCTTCCTCTGATGTTAAGGAGTGCACAGCAAACATGCACATTGTTCTAGGTCGGGTTGAATCTGTAATGTAGACTCCAATCCAAGCATTTTCATTGTCTATTTCAATGCAGCAGTCATTCCAGTGGAAAAAGCTATATGCACTGCATCAAATGAGAACTTAATGGAAGAAAATGAAAATGGTTGAGTAGTTACAGCTATTTGGGCAATTGTCACTTTGATTTGAAGGTTTCATAGATATGAACATAGAACACAGACATAGGTTTTGTTTTTAAGCACAATATTCTGCAAACTTAAGCTAATTTTACTCCCACACCCTACCCTGAGGGATGGAAGCAGTTATGAAATGGAGCCGATTACATTGTGCTACATACGTTGCATCTTGAACATGTGCTGTATATTACGCATGCATTCTGCTTATCCTAGTTACACCAACCTTACTGTCTGAAACGATTAGTTCACAGTTCAATAGAAACAGATGGCAAAAACTCTCCAGAAGAGCATTTCTTTGGAAACAAATCTAAAGAGCTTTATATCCTGATACTGTCTCAGCTGCCATTATCTGCTTGTAAATTCTGTGTATATCCACACATGCACAGCAGCAGATACATGCAGTTATTCTCTCTAAGGCTTTAAAAACATGACCAATCCTCCTCCTAAGCAGGAACACTGTAGTGCATAATAAAGACGCGACAGGAAATGAAACAGACTCATTAAATCCAGATGACTTGACCCATTTTATGACCTAAACGTATCAGACATTGTCACAGAAGATCACCAAATCCCCCTGAGGACAAGCTCTCAATGCCTATTTTAGTTTTAAGTCCCCTGTAATGGACTTGGCTTGACCTCCACGGCATGCAGGGATAGTGGAAGGTCACACAGTGTATTTACTCCATCCTGTGCCTGATTTTATTGCCATATTTTACAGCTTCTAATTACTGTGGTGCAGTGTTATTGATGTGCTGTTGCTAATGTTCAAGTATATTTACCAATAACTGAAACAGTGAACTACATTAACGTAGGTCAAGACTCGCAGTGCATGATTTTTTAATCAAGTCACCTCTGAATCTGGATTGGCCTGGTAATTAGATTGTAGCATCTTAGCAAGGGCATTTCAGGACACCAGTATCTACTCCATGCCATGTCTGTTTTTACTGCTGGTTTATGATCACCTCCCACCCTGCACCCCTTTTGTTTTCATCAACATAAGGGCTGATAAGCTTTTGTCCCAATGTTCCTTAAATTTAGAAGCCAAGCTAGAATTTGCTATGTAATCACAGATGGCCATCCCCCTCATTAGCAGGGGAGCTATGGTTATTCCTGATAGTACACCTCTTGTGATGACTGCATTAGCTGTATTAGCATGTTCCCTCTGCTGCTGGCAATCTAGTCACAGATGGTCAGTGTAAGTGTACAGGAGGATTATGTGAACAATGAGTGTATTAAGCAAGATGGAGAGAAGTCTTTCACTTTTGATTCATTCTTGGTAAATGTTCATAGTCTTGAAACTTCTGGACATGTTCTTGGCAGCAGCCTTGCAAGTTGCTCTCCATTATTTCAAATTTTTTATGTTTGGGTCTGGATAAGTCTTAAGATGTGGCTGTGGGAGGCTGTTTCTATTTTCCTTATTGTGAGTTTACATTTTTTGAACGTCTCCCCCGTCCTGGCAAACCCTGCCAAATTTTATCATCAATTTCCTTGAGGATAAAAAATGTTTTGTTTTATCTCTTATATTGTGATTGTTTAAACTGTCATGAATGGCAAATTGTATGCCTGTTTTTTCTCAAAACTAGAGATTTATATCATTTCAAAGTGACACTTCTCAACTGCACAGAGTTAGAGTTAGGGAGGAATAATAAATCATACGTACCGAGGGGGATTTATGTCACAGTATTAGGCCAGAATCTGTTTTCCTGCAAGAGAGCAGAATGACGAGAGATAATTGCTGTTGGCTGAATAAATCCCATAGGGACTCGCTGGGTAAATAATGCAGAGTTAATTGACTGGAACTACTCCCAGTTGATTGGGATACTGGAGTTGGTGTAATAAGCTAGAGAAGTCAGTACTGTGTGTGTGTGTGTGTGTGTGTGTGTGTGTGTGTGAGGGAAAAGACAGATAGAGGTTCAAAATGTATGCACACATACAATCTAGTGTACAGAGCACAAATAGAGTTACATTCTAGTTTACATTGCTCAGAATGAAGAGAAACTGATTCTAGCACCAATTCTGCTCATTTCAGTTATTCTCCCCATTTCTTTCTATTCCTCTGATTGACAGCAATCTCCTTTGTCAGTAGTAAGTGAGCCTGAGGAAGAGGTCAGCGTCCGGGGTGTAAATCACTCACTTTGCTGCTTTATCAATTTGTGCCCAAACTAGGCAGCATTTAACCTTCCTGGTAGGTTGTAAATCAGTCAGGCAGGAGCTGGACAACATGCAGGAGAGGTTGAGAGGACAGATGCAACTTCTGCACAACACACTGCATCATTTCCCAGCAGACAGAGTGGCACTGCGGCAAGTCTAGGACATGTATGTGTTTGCCAGATTGGAGAGTTTGTTTGTTCAGCTGCTGTTTTTCTTCAAACTGGCGAATGTGCTAGATATCACTTCAGTGGGTATTTCCTGCTGCACTCAGGGCAAATCTGTTCAGAGTTTGGCAGTCAAACGCTTGTACTGTGTGCACAAAGCTTCAGAGCAACTACAAAGTGATAATTAGGTCAAATGCTTGGTTAACCTTTGCTCTGAAGGTTAACCAAGCATTTGACCTAATTATCACTTTGTAGTTGTCTTTCAGATGACAATAAATTCATACGAATTAGAATGATTACAATTTCTTGACATTTTTTGCAGAGAGAATTGAGTTATCATCGGTCAAGCATTATAGCATTAGCGTTATTTGCCACACTTGACTTCTGTGCTGAAGAAGCACTTAGTTGCAGGCTGCTGAGAATTAATGCGACATCATCTCAGCTCATCTCAGGATTTCTTCCTCGCATGCCCATATTTAAAGTTTGAATTAATTATCAAATTTAGTCTGAATGAAAATTCACCCCTCAATCACCTTGTTTGCACAGCAATTCATATTAGCTTGTGTGGGAATCAGTCGAATTTGATAGAATACACCTGAGCAAGGCCTGGAAATATTGATTGGTTAGTAAATAAAGCTAATTGAATTTGGATCCAACATACTAAGCATTGATGACATCAGTGGAGGCGGGAACTTTGAGAAGCCACCGACAGCGTTAAAGAGGTCTGATTTATAATAATATGTTGGTGCTTCTCATAATTGATTGATTCACTCTCAAATGAAAAAGAAATCATCTCATATTAGACAAAACACTGGTGTCTAAAAGATCCAATTCTTTAGATCAGTGGTTCTCAAGCTGTCGTATATAACGCTAGTAACACTAGTGGTACTCGTACCACAGCTTGAGAATAAATACTGCTAGTGTTGAAGTTTGAATTTGAAGATCCTTGGTGGTATGCCAGACGACTGTGGAAATTTCTGCAAAACAAAACAATTGAAATCTAGAGAAAATATTCTTATAAAGAATTAGATGTTTTTGGTTTTGAAAATAGCCCAATGCATCCTGTGTGCATGCAGTGCTTCTTTTCTAAGAGAGGATCAGTAACTTTATACACCCATACTGTAAACTTCTCAATTTCAGTCCAGTACACAAGGTTTTCCTCTGATTTTTGTTGGAGTTGGTTGGTTGGTGGTAATTTGATGTTCTGGTTTGCTTGGAGACGGTACTTGGTTTGAAACCTGAGAACCAACTTGAGAACTTGTTCTCAAACTGATGGAAATTACAGTATATGGAAGTGCACTGACTTCCTTGTGTCCCAGAAAATATGTAATTTTTTTAGCATATGAAAAAGTCTCTTTGAAGTTTATTAAATTATCCCATATAATATTTACTGAGTGTGTTATTTTGGTGGGAGAGAATAAATTAATACAAAGACGTGCGAGCAAAACAAGGCTGTTTGGAGGATCAGAGGCTTGAGGAATTTTGTTTTTTGTTTTTTTTTTTTTGATTTTTTGGCCAAGGTTGCAGTGTGCTGGGGCTGTGTATTTTTTCCACATAGAAAAAATAATAAAATTCTGGCTTGCTCACTCTGTGAAGGCCTTGCCAGAATCAAGACTGCTGGCACAGAGAACACAAAGTGAATTTATTTGAATGAGAACCATCAGGCACTTTGAAATCTTTTGTGTCTTTGCAAAGAATCAAAAGGAGACAAGAGATGTGTTTTTATGTTAAATCCATATATGCGTCAACACAGAAGTAATCAAAAATCATCACTCATTGTTTCATCTTTAGACAGTCGACTTTTGTGCAAATCATTTAACCCTGTAGAACAAAATATTTAGGTCATCTATTATTTCTAGAGTTCCTTGTAGACACATGAAGACACTTTTAGGCAGGAATGTCTTGCCCAAGCAGTGCTTTTCACTTATTAAAAGATCCATCACATATTTATGAGACATGCTTGCCTTTCACAAGACACAGGGACATGCTCATACATTTTTTCAGCCATATACCACATTTGCATAAACCATAAATGATTCTGCAGGCTAACTCTTAAACAATTCAGAATCCCTTCCATTTAAAACAAAGAAAGTCCCATGAAGATGATTACCCATTCAAAAGAAGAGAACACATTCCCGCCGTGCATCAGCTGTAACGCGCGATGACTTATTTTGCGTTCACAGTGGTAAGATTGTAATTCGCAGTTTGAAACAGTCATGGTGGGAAAAACCCAATTAGGAAGCCAAAAAAAAAAAAAAAAAAAAAAAAAAAAGAGGCTGTGTAATTAGATTCTGTCTGTGTGTAATGGAATGACAGGGCAGGTAATAAGGCTGGCACATGTTGAGCTCATACTGAACAGATTTCGATCAGGATCACCCTGGGAAGCATACCTTACAGGGAGACATGCAGCTCTTTCCGGCTGCTGCTGCGTCCATTAGAAAAAGCACACATACAGTATCTTTCTCACACACACACACACACACACACACATCATTCACTGTGAACATTCTAGAATACACAGTCAGTTCATTTACCTGCTCTATCAGCTTACAGTTGCATTCTATGCATATATGTATGTTTCCTCACCTGGCGTACTTTCTTAGACAATGATTTGTATGTGCAGTGGATGACGGTATCCTATTAATTTCATCCATTTGTGTGGCTTGCTCCCATTTTTGCCTTAAAGGACCATACCATTTTGCATGTTTGAGCCTAATATATTCAATTTTCATACACATAAGGTTACTGACAGTCATTTCNCCATTTTGCATGTTTGAGCCTAATATATTCAATTTTCATACACATAAGGTTACTGACAGTCATTTCACAAAGTATTTCAGCTTTCCTGATATTTTGAAAAATCTCTTAATCTTTCAAAATCACATATTCAAGCGATAAAAATCAATGTTTCGCCTGCTAATAGCTGTGCAAAATTATGAAGCCACAGTCGTTAAAATTTTTTGATAAACGCAGGTCTTCCTTTGGGACTATTTTCCCCAGTGAAGACATACATTCAGTCCGCACTTTTTGTTGCACTTAAACGCTAAAATTACGAAATATGAAAAAACCTGAATACACTTCTTGTTCACAATGATATATTACCTATCCCAAGAATGTTTCAATTATCAGTAACGTTTCAAGTTGATTTTAGTGTACCAGAATGAAACCAATGGCGGTCTGGAAGCTAGGAAAAAAAATTTAACTCACTATTCCACTAGTATGCTTTGGGAAATGATTGTCAGTAACTTTACGTGCATGAAAAATGAATATATTAGGCTCAAACAAGTAAAATGGGTGGTATGGTCCTTTATTCGCAGTACAGACAAAAACCTTCCTGAAGTAAATACCCCACTTGTTGGTATATTCACTTCATTTTGAAGAAAACTTATCTGACAGTTTCAAGATGGGAGAATGAGATGATTGAGATTTAAAATCTCAAAACTGGACTTGAAATAACAGCTGAATATAAAGAGCCACAGTGAAAGTCAATGAATCCAGCATTTCTACTTAAGAGTAAGGAACACTTGAAATGACACGTAGTGACTCATGGAGAAAGCACAGAAATGAAAGCTATTCCAGTTCTGCTCAGCGCTATTTACTTTTCCAGCCCGGAGTAAGCCAATGGGAGCAAAAACTGACACCACAAATAAAACACACCTACTCTAGTCTCTCCTGGTGATCAGAGGAATATTTAGAGAAAAATCCAATATATAGGTCTGGCTTCTTATATTAGATTAAATGTCATGTAGTATTCCAGTGGCTCTGAAAAGTCTTTGCTTGTCTCTTTTCACCCCAGCTCGTTGAGTGGTTTGATGGATTTTCAGTCCTCTGAGAGAAACCTCCATTTGTACTTTACAGTGACATCAGCTCATATTAAAGGACAAACGTAGCAGATCTATGGCTTCACATTCCAGATGAACTCACATCACAAGATCATCCAGCTCACAACGCTAATGGTGCTGTGGGTTAGAAGAGTGAAATTTTTTGTGCTCATTCATTATGGATGAGCATCTGGTTAGTGTGGATGTGTGAGCGGATTGCTGTGCTCTCCAGAGAGTTTAACAGCGTGTTTGTCTGATGTATGAGCATGCAGACACACACAACCCACATCCACAGATTTCTGTGGCGACGTCTGGCAGATTCAGTTTGATTCAGCTAGAAGCTCTTATAAAAGGGACCTTTAGCTAAAAATAAGTATCCCTTAATGTAAATTATTCCCATGTTTTTGGACAGCTCAGTTCAATTTTATTATTCAGTATCATTAACAGATTAAGATGCTGATGATTGGCATTGAGAATGAGGACAGATGCATGTTGTTGAAAATGTGTCTCTTCAGTGATAAAAAAAAAAAAAAAGCTTGTTTAGATCTGTCTGAGAGTCCATAAAAACAGTATTCAAGTAAATATAAATGGATGAGCTCTGAGTTTTTATGTAAACATTTGCCTTTTAAAGAACCTTTAGTATAGTCTGGTTGGATCTTGTTCATCTCAGGAAAACTATACAACCTGATTACGATGTGAAATTTGTTTGCAAGCTTTATCGGCCTTAAAGATGTGCCGACCTTCATTCCACCAAGGAAGCGCCATTAAAGTATAAACGAAACTAATCCATTTCCAAACCACAAATTAACATGGAAAACTAATTTTCTTTTCCAGCTGAATCCATCATCATATAGTATTACATCTGTATGATCAATGCTCTCTGGTTTATTCTTCATCCCATCATCCATCTGAGTTAATTTTATCTTAAACTGGGCAGAGGTCATTTTGTACTGTCAACGAGTTACATAATCATATTTCAGTTTTATGCTATTCTTTGCTGTATGACTAATTTGCTCTGGACATCCTCAGATGTGTAATGTCTAGAAAATAGCCCTGCTCACTCAAGGCAATGCTCGAGCACTTCCATCTCCATAGCCACAATCAAGAAAAATGAACTAAGTGCCATTGAGCAGTGTGGTAAACATTGTGATTTATGTTAGCTTCAAGACAGCAAAAATAATTAGCTTACACCCACAGCCAGCAGTGGAAATGAAGGGCTTTGATTTCAAATAAGCTGAGGAGGATGTTGACACGGTGGAGTAGTAAAGAAAGACTCCCAACTCTGCAAATAGTTTGCTCATTTACCCACCTGAGACTTGGAGTTTCTTTTAGTCTTTCCTCCTCTCTAAATGCATATACCGTTTTAAAAGGAAACAACACACTCAAATTTAGGGCATTAATATTTAATGGCGATGTTTATGTCAGACTACAGGAGCTGGAGATGTGTCCTGCAGGCTACTGAAGTGTTCAATACAGGCTGTTATTAAATACCCTGCTGCACTGTCAGAAAAGGAAAAAGTACTCTCACACAGACATGCGTGTAGGTTTGAAGAATTTATTTATTTTGTGGTTGCAATATGAAGTTTTTCATATCTTATAATAGTATTAATACACTACACGTGTGCCCTGATCTCAGCATCCCTGCAATCGCAAACTTTTTTTTATTTTTACATTTAGTTAAATTATTTGATGACAAAAAGTTGGCACTCTGACATTGGTGTGTGATCACATCTGTTCTCTCCATTTTTCCAATGCAAACACCGCACATAGTTGTACAATAGTAAATAGACAATTAAAATGATTGTTCAAATAAATAAATAGTGAATAGATAAATAAATATATGATCCTGATGTGTCCTGTTCAGGTTTCACACATGGTTTCAAAGAGGAGAGGTGCATTCAATCTTAGTTTGAAAATTTCACTTTGGTGCTTGATTAAACTGAATGTTTTTCAGTTATTAAGAGACCTTTTGATGCAACTCCATGACCAAACGTGAAAGAAGGGAACACAAAGGTAAAAGTATTAGAAGTCAGTGAGGGGCACAGATGGTGATCTGTTAAAAATGACTCACAGTGTGAGCAGATGGATGGCTTATTGGTGTCCATCTATTTGCCACAGTGGACAACTTAGTACAAAGCCAGTAAGTGAAAGTAAAATACTGGATGAAATCTGCAGAAATAAAGGAAACCAATCTTCAGAGTCTTTTATTAACTTGCAATGTTCATCAAGCTTCAGAATGTTCATCAAATCTTCAAAATGTTTTAGTCTTTATGACAGTAGGCCAAAGTCAGCGGTCAGCATTCATCCTGCGCAGTTTGGGCGGCAAGTTGTCTTCTGGCCGACCCCCTGCCACGGGGATCAGGACTGAGGTTGTGTTTGAAGTAGTGACAGTGCTTAGTGCTCTTGGTAGTCTGTATCTCTCCAGCTCACCCTCATCATTATCTCCATCTAGTGCCAGTAGTTGGACCTGCTCCTCCGGTGGTCCGTGCCTGGCAGCTGGGATGGAACTGGACCTCAGCCTCTGGATACTCAGTGGCAGGTCTCCCGTGCTGCAGGCCTTCTCCCCGGGCAGGGCTTCCCCGGTCCTCAGCCCTCTCTGGAAGAATTCCTCCTTGGTGGAGCTCATGCGCTGAAGTTTTCTTGGAAGTCTGGATATCTGGTCGTCTATGTGGTCTGCAAAGTCTGCTGACAGGAGCCTTTCCCTGCGGTTTCCACGACCACCGTTACCCAACAGAGGGGAGGAGGGGGTGGGTGCGACAGGCAGAAGGTTGGGCGATGTCAAAGAGGATTTCTCCTCCTGCTCTTTGACACTGTAAGGAGGCGTATTAACCTCAAAGGTGTTGTGGAACTGGGAGTAGTCAACTCTGAAGAAGCCCTCTTCCAGAGACATGACAGGAAGGAATCGATGACCCCACAAGACTTCATCCTCAGTGTAAGAAGTGCGGGCCTGGCATGTCATACCTGGAGAGAAGAGATTGAAGGACATAATGGGATAAGAAATGGGAACACAGGACAGAATTTCAAATAGGCAGGAGAAAAGGCAAGGGAAGAAAAGAAAAAGGAATAAAAAGACAGCAATATTACTAAGACAACTGTAGAAAGTGGCAACTAAACATGGACCGACAGACAGACAGAGGAGAGAAATTAAATGGAGAAGTGCTTCAAGAAAAGGAATGACAGAGATATTAAAAAACAAAAGACAGAGGAGAGCTTTTCCTGTTGAATAATTAAAGACCATGAAATTAAACATTCTCTTAAATATTTTATAATATATGACTGAGGAGATTTATGGATGTAGTGAAAGAGGACATGAAGTTAGTTGGTGTGAGAGAAGAGGAGGCAGAGGATAGGGTTAGATGGAGGCAGATGATTCGCTGTGGTGACCCCTGAAGGGAAAGCCGAAAGGAAAAGAAGAAGATATGACTGAAAATGCTGAAGGTCACAAGAGAAATGATGATTAAAAACAAATTCTTACAGAAAACGCACGTTCAAAGCTATTGCAAAAAAAAAAAAAAAANAAAAAAAAAAAAAAAGTATTAAAAAACAATATATTGCTCCTACCTGTGGTCTCCACGATGCCCTCTAGGATGACGACAATCTCAAACTGCTCGTTCATGAGTGATCTCTGAGACAGATCAAAGAATGGACTCTTGGTGTTGATCTCGTGGCAGATCGTGAGAGGTGAAACTAAGAAAAGCTGATCTGCCCCAGTCCCAAAACCCACATCCAGTTCACACTGGTCCAGGGGCAGGAATTCTCCCTCTGGTGTCTGCCGGGACTGGAGACACAAGTAAACATGAGATATTACACACTTACACTTTTTTATATTTGAGTGACCCCCACAGGATAAGTCTCTTTCAACTTTCTCTGTGTCATTGCAATCAGTCCAACATTTGGAGAGCCTCTTGGCATCCTCTTGAGGGTCCTAAGAAGTCCTTCACAAAGTCTTTAATAACTAACTTAATTTAGAAAATTGCAAATATAATTTCAGGCATGGAAATATCCAGATGTGTACAACTGTATGGGTGCCTGGCCTTCTGATTAAAAGCAGGGTATTTTAATTTAATTTGTTTTGAAGAAATGGCATTTGATATTTAAACATCATAGCCATAGACTGAAAGCATAGATTATTAATTGATATCAGAAAATTGTTTATTTGTTATTGTTTGTTTGTCTTGGTCTGTTTTGTCGTGGGGTGTTCAGCCTTTTTTCGTGGTTCACAAATTAAAGCACTAGACTGTTTATTACTGTCACTACTTGTTTATGTGTTTTTGTTTGCTTGTCTTTGTCTTTTTGTTCAGGTGTTTAGCCCTCCTTGATAGAAATTGATTATTAGTTTTAAATAAAATGTGATAGGTTANTTGTTCAGGTGTTTAGCCCTCCTTGATAGAAATTGATTATTAGTTTTAAATAAAATGTGATAGGTTAGTCAAGGAGGGCGGTGAAGGTCACACACTCACATACGAGTATTATGTTATCTGTCTGATGCAAAATTGCATGTATACTATATATACAAAACAATTTATGCCAATCATGGCATATACCACGACTACATATGCAGACAGATGAAAAAGAAAATAAAAAAAGTAATTCCTGACTGATTTTTCTGACTGACAAAGCCATTTGGATGGATGGTGAAACATTTCAGAATTAAAAACTTGAATCCAGTNTCTGACTGACAAAGCCATTTGGATGGATGGTGAAACATTTCAGAATTAAAAACTTGAATCCAGTTGGCCTGACTTAGTTTTCTACAACAATACAATAACATGCATCCATTTTAACTATATATATTTAACTATCATTCAGTAAATCCCCCCTTTTAGTCTGAAAACCAAATGCCATGTCTTTACTGTTGCAAAAAGAACACATACTGTGTACCAATTTTTTAACTTAGAGTTTAAAGTCATGTACACAGATTACTAAACTGTACATTTAACAAAATGCCTTTGGTTCTAATCAGAGCATCTGCACCCCATTTTGGCAGAGATTTTTCATCCTTACAGCTATATTTCCACATATATCTTTTGTGAGTGTAACCTTAGTGTGTATGAAACCTTTAAGACTAAATTAAATTACTTTAGGAGCACAATTTACTTGGAGTTTGATGTGACTACAAAGTCTGCAGAACAGTACTGACTCTTAAGAATCCCTTGCCTCTTTCAACACCCTCATTTACTGAAGAAAAAGAGAACGAAGAAGAGGGAGGCATTTTTCTCCTGGGCATCAGGCCACATATTGATGTTGTTGCAAACTGACTCCTAAATACTTATACACTTCTGACCCATGTTACAGCTGCTAGTGCTGAATTACTTGATAGATTTGCATGCTTCATATAATGGGAAGTTTTGGGACATTTTGTGGTAATCATTTACCCATTAGAGTACTTTAAAACCCCCTGTATTAGCCTCCAAGACAAGCGCTGCTAGATTGTCAAAAAGACACCATAATGAAATAAAGTAGTATACTCTTCTAGTTCTCAAAATGTAGATTTATGACGGAATACTCAAGGAAGTGGCAAAAGCTTCTAAAAACCTATTTGCCTTTCAATTGCATAATCGTCATCATCTATCTGAAATGCAAAAGGGAATGAGCCATAAAGGAAGAAGTGTTGGAGAAGAAATTACATCAATGGCTCTCCTTCACTCAGAAGATAGCGAATTGGTTTTGAGAACCCAAGGCCAAAGATAAAACCATGTCTAGACTACTTTGATCTCTATGAAATGTATGAATTCCAATGTTCCATAAGTGAATAAATGCAAAAAAAAACAAAAAAAAAACNTATGAAATGTATGAATTCCAATGTTCCATAAGTGAATAAATGCAAAAAAAAACAAAAAAAAAACAAAAAAAACAAAAAACAAAAGCAAACTAAAACCAAGTTATATTATATGGTTAAATTCAAATGGTTCTCTCCTGTTCACTTGTATGCAGAGTGGTGCCCCGGCCCTTTGAGCAAGGAGCCACTTGGTCCACAGATCGCAAACAGACTGTCATTTGTATTCACAGTGATTTCAGAGGATAGAGGATGTGACATTTCGCAGGAAGGCGTCTGTGTCTACAGTTTCCCAGCTCGCCTTGGTGAGGGAACGCTGCATCCTTTGCACAGTGAGCCTCAATGATCAACCATCAGACAGTTGAGTGGGGGGTGCTCCCAGAATATGCAAACAGGGAGTCTATAAAACACATCAATAGCAGTTAAAAAANAAAAAAAAAAAAAAAAAAAAAAAAGAATGGAGGGGTAAATGCTGCTGTAGTGCAAGTTGTAAAGAGTGGCATACCATCTAAATCTTTCAGGTCACGTACACAACATACAACTTTCAAATCTGTCAGATCACTGTACTGTTCACAATACACAATGGTAGCTGTTGTGGTTTGCAAATTAAATAACCCTGATGGAAACAAGGGGTCACAAATTACAAGATCTTTCACCAGGAGGAATTCTCTGACAAGTTGGTCTGGTCCAAATTATGTTTAGTCACGAATGTCACATGAGAGGCGACATAGGAACTGATGCAAGACCACGCGCTAGACAGAATCTCCATCTTCCAAAAATGGATGTCTGCAAGAAGCTAGTGATCAAAGTTGTTTCTGTGCTAATTTGCAGAGAAAAACAAAGAAGAGAAAGGAAAAGAATATGGAGCCACGCTTGTTAATGTTTTGTTGCAGGTTTACATCTCATAACCCTTTATTCCCTTTGGCTGTTGTCTTGCTCTCTGATTGGCTGTAGCAAGATATCTGTGCGTCTGTGATGCATTGGCTCATCTCTCGTGTCCTTAGTTCTCACATAGTGATCATCACTCACAGGTGTGAGCGTACTTTTCCTTTGATGTGGGGTCTTTGTCGGTGATATCCAAGGACTAGAGAGTGAAAAATGGCTAAAACTGTGTAGACTGAACCTAGCCTTAGTCTTCACATGGTGCAAACTTGTAATAAATAACTTGTAATAATAACCTTCCCTCATGTGTATGATTAGTATGATGCACCTAGTTTTAAGGCTACTGTGGTCTTATAACTGCAGAGGATGTAAAATGACCTAATTACTTTTATAGTCAGTCACGTTTTTTGTATAGGGATTTTAAGAAGCATGTCATATTTATTTAGAAGTTTATCCTCATCCCCTGTCCCACCCCCCAAAATCTTGAAAACACCTGTTTTTGTCATTAAGGTACTGAGGCAGGTGTCACATTCACTAGCAAAGCTTGTACAAATAAATGAGGTTGAAAACCAATCTCCTGCAAAATCATATTTAAGTCATTCTTTAAAAATGAACTGCATTATGATTCTGTAGAAGCCGCTCAGATTACACTACATTTCAGGCAGTGCACATAACTCCATTGATGAGCACTAGTATTGCAAATTATACCTCTGCCAATGAAGGAGAAACCTGCTTGATACTGAATGGATTTAACAAGGTGAAAGCTGCTAAACAGTCAAAGCCACAAGAGGGAAATTAATGGCCTCTGGAAGACCTGATATAGGGGGAGTGCTTCATTTACCAAGCCACCTGAGATTCAGGCCTGTCCCTGGTGACTCACTTCCTCCTCAGTGACTGTGTGTGTGAGCATGCACGCATGAGTGTGTGTTTTTATATGTGTGTGTGTGTGGGTGAGAGAAAGAGGCAAACAAACAAAATCTTGACAGTCAAAGTTAGAAAGATGTATGCACACATCATTTGCCCTTATACAAGCATGATGCAAGTGTGCATATTTATCTGTGCATGTGTGCTGATCATGTATCTGTTTATGCAAACAGGTGTGTGTATATATACATATGTACGTCTGTATGTATCTGTGTTACGCTAAAGGTTTCAGCTGCCGTTCTCTATCTTTCATCAGCAGCATTAGAGCCAAGTTGACTGTACATATTTCTCTTTTTTTTTCCTCTTCCTGTCTTTCTCATCCTATCTCCTCTTCCTTCAGAGTTAAACAATGGCAATGTGGCAAGTCACGCTGACACGTCTGCCTGCCTGTTTAGCTAAACGCCTGCCTGTCTGTGCTGCTANCCCCGCCCCGCCCCCCGCTGTGTACCAACCTACTGAGAAAAGCTTCTGTCGACATTGACAAGTGGCGACCAACTGTCAGTCTTTCCCTCTGTCTATCCATTTATTGTTTTTTGTACTCTTTTATTTCTCTCTTCTTTATCTTTAGTGATGAGGGCGATGGGAGTGTTGCGTCCATGCAATACCAAGAAATGAAATGTTAAAAGAGTTCTCTATCATAAATCAACCAGGGGTGTAGGGGTCATTTGCACCATTGCATTCAATTGATTTATTAATGAAAGCTACATACTGTACATAGTAAGGGAAATTCAAGGGCAGCTGCCTTTTTAAGTGGATTTACATTATGGATATTACTGGGGAACCTGCAGCCCTGCCAGGGTGTCATTTGTCTCCTTCTGACAATTCAGTTTGTTATTTGAGCCAAAAAATTGTAGTAGGCACTTGAAAATCAATGACCTTGGACATAATAATAGTGTCTAATGTCACTGCTAACCTCAGGTCTTCTCTGGTCTTTCGACTGTAACTGTAACATCTGATATTAGCATATTCTGCACATACTTATATGCAAAAACAGCAAACAATTATAAATTATGAACTTTATCAGTATGTCCATCGTGCATTCACTTTCTTCCATCGCTAATCATTGCTATAAGGCAGGAAGAAAGCCTTAATGTGACATGAGTCAATTGCAGGGTTACACACATCCATTTTTCACACATGGGCCATTCAGGTTCTCCAATAGCCTAAACTAGATGTTTTCAGGAGTGGAAATACAAATAAATAGATGCCTACTGCTCAGTGTAATCAAATGATCCTGATTTTCTTTGCTAAGTGGCTATATGGGGGGGTGTATTTAGTCACGTTATCATGCCTCTGACTGACTGGTGTGTGGTGCAGAGCTCATTCTTCCTGTGTGAGAATATCTAGTCACAAAGATGCTGTATTGTGTATGTAATGTGATGCTCTGGAGACAGCTGAATTTCCCTGTATAGCTGTCCAGAGGTGGGAAATGCAGGTTCCATTATTGCACACTGATGTGGTTTCCAGCTGTTTCCAGCACCTGGGTAAACAGCTACCTGTCCTCCACACCAATTTGCTTGCTTTGGTAGTGTGATGTTTTGCAATGGCAAAAGAGTGGCAGATTCTTTCTCAAACCTGAAAATAGCAACTGTGATGTATAACACCTGGTTGCTCGTAGTTTGTCTCATAATGGACGCTCTGCAAGCAATGTTTTCAAGACAAAGCAAACAAAACAAACCTTCTGAAAAGTAATACTACAATCATCTACCCATAATGACTAGACATCATCTTTAGCATAGCCCTAGTAGAATTGCCATGGACTGGCACAAGTAAAATGTCCCCGTGGGAAAGTGAGCAATATGTTATATGATCTGTCAAACTAAGTAAGAAAAGCAGCACAGCAGCCAATGCAGATTTTTTAAAAAACACCTCAAATCACAAAAAAAAAATCCTCTTTTGTACACACTTTTTCTAATCACTATCCTATTTTTGACCTTTAACCTTCTTTACATAAGCTCTACACCAGAAAGCATTAAACGTGATCAATGTGCGGTATGAAAACTGTCCACAACTGGAAAACTGAAAATATCACTTTTTTGCTGCAACATAATGGTGTTGACAAAAACCATTTACATTCTTTCCATCTATTTTTGACACCAAGCAAACTAAGCAACACGTGCAAAAGTTATTGGCTGCATCTCTGCAAAATCATTACGATGCACTGTAACTAACACAAGTGTTGCCCAAGAATGAGGCCAACCAGTTTTTGGCAAAAGCCAGAGTATCCAGGTCCCGTTGCAATTTACTACCCATGATGACAATTTACTGTCCCTGACAATTGATGCGGTTGCTCTGTCAGAGTGCTTTTACAAAGTTCCATCATTAGGATTTACTGCAGTATGCCTCATTTTTTCTGCTGCTCTATGGGCAAACTGTCTGGCAGTGACCTTGAGATGTATGTTACCTGAATGTAACCCATTGCACGACTTCCACAGTGTAAGTCCAGTAATAAAGAGTGATTTAGTGCCAATTTACTATAATATCACTAGTTAATGTACAGTCTGTACCCACAGTAACACAAGCATATGAACTCTAAACCATTACAGTCACTGCACTGTTACTGCAGAAGAATACATACTGTACATTTAAAGCTACAATAGAACACCACACTGGTAATGTAAAGTGTTATACTCCACAACACAGCCTCCTTTAGCTGCATATTTAATCTTAAACTCAAAGAAAAAGAGGCAGAATGTGAAAATACTGCAACTTGCTCCATCTCCATCTTACTCAAGCTATTGTCCTATTGTCTGCAAAACTGCATTGGATAAAAGTAAAATTAGAAGATAAAATATTTACAGCAACATAAAACAATTCCCTGACATGTAATGTTGGCCGTAAATGCTTATGTTTTTGTTTGCTCATCATTTATTTTCTAGGTATGAGTGATGGCACATGCATGTAATGCATTTTATTAGCTGTTACAAATTTATGGATGTCAGACCTTCAACCAGCACACGAATAGTTAATTTAATGGCAAAGATCCCAGGAGAGAATCACTGCCAAAATCTAACAGACAAGGACTGCCTTTCTACTAAAAACCAGAAGAACAGATGGCTAAAAGTCTCAAAAATCCAAACTTTCCAATTATTGGCAGAAGAAATTATTTCAAGCTCAGGTAGGTTCATTTACTTGTTTGTGAAAAAAGACAAATTGAAATGCTAAGATACTCATGTAGTCACAGTACTCAGTTATCCATACTGCTATGCTATGTTATGAATCAGAACTGAATAGGCACAAATTTCCTATCTTTGAGACTCAACTTGTCACACTATTTTTGGGGCATTAAACTATCAAACCCAGAATTTAAAGTATTCCAACAATTCCAACAAACAAAATAAAACAAAACAAAAAAAAATGTATTGTCTGTATGTGCCATTAAAAGACAGAATTCTATCTGTAATATTAGCTTCTTGAGTGTGCAAACAAATCTGACCTAGGTCAGATGTGACAACATTTCCTCACTATTGACCTTGATGCTTGTTCATTTGATATTAAGACAGTTCAATCTACATGTCAAGGCTTTAGTTAAAGAGTAAACAATAATGTATTAAATTTAAAAATCAGGTATTAAATCATGGCTTTTTATATTTGTAAAACTGATTTTGATGTTATTTTCTCCTCTAAGAAATATCTCTGCTTTTTACAGCTACCAAATGCAAAATGATAGAGAACAGAAACTACTGCAAAGCGTGAAATGATATTATAAGCCAGGATCTAATCACAATGCTACAACAACATTAATTATAGCTACATTAAAGAAATGTGGTCCATAAATTGGGGTGATAACATACTGGGAGCTTTTTTGTAACTCTCTTCAGGTTCAGAAAGTAAACTGTCACTTGAGATCATCACGCTACTACACAGAGAGGACAAAAGCAGGACTAACACTTCCTGTCAAAACAATGCACTGCTGTTCTTTAGATAGCAGCTAATATCAGACTGGAGGAAAGTAGGTTTCCTGCAGAGGAAATATAGGCTAAACTGAACAAATGCAGGTTTTTTTTTTTTTTTTTTTTNTTTTTTTTTTTTTTTTTTTAAATCTCAGATTAAATGGATTAAATTGTGCAGGATGCTAACATATGTGGACATGGGTCTTCCTTCACCACCTGACAAAAAGGGGCACATGAAAAATGTGATGCTTTTGCTTGCAATGTTCTCTTGTAGAACCCTTACCCAGTTCTACAAATATTAAGTATGATTTGGAACATACTTGTCAGCGACATTTATGAAAAACACCACTTTCAGATTAGTATAGTGGCATTTTTGTCTTTAGCAGGACTGGCTTTAGGAATACAGTTTTTAATTCATTGTGGCCCATTCAGAATGGGAGGAGATCAGTACAATGGATCTTTCAGCCAATAAGACTTTACCTTCCCATCTATTGTCCCCTGGGGGGGCTATACATCTCATCTGCAAACAGTTGATGCAGAGACTGAAGTCAGATATATGGCCCATTGACTGCCATTCTGCTGACTAAAGGGAGAAGGTGATTGTGATGACCCCAACAGTACCAGGCAACATACTCAGCAGGTCAGAAATGAAGAGGGAGGGAGAGAATACAATCAAAAGACAGTCTGACTGTATTCAGGATCAAATCCACCACTAAAATATTTGCTGCAGTTGGTAAATGTAAAATCGTCACTCATTAAAAAATACACCTTATAGCCTCTGCAAATTCATCTTAGTGGCCCTCGGAGAACACAGTCAATTCTAGAGATGAATGAAAATTCAATGCATGGCTTGGAAAGGACTCATAAAGCATAACGAGCAAATTAAGTGACTGTCAATTAGTCTCATGCTCGGTCATGGCATCTCAGGTCTTGAGATGGGACAAGTAACAGCATTTATGGTCTAGGCTTTTGTGTGCATTAATTTTTGTGTGCATTGAATTTTTGGATTGTGCTCCTCATCTATAACCTGTAGCCTACCTTGATGAGTTTGCACCTGATCTGCGCTGACACCATATGGCTGTTCCTCAGGTTTCCCACTCGGAACATGAGGCACAACTTCCCGTCCCGCTGCGAAATCACCGCGTCCTGACTGAACATCAGCGTCTCTGCGCGCTTCTTCGGCTGCGACATCTTGATAAACATGCAGCCGATGAGAAACGCGTCCACGATGGAGCCCAGCAGCGACTGGAAGAGGAAGAGGATGATACCCTCCGGGCACTTCTCCGTAATGTAGCGGTAGCCGTATCCGATAGTCGCCTCCGTTTCGATGAAAAACAGGAAAGCGGAGGGAAAGTTGTACACGTTGGCGACGCATGGGGTGTAGGACGAGTCGTGGCCGCCGTGGCTCAGGTCACCACGGATGTAGGCGATCACCCACCACATTGAAGCCATGACCAGCCATGCCACTGTGTAAGTAAGAATGAAGATAAGTAGGTTCCACCGCCACTTAAGATCCACCAGCGTGGTGAAGAGATCGGAGATGTACCGGCTGGTCTCCCCGCCAAGGTTACCGTGCTGGACATTGCATCGGCCGTTCTTCTCCACAAACCGCTGCCTCTTTCTTTTCACCGGCGCGGAAAAAGTCATGCTCCTGTTGGTGTTTACCACCTGGTAGTCCTCCCCAAATTTCCTCCGTATCGCAGACATTGTATCAATCACCTATTTGTGATAAGCAATCAATACTTGTGCCAAATCAGGCTTTTTACGCAACTTTGGCACCCCTGCCCAAAACAATGCAATTACATTCCGCACACGACTCGCATCCTGTGATGGAGATGCGCCTCTGTCCTTGCAAATTAACCGCAAGTGAGCAGAGATTCTGCGCAATACATGTTACTAATCGGTCCTTTACACAGAAGGGTCTTCATTGATCCCCGCAGTTTCCCCCTGCAAGTGCAACTTTTTCTTCATGTCTCATCCATGGAAATATAAACGCATACTAAACATTTTTCTCAGAAATAAAGGCTGCAATGAAGCTGGATTCTAATGCTGCATCCTCGGAAGATCAACCTAGGTGTGCAGTTTACAGCGTGTGTATGCTCCAGTGCTCACCTCTGGCTGGAAACGCATTCAAGTGGGAGTGACTTCAAATTAAAGACTTGGAGAAGAACTGCAGCACCGGTAGCAAATTTCGCTTTTACTCGCGGGGAGGNGGGGGTGGTACGGAGAGGGGGGATGATGTTTAAACTTGGATCCAATCAGATCTAAAGAAACCGTGCCAATGAACAACTGAATATGAGTATCATTTCCGTCATTTCATGTGTTTTTGTCATGTAACTTTTTATTTTTCTGGAACTCAATCACAGTTTTAGGAAGATTACCCTGTTAACAGATGGGTTATTCCACATGCTATGTTGATTGGCGACTATTTGGCTCCATCTAGTGTTACCCCACTGCAAGTAAACCTGAAGTTATGCCATTTGTGTCTGTGGCATGAGTCTCATCACACTGAAAGCAGTTACTGTTTCTTGGGTGCATAGTGACAATTTACAGTATTCCAGCACAGCTACACAGGAAATACTGTAAATTATCACATTGGTTTAGTGGATCATTATGGCTCACTTATGACACAAATTCAGAAATATTCTTTTTCCTTGTAAGTTAATTAAAACAACACAAATGTCAGTTATAATGTACAATTTACTGAGTGACCTTTAGAGAGTCAGTTTCAGTTTATTAATATGTTTGTATCAATTGCATCCATTCAATGATGTATCACGTTTAATAGTAAATAGCCATTCTCTTCTTTAGTATTTTTACCCTTTCTAGCATGTAGGTAGTGCAATGACTGGCAGTTTCCATCATAATTAACTTTTTTCTATTCATCAGAAACAGACCTGATTCACCTCCTACATGCACAACAAGCCTGTATCCTGTAACTTCATTTAAACGAGGGGGGAGGGGGCTC
This sequence comes from Lucifuga dentata, assembly GCA_014773175.1. NCBI lineage: Eukaryota > Metazoa > Chordata > Actinopteri > Ophidiiformes > Bythitidae > Lucifuga > Lucifuga dentata. The sequence continues at coordinate 116,129 of VXCM01000440.1, forward strand.
TTATTTGTTTGTTGAATTATGTGATCACTTTATCGCTTAGTACTAAATATTATTATTATTTATTCACAAAGTTTAAATACACATGTGCCTTGAACACAAGCTTGTAGCTGGCTATTACAATCTGAAACTGAACTGATATTACTAAATCTAAATATTAATGACAGAAGTTGATCTTGTTTGATGAGTAACTGTTTTTGCTGTATAGGCTCCCTGCACCGAAAAATATGCTCAGAATCTGCCAGAAACCACAAAGTTTCTAAATCTTCTTCCAATCCTTGCGAATGTCTGAGTTTATGTCTCTAGATGAAGCGAAAAGACCAACATAGTATTTTAAAAAAACATGACTTTCATATGTATGAGAAACTAAGTCATATAATGAAATAGTATCTCATAATTCTGACTTGACATCTCGATGCTGTACTTTTTCATGATTATGAGATAGAATATCATAATTACAAAAAGTATTTAATATTTATTGCAGGTATATTGCACTGATTGACTATTTCTATCACTGTACAGTGGAGTGTGACAGTGTTGTGTATGAGTGTTTCCATCAATGTACAGTGGTGTGTAATCATATTGTGTGTGTGTGTGTATGTGTGTGTGTGTTTCCATCATTTTACAGTGGTGTGTAATCATATTGAGTTTATTTATTTCCATCAATGTGCAGTAGTGTGTAATCATATTGTGTGTGTGTGTGTGTGTGTTTCCATCACTGTGCAGTGGTGTGTAATCATGTTGGGTTTATTTGTTTGGTTCACTGAACAGTAGTGTGTGATCATGTTGTGTATGAGTGTTTCCATCATTCTCAGTGCTGGCTGATTTATTGTTCTCTCTCTCTCTCTCTCTCTCTCTCTCTCTCTCTCTCTCACGCCGCCTGTCTCCTCTCACGACCCGTCCGCGACACCCATAATTCCCCGCGCCAGGACAAGATGGAAGAAAGCAGCGACCGCCGGAGAACAATGTTTTGGCAATAAAACCCCAAAGCGGCGAATACGGAGAGAATACGGGCACGTTTGAACCAACTGCGGTCATGTGTAGGTAAGTGAGAAACCAAATGGGCTTTTAATCTTGATGAATTCGTGGGCTTTGTCGAGATTTACGCGAGGCTAAATGGTTCGGCGCAAACGGGTGATGCAGCGAAAGCAGCATCATTGTTTCTGTTGCATGGGCCGTAATGCGGGTTTTCAATCGGGGTAGCTAGCAGCTAGCTAGCTCGTGGCAGCTTGATTGTTATAAACACAACTGACTGAGAGTACAGCTTTATTTAACTCACACTTGAGGTTTGAAGTCAACATGTACCACAGTCGTCGAGGGATGTATTGCTAGCTAAATGTAGTGACGAGCTTTTTTAGGCTATAATCTCAGCTAAAGTTAGCTATCAATAAATAGAGCGCCAGCTTTCCTCGCAGCTAGACAGATTTGATTTCACGACCGTCATCAAAGCTTGGGAACTGGAGAATGACTAATTCGTACCGCTGACTTTAAAACAAGACGGCTTATTTTCAGTTATTTGCCATTACTAGTAAACGTTTTTCACTTGACTTAAGATGGATTTCTGACTGTTTCCTTTACTTGTGTTTATATTTAAACGCCNAAAAAAAAAAAAAAAAAAATCATGGATTCGGTGCAGACGATTGCTAGCTTGGTAGCAACACTAGGCTAAAATGCTACGATTTCTGACTGTATCCCTTAAGTATGTTTGTAGTTAAATAGCCAAATCGAGGATTCGGCGCAAGCGTTAGTTAGCTTGATAGCAACACTAGGTAACAGGCTGAACGCTACGATACATTGTTCACATCAGGTCATATCAGGTAATATTTACTGTTTTAAGTATTTATTTACGACCACGTTGTCATGAATTCTGCTATGACTTTATCAAAACTGCCGATTATGTTTTAACAGGAAATCTTTTGTAAATGTTTTGATTGAGGACGTGAAGATGCATTGATTGCCTTTCATTGTAGCTAGCCGGTTTGCTAGGTATGCTAACAAGCTGGCTAACTATTATGCATCACAAAAGCTCATCCGCTTTCAGTATAATTCAGTGTCGCGTAGCCAAATGGTCGACTGGTTTAGACTAAACAATACAATCTCACTGCAGCCATTATACCTCACGTATTCTGTTCACACACCCGACTTCGCCTGCCTAAAAACAACGTTGAATCTTATGTTTTCACCTAAGATTGTTTGTTTTAGGCAAATTAGCTGAACCGATTTATTTTTCAGTACCACAAATAGTGTCCTCAGCGTTTTTATTCATGTTGGGTGATTGGCTGAAGGTGCTGAGTTATGCTGTCAAGCAATTAAAAAAAAAATTACCACTCAAAATGTAAAATAACGAATCTAATCATTGAGCTTTCGAGCAATTCATATTTTGGCAACAGTTGAAGTTGCATGTGATTCAGCATATCCCCTGTAGGATAACGATATGGATGAAATTTTTCATAGGCATCCTTTGATGTTTCTTCTTGTATTGCATTAAAGGCACAGAAACGTTTCAGATATTAGACTCACCAAATCCAATCTTTTGATTGAAGACATGACTTGATATTTTGTTATGCATGTTCCTTTAAAACATAGTTAATTGATATTACTCACTGGTAGGTCATGTTTTAATATCTGGAACTGGTGGATGGACATTATCTTATTACAATTAGACATTAATATAAAATTAAATTTGTGGTGTTTATCTTCAAGAAGTGTTTTTATCATAATTTCTTAGCTAAATGTTTAATGATGCCTGGAGCTGTACTGACTTTTTTTTTTATTTGAGTTTAATATTGAATTTAGTATAGGGTAACACTGATTCCATTTCAGTATTTCTGACATACTGGTTATTCTTTTACATTTATGAATACACATTGTGTTATGTGCAAAATCTGGGTTGAATGTAACTGTGGAAGCTCAGAACTTATATTAGATGACTTAGCCTATTTGGTCTGCAGTGAATATCAGGTTGTGCCGTCATAACACATAATCTGCTGTAGCTTGATCTGTGAATTAGCAAGTTGTAATACATAAACCTCACATTTAGACTTTTTCCACAATATTTATTCCTTCATTGTTGTACTGCAGTACGACAAAAAAAAAAAAATNAAAAAAAAAAAAATACAGTAGGGTAAGAGATTCTCATTGATAATTAAATATATTTTGAGTAAAGAAGTCTTTGTGGTGGTTTAATGACAGTTTTGCACCCGGTGTTCAAATTAGGTAAACCCAAATAAATCCAATTAAATAATTAAGGTTTAACTTAAAGTGAAATTCAGGGGAAGCAGGTCCCTGGGAAGCCGATGTAGCTATGTCAGGCTAAATAACTTGCAGACAGGACCTGCCAGATTTGAGATATTCTAATACACTTCAAACACCTATTATTTTAGGTTGCCACTTTCTGTATTCATCAAATCTAACTTGGCATTTCTGCCTCTGCTCTCTTTCAGGATATTCTCATCCTGCAGCCCTTTCTAGTTTGATTGCCCTCTTTCTCAAAGCAAAAACCACCACCATGAGTATTATTCAGGACAAATTAGGCAACGAGTTTTTGCGCAATGGCGGCATGGACCCAAATTTTGCACCGGGCATGCTTATGTTCAGCCACCTGCCGCCCGTCACCAGCTTTACACGGCTAGCTTCTCCGTCCGTCATGGGCGACCTGCCTCAGGAGATGATCTTGAAGAAAGAACGTGACTCACCTCCAGAACACCAGGGCGCCGCTGCTGCCAGCACCGGGGGCTTCCTCCATGGTATGGGCATAAAGCAGGAGCGGCTAACTGAGCTGGATTACCGTATGCCCCTCTATGGAGGGGGCGGAGGAGTAGGGTTGAACTGTGCCGGAGGGGGCGCGGGGAAGAGTGGCACTGACATGTCGGAGATGTCCTTTGGCAACCACCACCAAACTCACCAGAACATGCTCCTGCATGATCTCAGCCTCAGCAACGTGCGGTCCCTTGGAGAACCGGTATGGAATGCGTGTATCAAGAATCACAAGCATTCCATACTTGTGATTCTTGATAGTGTCTCAACTGGTGTGTGTGCGTGGTTAAGCCTATTCAAATCTGTTACGATGCTTTAGCTTTTGATAGACATATTCTGTGATTTGTCCTCAGATACCTGGAAGACCAGGTAAAGAGCCAAAAGAGTCCTCAGGTAGAAGAGGGCGGAGGAGCAACGGGGATGGGCAGGGAGGAAAAGGGCGAAGGAAACGCAACGATGCAAAGGTCAAACATTTACCTGTTTTGCCCATTTCGGTCACTTTCTCTTAGCATTTATTAAATGTTCAACTGAAAAAAAAAATCTGCATAATTTGATAAAAATGGTTTTATGCCTATTATATCTTTACATCATTACATTTGATTTAATGTGGAAGGTTTAGCATTTTTAAGGACATAGCACTTTGTAATTTCTGCTTGTAGGCCATGATGTTGGATGCAGATGGAGCCTGCATGTCTCCCAGCTCAAAACCACATATCTGTGAGCACTGCAACGCTGCCTTCCGCAGCTCCTACCACTTGCGCAGACACGTACTCATCCACACAGGTGAGAGACTTTCTCTGTCTCGGTTATTACCTTAAAACCTTTTAGCATATTGCTAGAAATGCTTCAATTTAAGTTTGTCCGTGGCTGTTTGAAAGAAAAACTGGACTATTTGTCAAAGCCTTTTTATCAACCTAATATATAATGAGAAATTTGGTAGCGTTGATGGTTAGATGTGTCTGTCTGCTTTACCAAACACAAAGTTGTCAGATGGAAACTGATCGATCAAAATTTTAATCGACGTTTCCTTGTATTGATGATTCCTTGTTTTCCCTTGGAATTTTGATGAAATATGCAACCTCATACCCAACTGCATGGTATAAGGCTGTTACTGCTGCTTAAGAACAAAGTTAAACTGTAGTGTTAAACTTAACTTACCTGTAATGACTCTAACTTCCTCATTAAAACATCCATTTTTAAAGAAAGCATAAAAACGGTACTATTCACAGTTCTTCACTGTTACTTTTCTCCCTTCAAGCAAACGACTGACTGAGAACTTATTAAAAACCAGACGACTGCTAAAGTTAGGAATGACTCAATAGTGACTCACGTGTTTCTGGTCATCTTAGTCATTCTCTTTGCTGGGAATTCCTCACTTGGCTCTTTGAACTTGAAATCATAAATGCCTTAAAGGAATGATTAAAAAGACTATATCTAATAGCTTATTAGATTAACATGTATCCATTGTTCACTTTTAATATCTGAAGTGTAACTTTCAGCAAATAAAAGTTCTCAGTGGTCTGATTTTGAACCCCTAAAATGATTGTTGCCAAGCCAGTTTGATTTTTTGTGTATTAATTTCTAAATGTATAAATTCTGGTATTTTCATACTCATTACTTCTGCCATTCCAGATACACATTGCCAGTTTCCTTTCACATGTCTGTTAATAAATTGTCATTGTGTGGATTAGACTGTGCAGTAGGCGGGTCTCAGGATTTAATCAGAAGTTATTCATGTGTAGGTGTTCAATGAAATGTCATTGGTGCTCTGCCGCTTTGATGAATGATGCATGATGAACGCAGTCATATTCCCAAACCGGCTGAGCGTTAATTAATGTGGTGAGCGGACGGTTGTACTCTTGATCGCACAGGTGAGAGGCCTTTCCGGTGCAGTCAGTGTAACATGAGCTTCATTCAGAAGTACCTGCTGCAGCGACACGAGAAGATCCACAGCGGTGAGTTTGTCTTCTTTAAGGGAAATGTAGAGCTTCATTTCAAAAACACGATCAGAAGCAGCAAAAAAAAAAAAGACATAAAAGTTACAACACCCACTCAACAAATTGCATGTCATGAAGCGTGGGTTAGCTTATTAAGCGCCCTGAATTGTGAAATGTTTTTGAGTGTAGACTATTTTAGAATGAATCACCAAATCTGAAGCGTTGGATTTTTATTTTTCCTAAAATGGCTTTTATAGCATTTTGGATGGAATCTTTTTATTTGTCATCAGTATCAGTTTTCAGAGACTCTGTCGTAGCAACGCGATCCCTAACCCTGTTGCTTCTGTCCTCTGTAGGGGAGAAGCCTTTTAGCTGCGACCAGTGCAACATGCGCTTTATCCAGAAGTACCACATGGAGCGGCACAAAAGGACACACAGCGGCGAGAAGCCGTATCGCTGCGATACCTGCCAGCAAGTGGGTGACGTGTAATCTGCGTGCTAAATAGATTATCACTGTTTTTATCCCAGTTGTTTTGCCTTTTTTATAGATATATTTTCCTTTTTTCCCCCTTCTTTTGCTTTTATTGATAAGCATTAACAATTAAAACTACTATTATTTTTTTGTAGTTTAAATCTCATATGAAGCCAGGTGTAAAGGGGATTAGTAGTCAATAATTGTTCATGCATTTAGTATTTACATCTGCAGTAATTAATATAAACTGAAAAATTTGGACCCTAGCTACGTATAATTGCTATTGCAAAGTGTACCATAATTTTGAAAATATATTGAATAATCTGTAAAGATGGACAATCTGATCTGTCTTGCTATGCCATGTTATGGAACTGCATAACACATACAAATCCATGGTAAGGAAGAGTTCCTTCCTTAAGTTGCTTCTGTCTCTTCATTGCCAACAAATCAGCTTGTGACGTCCTCTTCTCCTCATCTGTTTGCTTTCATCCTTCTCTCCACTTTTAGTTTTTCTCAAGAACAGACCGGTTACTGAAGCACAAACGGACTTGTGGAGAAGCCATAAAAAAGGGCCTGGACCCAAACATGCTGGAGCTCAGTGAGGCAGAGCTCGGCCAGGGCAGCTACTCACTCACTCAGGGAAATGCTTCCACCTCTGGACGCAAGAGGGCCAAGTCCAAAAATGGTGAGGGTGGTGAACGGAAGAGGAAGAAGAATGCCTCAGCGTCAGCATCAGGGGTGGCAGGAGCCTCATCCTCAGGAGGAATGGCCCGTGAACTGAGCCTCCAGGACTTCAGCATGGAGCACCCCTCAGGCCCCGACCCCACCATGCAGGGACGCACTCCCAAATTGGCCTATAAAAAGGCGGGCCGCAAGGGCCTGGACAAGGGCCTCCTCTCCCTTGAAGACGCCGACGGACAGAAACTGTTGTCCCAGAAGCCCGACTCCATGGATCACGTGGAGGGCCCTGGTCTGGATAACATGGGGCTGCTCCACGGAGCCGGAGGTGCCAAGCAGGGGCCCCCCACCAGCAGCAACTACGACGACGCAATGCAGTTTGTGAAAAAGCGGCGCTACCTCCATGCGGCTAACAGTGAGTACGGTGCCAGCTCGCTGCATATGACCCCGCAGGGCAGTGGTGTCATCCAGGGCTCCCTGGGACCCGAGCCCACATTGGCCATGCTGGACTCCTCACCACTGGAGCTCAAGCACGACAAGTCAGGCATCCCAGATGAGGTGCTACAAAGCCTGCTGGACCATTACAGCCACAAGCCAGAGGGGCCACACCACCACGATGTGACTTTTGACTTATCAGACCACCCACACCACGTGGATCTCCAGCCAGCCGCCCCCGTTACCCCCGAGCTCGAGGAAGACTCACCCAACGGCGGTGATAAGACAGCAGTAATGAGCGAGTACTCAAAGTTCTTACTACAGGCCCTGGAGCGCACCAGCCACAGCGGACCATTTCCTAGCCTGGGCCCCACTGGTCCCTTCCCACTCCTATCCAGCGGCTCCAGTCCCACGGGCCCCCTGTTCTCTGACAAACATGTCTACACCACATCCNCTCCTATCCAGCGGCTCCAGTCCCACGGGCCCCCTGTTCTCTGACAAACATGTCTACACCACATCCCCACTGGAATGCGGATACCCGCCCACTGTCTCCTCCCCGCTGCCCATCGCTGCCCCTTCTTCAACCTCTTCATCCTCCTCGTCCAAATCCCACTACGGCATGCTGGTTGGCTCTCCTTCTCAGGCAGGCTACCACCTCACGCTGGAATCCACCAGCCACCAGCAGCTCACGCCATCTCAGGAGCTGACCGAGCAGCTGGAGAAGCAACACTCCCCTGGCTCCTTCAACCTACCTCCCCAGGACCTGACCGCCCCGACGGACAGCTCCAAGGGGCAACAGGCCAAGGCCGGAGGGAACGCAGCGCCTCCCAATGGCTCCAGCTACCCAGACCTGTCCCCGCTGAACCCCCCCAAGGAAGCCACCTACCAGATAGAGAACTTCGCCCAGGCTTTCGGCTCCCAGTTCAAGTCAGGACGGCGGACCCCTCTGAGCTACAGCAGCGATCCCGGGGCAGAGGTCGACCACAGAATACGGACTCCAGTGTCAGAATTCTCAGGGTATACCAGTTTGTTAGCTGACGTCAGTGAGCCAGTGAGTACAGGATCGAAAACCCCAACAAGCCAAAGTTTCAGATAAGGGTCAATGAGGTGAATCCAGTAGGGGGGCTGCTCTGTTACTGTCCTGCAGTCCCTCTGCCATCTTAATTTTGTTCTTGTAGCAAAATTCTTTTGTTTTTTTTTTAAACACTGCCATTAAATGTTGATAATAAAATGACCAGGGAGGGTCTTCCATGGCCTCAAATGCAATTTTTAAAATATTCTCATTTTTATTATGTATTTAGTCGCTTTTTTTTTTTTTTTGNTTTTTTTTTTTTTTTGGGTTTTAGAGTAGTGATTTTGATATGAACTTAAACCGTAGATTTAAATGTAATTTAAGACATTTAGAGGGTAGCTATGAACTTGTTTTTTTTTCTGAATCCTTGTGTTTTACCAATCATCATACCATTGTAAAGTAATAATGAAAAATGTTGATAATTTCAATAATAATAACATTTGTGGCAGGGAAAGGCCCAGAATTCAAATGGCAAAAAAANAAAAAAAAAAAAAAAAAAAAGTATATATATTGTCTGTTACAAGAAACGTATTATCTCAGGAAATAGGCAACATTTGTGTAATAAGACTTTTTATTATGAGATGCAATTAGCACACTTTTTACAGGTGTACTTTGAGACTACAGTTTTTATTTTTTATTTTTCTTTTCAAAAAAAAACAAAAAACAAAAAACAGAATGACCGAACAATTTGGTTTTTACTGCGTGTAGCTTTGTGGAAATTATGGTACTGTTGTGTCAATGTGAACAACATTCACTGACATGTCTTTCATACAGAGCCACATGTCTACATGAGCTTGTCTGAATTGTACTGGATTTTAGCATGGTGACACGTTCTGACGCGAAGAGGATGTTTGAACGTAATGGCTGTGGTTTTATTGGTGTACCCTGTCAGTTGATGAAGCCTGCACGCCTCTGGTTTTGGCCAAAAGCAGCCCGCAGAAAAGACATATCTTCTACCCAAAAGTCAAACTTTTCGCCAAAGGCTATTGTGCATTGGCGTTGCGGCCATCTGCCGCAGAAAGCGGTGGACGCGAGTCTTTCCGTCATGCCGATACGAGCATCTTTTTTTGAACAAGGCACCACTTCTCACCTCCACTCCTTGCTGTTCCTGTTCTTTGTCAATGGAATCAAACAAGCACTTTTTTAAACAAATCATCATTGGAAACAACAGTAACCCATTCAAATTGCATATGTCATAAAAGTGATTATTATGCTGATGATTATTATTTTAAGAGGAGAAAACTGTGAAGGGGGTGGGAGGGNAGTAGGCATGACCGTGGGCATTTAAATGTATTTTATTGCTTTTTCTTAAGAGTGGGGGGGATTTTTTTTTTTCTTGCAGTTTGTCAGGTGATGTTGTAAAAAGATGATTTGCCATAATTTTGTAATACAATATTATTGTATTTAAGTTGTTTTGAGAGATGGGCTGATATGCTGGAACCCTTATATCTTTAATCCCACAGGTATGTTGGATTCATACCTAAACCCTTTTATTTATTCTCAACTACTCACAACAGAACTCAGTAGCAAATATTTTTGGCAAGTAATCACTGGACCTACACCCCCCCCCCCCCCCNCACACACACCCCCACACACCCGTGCCCTCTCTTTTTTCTGTTTACTTTTTTTGTTTTAACCCAGTTTTAAAGCCACAGTTTTGCAAGAAACCACGTCAGTAATACAGTTAAGAAACAGAAAAGTTAAGATATACCCCCTCCCTTCCCCAAAATGCAGTCCGGCACTCACAAGAATAAACAATGGCCTTCTTTGTCTTCCATGGTTAAAGCCATTCTATCCCGGCTGCCAGGGTTGATATTTAATTTAGTTGATTTCCTGTGAGCCGTACCCCCCCCTCCTCATTTTCCTTTTCCTACGTCTGTGAGCTCCACAGCCAAGAGACTTTGAAGCTACTCAGATCACAGGGAACAAAGACTGACTGACCAGCTACTTCACTCCAAACACACACTATGCTTTTAACGGAGAGAAAAGGTGGGTGAGACATGGAGGGAAAAGAAAAAAAGACAATAGGATTGACCTAAATATACCTCATATCACTAAAGCATAAGAAAGCAGGGACATGCGTTTCATGTATGTAGTGGAAATATTTGTAGTATAGGTTCGACATATTGTATAATCATTTAACACTGCCTGTGTTTACAATTATAGAGCAGTTGACTCCTCAAAAAGCATATGTACTTTTTTTTTTTTTGGTCTGTAAAAACATTCACACCAAGCAGTGTTGCGTTCTAGATGCCTCTCAGAGCATTAATTTTTCTCATGTTATATCCCTTATTTTTTTTACTTGCCATAATGTGTTTTGATATGATCTCTAGAAGGATATGTTTACAAAAATGTACAAAAACACTAAAAATGTGTGTTCTTAATTTTTTTTTTTTTTTTTNTAATTTTTTTTTTTTTTTTGAGTTTCCTTCAGTATGCATGATAAGACATTTTTAATGGCTTTTTTCTGACTGTCACCTCAATACCAAATTTTGTAGCAGAAGCCTCCCCATTCCTTTGTCTTTATTTGTTCTAGAACCCTTGTGATATGATTTCCCAGGCTGTACCAGTTATTGAGATGATAAACGGATTAGAGAAGCCAATAAAACTTTTTGTTACAAAAAAGTACTTGGTATTCTTATTCTCTTTCAAAAGTATTTCACTTAAAATCTACCTGTAATTACAATCAGATTTCTCTCTCTTTTTTTTAAGCCATTAATTTCCCTTGATGCTTAAAGATGCAATAATCAATTTTGACCACTAGGACGCAGAAAACATCCGGACGAGATGCTTAGAAATTCAAAACCATTAGCTATGGTGGAATGTCGAATATTTGTTTATATTCATTGTATTCTTTTTTTTTTTTAATAATTTGTTCTTTTTAATTAGCTGGATCAGTAATGAGCTAATTTCACCGCAGAGTTTAAAAGACCATAATGCCAATTTTGCATGTTTGAGCCTAATATATTCAGTTTTCATACGTTACATTACTGACAACCATTTCCCAAAGAATAAAACCGTATTTCAGCTTTCCTGATATTTTGCAAAATCTCTTAATCTTTCAAAATCAAATATTCAAGCAATACACCCACCTTAAAAATCAATGTTTCGCCTGCTAATAGTTACGCAGCCGTATGAAGTCACGTCGTTTAAATTTTTCGATAAACGAGGTCTTCTTTTGGGACTATATTCCCCGGTGGAGACATACATTCACTCCATGCTTTTTATTGTACTTAAACNAAAAAAAAAAAAAAAAACCTGAATACACATCTTGTTTGTTATGGTGGATGACCTGTCCTATCCCAAGAATGTTTCAAGTATCTACAAGTTAATTTTAATAGCGTACCAGAATGAACTGAAACCAGTATTGATCTGGAAGGTAGGAAAAACATTTTAGTTCACCGTTCCATGCTTTGGGAAATGATTGTCAGTAATGTTACGTGTATAAAAATTGAATAGGCTGTGTTAGGCTCAAACATGCAAAATGACTGGTATGGTCCTTTAAGAAAGTCATTTCATCACACTGAACAGAGTGACATTGATGACGTGATAGTAGCTTCGCAGTTTACTGTAATGGTGAAGCAAGACAGCGTGTTAGAATGATATCACTCCAATGTCATCCATCTAATGTGCAGTGTGTACCTAGCAGTAGAAGTTCAAGGCTTCGCTCACACCTTGGGCCAGCTGATCCTGGGTCACATACACGACTCCCATGTGACCCTAGCAGTCACCTGACTGAAGGTGTGAACGACTTTCAGAGGCTGTGGGTTCAATTCCCATTGGCTCAGAACTGAAGAAGCTACTTAGTGAGTGCCAAATTAAAGGCTGAATGACCACTTTCATAGGGAGAAAAAAAGGAAACGACACTTTTTGTTAGCTTAATTTCTTTACCTGCAAGTACTTACATTTAGTGTTTTTTTTTTCCACACCAGTTTTCACTCCAGTGTTCTAATTTAATTTGAAGTCAAAATGTGGCACTACTCATTCTGACAGATCCTATTTACTCTGACATGCTGTGATATACTGACTGGCCTGCAGAGGGCAGTGTGGGAAAGGTTTTCATCGCTGAACTGACACACATGATATGATACTATTGATGTGCTTGCAGTGGCTGCTAGTTGCATTTCTGTTCGACTACGCTTAAATTAATACTGTTCTGATAGTGGAAATGATTTCAAAAGCTCATCCTTTGCTAAGAAAGCCAGACCAAATTTCCTGCTGGGAGACAGAATCTTTATTACATGATTCATACAACAAGTTATGTGGCCGACAGAAAGATACATGGTAATAAATCTAAAGCGTTCCAATGTGCAGTGTTTAGGTCGAACTGCTGTGCTTTTTGCCTCGTTTTTTAAGTCTTAATGACTCATATTTGCCAAATTTATTCTAGACCTGAAATCAAACCTTAAAGGAGCATACTGTAACTAATAATAATAATATAAGTTATTATATTACTAGTGATTTTGCATGTTTGATCCCAATAATACACCCATTTTAAAGGACCATACTGGCCATTTTGCATATTTGAGCCTAATATATTCAATTTTCATACATGTTACGTTACTGACAACCATTTCCAAATGATAAAACCATATTTCAACTTTCCTGATATTTTGCAAAACCTCTTGATCTTTCAAAATTAAATATTCAAGCAATACACCCACCTTAAAAATCAAAGTTTTGCATGCTAATAGTCCTGCAGCCTTATGAAGTCATGGTCATTTAAATTTTTTTGATAAATGCAGGTCCTTTTTGGGGGGGGGACTATATTTCCCGGTGGAGACATGCATTCACTCCGCACTTTTTATTGTACTTAAACACTAAAATTATGTAACTTCGAAAAAAAAAACCTGAATACACATCTTATTCGCAATGATGGATTACCTATCCTAAAAACATTTCAAACAAGTTCATTTTAATAGCGCACCAGAATGAAATGAAACCAATAGCAGTCTGGAAGTAGGAAAAAAACTTTTTAATTCGCCGTTCCATTGAGAAATGATTGTCAGTAACATTATGTGTATGAAAATTGAATATATTAGGCTCAAACATGCAAAANGAAATGATTGTCAGTAACATTATGTGTATGAAAATTGAATATATTAGGCTCAAACATGCAAAATAGACAATATGGTCCTTTAAAACTATGCCCACCTTAAAATTTAGTGTTTGGCTTACTAAAACTTAAATATAGAAGGTTCTCGATAAAAGCTGTCTTCTTCTGAAACTAAATTCTCTGGCATAGACATTTTCTTCCATGCAGCTCAGTGTTGGACCTTTTAAAATAAGTAACTAACAAAACAGAATGACATTTGGTTTGTTGTGATGCTTACCTCTTGAACAGTTCAAGTCTCTACAAGTGGATTTTTAAAGTATACTGGAATGAACTGACACCAATGGCTGTCCGGAAGGTAGAAAAAACAATTCTAAAATGTACCGTCCCAGTAGTATGTTTTGGAAAGTGGTTGGCAGTAATGGCAGCAAGTTATTGGGCTCAAACATGGTGGGAACCGACCAGAAACAAGTTTATGATACTGTGCCAATCAGCGGCGATTTGTTAATGCGGGACGCTGGGGCACCGCCCCCCTCCAAATATCTAGAAAAGAAAGTCTACTTAAACATGTTAAACATAAATTAATTACATANCCCCCTCCAAATATCTAGAAAAGAAAGTCTACTTAAACATGTTAAACATAAATTAATTACATAATGTGAAATAATTATAAAATAAATAATTGTGTACTCCTACATCGCGCCTGGTAAGTGCCTCTCAGGATTCATTAAAAATGTACTTGTTTAATTTCTATATAAATACATATACTTCCTGGGTGAGGGGCGCCTGCCAAATCAGTGTTTATGTAGGTTCTTCAACTTTTGACAAGCACGTGACCTGAGGCTGCTCTTTCATTGGCTTCTGCAGATTTCACGGGGCCCTCCCACTTTTATTGACAGCGAATTAGTATAGTTTTTAGTTTTTGTTTTTTTTTTATTTGGATGTGATGTGAGATTTGATGTGATTGGATGTGAGATTTGGACGTGATTGGAAATATTGTAGACGCTGTCTTCCCGGTTTACACCCGCCATTAATACAACTCCATATACGCGGCCGTCCGTCCTTTATCTCCTTCGGTAGCTAGCAAGTTTGCGTTTTCGAGAGATGGCAACTTCAAGTGGAACAGCGGAAAAAGTAAATTCGGTGCGTTCTTCACAAAAACAGCCTTTTTTTTTTTTTTAAGGCTTTCACTGGAAGAAAAGAAGAGGATTAAGGAGCTTGGACCGGACCACCTGATTTAAAAATTCAGCAGCAGACAAGGGATGGAGGACGAGCTAACACCCGGAGCTTCTCCCAAACGGAGCTGGCTAACGGGATGCGGTGTGAGTAATACCCTTTTTATTTCCCCGTTTGCTGTTTCAAAGTGTCGGCACAGAAGCGTTGTGGACAATGACGTGTGTACAAGACCTAAAACACCTATCTGAGAAATGCAAAGTAGCTGCAGCCATCTAGAAAATTGCATGAAGCTGCAGTTTTTTGGCAGGCTAAGCATCGCTGAACAGCTAGATGAAGGCACAACGAAGAGGTCGCAAAAAAATCGACACATCCTGTCCAGAATAATAGATTGTGTGAAATTTTGTGGAGCTTTTGTGTTGGCTTTGCGTGGCTATGATGAGAGCAAGAACTCCGACAAGCCCGGGATATTCCGTGGGTTGGTGGAGTTTGTTGCTTCCCTTGATGACGCGTTGAAAGAGCAACAGCCTGTGATAATCCTAGAGGTCACAGCAGCTCATTTTATACAGGGAGGTCAAGTTTCAAAAAACAAAGAAATGGCTACTATGGAGACTAAAATCATTACATGAATATAGTTGGGCTCATTGAATCCACAAGAGTCTCAGCTTTCCAGTCAGACCCAATTTATACAATTGTTTGTGGACCCCAGTATGCAGAAATATTCAAATACAGTAGGTGAAAATAACACATTTGTACTGCATGAGAAAAAGTGTATGGGATTAGCATAAAATGTCTGCAAAGAGGAGACTCATGGGTACCCAAAGAACCCATTTTCATTCAGATATCTTGAGGTCAGAGGTCAAGGGACCCCTGTGAAATAATGATGGAGAATAATGTGTGTAAAGGTCCATTTAGGACCCAAATGTTGGTTAAACATTGTGAGTTGTATTTTCCAACAGCAATGAGCAGTATTTAATTCAGCTGATTACTCTGTATTTCTGTGCATGCATGTAAACATAGTCAGTGTATAACTGAAGNATTTAATTCAGCTGATTACTCTGTATTTCTGTGCATGCATGTAAACATAGTCAGTGTATAACTGAAGATTTTTTTTTTTTCTCTATAATTTCAGTTGAAACTGTTATGTTCATTTTGCTCTTAAGTTCTTAATTAAATGAGAAATACTCAGTACTTTTCATTTGTCAAGTATTTAATTTGGTTATTTCATACAGATTATTTATTTACTAAATTACCAGAGAACATGCTATATCATGATATATTGAGATATGAAATGACCTATAGTGGGACAGAAGATTTTGTCCATATACCCCCTGTGCNAAAAATTTCATCACCAGCCGCCACTGGTGCCAATATGTAAACATCATGTCTTGATCTAAATGTCTTCCATTAACCCACTACTCTTTATTCCCAAACAACAGAAGAAGAAAACAAAAACTGGACCAGTGGAAGATTAGCCCATCTTCATTCAAGCAGAGGCAGCTCAAGCGTACAGTACATAGTGTTCCAAACCAAATCACAATGAACATGGAACTGCCTCATTGCCAGGGACACAAGGTTGGGAGATGGTAATGACTGTTAGAGCCTTTGGACTTACTGTAACAGTTAGTAAAAGTTATCACACTCATCTCACCTTTGTTCACGCTTCACAGCAACAACTTCATAAAACCTTTGGGTGAAAAACTGAATTGTAGCTGCACTATTTTTCTTTTGTCTACTTTGAAAAGTAATTTGGGTTCATCACAAAGTTATGGTAAGTTCAAAGCCCAGTTAAAAGTTCAAAGCCCAGTTCAAAAGTCGAAAAGTACTACAGCTTTTGTATGAAATCATGTTTCCCTTCGTTTCACCATTGAGGTGTATAACAAACAGCTCATTGGTGTGCAGCAGTACTGTTAAGTTTAGGAGTAATTTATCTGTATTTTGGCCCACTTCTGCCTTTAATGTTTAATACACACAGATGAAAAATATTATTAAAATTGCCTAAACCTCCACCCAATACTGAATACTGATACTGATTTAACTTTAGAGACACAATTTAGAAAAGGGGTCATGATGCACCTAGTGAAGAAATGTAAATAGGTCAAATACAGGGGTTCTCAGAATGTGATGTATATACCAGTGGTACTTGAAGCGCCCTCTAGCGGTACCAGATGACTCTACAGAGAATCAAAACAAGTGAACTCTCTCCTTCAGTCGCGCTGGAAGCATAGCGATGAAATGATGTTCATAACAAAACTGATGGGAATGAACTTTGTAAAATACATATAGCATTAATTAAAATATACTATTAAATTATAAAAACATAATTTGATGATTCTGACAATCTCTAGGCCAGCAGAGAAGGCCTTGTTGGCCCTGATGGCCCACCACTGCAACAAAGTATACGCAGTACTCATTATTTAGTGATTCATTAACATTGATGGATGGATGTTGGAACTGATTCAGGTGGCTTTAAATGTAAATAGTTCATATGCTGCTTAAAATATTACAATACATTCTATTTCCTGAGTTTTTGTTTTTGTAAATAGAAAGTACAACTTTCATAAAAATGTAACGGAGAAAATGAACAATAGTTTAAGACAAGTTAAGTGAAATATAAGTGAAGTGATGTATAAATACAGTATTTATTTATTTATTTTAATTTAATGTCCTGTTCACCTCTGCTAATAGAAACAGAGGACAGGGAGTCATATTGTTGGAGCTTATACACCAAGAACAATTTGTTGTTCTCAAGAACAATAGGCCATGTTCCAAATAATGTAGATTAATCCAAAAAACATTTTAGGTGTCAAAAATTTTCTGTCATGTTTTCTAATTTCTCATCTGCAGCAAATACTTAAATCTACAGTCATTTTCAGATCTGTTTGAGAAATTTTTCCAAACCTATTTTTGCTGGTTAAAAAAAAAAAAAAAAAAAAAAAAGGCAGCTCAGTGTGGATGGGGGCCTAAAACACAGGGAAAGGTAAGATATTATAGCATTATATTCAATATGGCCATAGTTATCAGCAGTAAAATTGGTGTTTCTTTTGCTTAACCCGAGATTACCACATATTTGTTTTTATCTTTAGTCAGTTCAATCTTTTTTCCAGAAACACCCATGATGACGTTGAAATGGCATTAGAGCCATGTTGTGCTTAAATTCACATACGCAACTGGGATCAAAGTTGACTTGGAGATAAAAGCATTTTATGGGTGGTGATCAGATGAGATTGTCAGCCTTGTATAAAAAAAAAAACACAACTAAAGACTTACATTTTTACAGCTATGATTTGAACATATATTAATATTTTTCATCTAGTGTTTCAACTTTCATGTTCAGCTTTTATTTTGTAGTTAAACAAAGCCCTTAATATCTCCTGTTGACTTTGAGCCAAAGGTCAGGTTCGCTTTAAAGATCCCTCCTATCCCAATTTACTGAAATTCAGATAACGTTATAAATGAGTTGACTCATTTTCTGAACCAACATTTTCATGTGCCAACGCCTTCATTTTTGTTAAGAATAGCATGCACCCTCTGTGTGTACAGCTTCTATATATGTTCTTGTGTTGAAATCATGTTTGTAGAAGCTGTGACACATTAGATGATGACCGGCAGAGCTGTCATAAATTCGTAAAATGACTGGTAAGGAATGTAACCTTTGTTCTTCTTTTATAACACCAGGCAATTACTGTCCATATCAGTAACTTATAAAGTCTGAGGCTGAGATGTAAATAAGTTTCAGGCTACAGTTAAGTTGCATTATGTGCAGTCAGAAGGAACTGAACATTCTCATTAACACCAGAATGTGATGCAGCAAATGATGGCTTATAAATATGAAGAACAGTCTTAGATCTATAAAATTAAGAGGCTGTGAACATTCCAAAATCTGCTTCAAAAGAAAACAATGCAGTGAGGGCGCCTGCTTGAGTTAACTGATTTCTTTCATAATACAAGTAAACATTTTACATTTTAAAATATAGCATTTAAAGAAACCAGTGTCCATTAATTTAATAAAAGCGTGTTAGTATGAATCAACCGACCAGGTGTTAGGGAAGAGTTTTATTATTACTATTATATAGTTATATTACACTTCTTGTTTTTATTCATATTTTATAAGCTACTGTACAGCACTTTGGTCAACGACAGTTGTATTAAAATGTGTATATAATAAATTTGACTTGACATATTACACAGTAATATGATACTAATAATAATAATATGATAATAATATGTAATATGATAGTAATCTCTGTCATTACTGTAAATTCTCTCCAATGCTGGAAACTTCCTCTTGATTTAGATTAGATTAGATTAGATTCAACTCTATTGTCATTGCACACAGTACAGTACTGAGACAACAAAATGTAGTTTAGTATCTAACCAGAAGTGCAAAAAGCAGTAAAGTGCAGAGTAATGTGTATATGTATAGAGATATATAAATTGCAGTGAGGGGTATATATGAATACAGTAAGATATATAAAATATGAAAGTATTAACAGTGTGAACAAATGAAATAAATATGAATATGTGTTTGTTTGTACTATAGGTCACGTGTACAATATGCAGTATATAACAGTCATGGAAACAGAAAGTCATGAGGTGGGGGGTGGGGGTGGCCTTATCACCATGGTACAGAGTTTAGCAAGGTGACAAGCTGAGGGGAAAAAAACTGTTCCTGAGCCTGCTGGTCCTGGAAGGGAGAGACCTGTAGCGCCTCCAAGAGGAGGGCAAACATTCTGTGACCGGGGTGAAAGGTGTCCCAGATGATGCTGTGCACCTTTAAGACAACTGAGATAACTATTGAGATAACTCTCAGTTTATCTCAATAGTGGTTTCTCATCTGGTGTACATAACAATTTGACATGTTTTTATGAGATGAGTTTGGGGTTTGACAGTCATGTTGAAAATACGGGACATGGACTAGCAAAAAAAAAAAAACCCCAAAAAAAACACATTTTTATCAGGCTTAAAATAGGTTTAACTAATGATAGTAGTTAAATATTATGTTCTGTTTGTTTAAAGTTATTAGCTTCGCATATGCTCTTCCTGGCTTAAATGTCTCCTCTTTGAAAGGGGTTTAGCGCTAAAATTCGTGCAAGATACAACGTCCTGCAGGTTTTATGTGCTCAGCTCAGATATGAAACAGCTAGATAATGGACTCTGTGTGTATTCAACAGGACAGGCTTACTGTAACACTATGAGCTAAAAGAAATGGTTTCACATTGGCCTTTGAAATTACTTATAATTTTTAATCATATTTTTCCACTATTCATTTGTTTGTCATTTGTTGATTTGTTTGGAGTCCGCCCTTTCAAGCCGTTAGTGTGGACTGGCCAGGTAGTCCACACATGGATGGATGGATGGATGGATGGATAGATAGATGGATGGATGGCAGACTGATGATTGATTGATTGATTATTGATTTTTGTGTAAATCATGGGACAGAAGACATAGCACTCTGTTTGAGTTGTAAAGTTTATATATATCTATATATATATTGGGCTAATTTTCCTGATGTTATTAGGGTTGTCCTCACTGTATTGTTTGTACATTCTCATTTGTTTCAGCACTGCAGAGGTGCAAGTTTGTTTGTCATGCACACAAAAAAATAAAAATCAATCAATCATGGATAGACAGGCAGGTAGTCAAATGGATAGATGGACAAATGGATAGATGAATGGATAGAGTGGGAGCAGCCTCACAGTGACACCCTCTGAGGAGTGGCTAATGATTAAAACTGCTGGTAGACGACTCCTGAGCCCTCATCATTCTATCTTTAGGGCACTGAAGACTTGTCTTATTGTAGCCCTCGCTGTCTTTCTTACGGTTATAACTTTTATCCATAAGTTCTTTTCGAATGGCTCAGATATACAAACTCCTCATTGTCGCGTGGCTTGCTATAGCCTATCATGGTAAGTAGGATTAACTTTAAAACCTAAAATGTTTACAATATTTGTTCATCTCTGACGTGATAGCCAGTGATCATATGTTCCGTTTTCAGGTAAACTTTATCTTCCAGTCTTTTGATTTCAGTGTTTTGAAGTATGGAATCAATACAAATATGCAGAATTTTTGCTTCACACAGCTGATATGTATGACATCAATTTAATATAAATGCTTAACCAAGTAATCCTTTATTATTTTCCTCATTAATGTCATTATTGTTAATTAGGGTATTGTAAATCATTTACCTTCAGATGGCCATTGGGTGGAGTTTTGTTCAAAGCTCAGATTAAGTTGTGGATAGCAAAGTACTTTAATTTATGACATTATTAGGATTAATTGTTAAATCTCAATAGCAATGGCAATGAGGAAATAAAACTATCAGTGATATAACACTGGGGGAATACGTGAATTAACCATAAATAAATTTGTTTCATTTACTTCCAGTAATTTACATAACTGAGTGTATTTTTCTACTGTTGCCCAAGAAAATGGTCAGAACTCTTTTCCTCTGTTTTTCACTTGACAACATTGTGATGATGTTGGCAGCAAATTTTTATATTTTCTTCACTTTGACTTAGTTTTGTTTCTAAATCACTGCCAAATGCCGATAGCCAACTATCAGTTCCAGTTCCAGATGTGATTTGCATAATAGTTTCAAGTTTGGTACTGCATCAATGTTTACCACAGAATTAAAGGTGCACATACAAACAAAAGGTAAATACTTGACCAGTTGTCTGTACAGACAATCTGACCTACCTTATGACCCTGGAAGAATGTTGCAATTGGGGAAGTCTCTTGGTTTCACTCAAATCCTTGAGTTTGGTTAATGCTTTATGTATGAAACCTAAATGAGCTCTAGAAATCTATTTATCAGTAATATCTATCAAAAATGTGAGCTTAAGGAGGAGGTGAAGGACCTCAAGAGACAGTTTTTAAGTTGTAATTTTGACCTTAATTCTTGTATTTACCTTATTTAGATCTTATTTTGTGTCTTCATTCAATTTAATATATTTCACTTGTTTAAACATTCAGCAACCACACAGGGAATTGAATAGTGCTGAAGTATTTAACTTTTAAGTCTTTCGGCCCTCTAATGAACTGTTTATAAATATGCTAAACTGATTATTAACAAACCCTCCCATGTGAGAATCTTAGGTCATGCTAATTTCTGCATTTTACTATGGTGAACACGTATTTGTGATGTTGTTTTCTGAATGAAGACTCACCAACACTGGAAATCTACTAATTCCCCATTCCAGTCAATATACTGCGTATGTCTTGGACATTGTGACCAGTTCTGCTTGATAACATAGCCACAATGTCAGGAAGTTTCTGATATAAACAGGAGAAATTTCAGTGAAAATTTAGGATGAGACTGGAATGATTCAGCAGGTCTAATCTTGACATCTGGATTTGATTTAGTTTCATACTTTAAACCAGTAGATTAATGATTTGCCAGGTGGACCAATGTGTATCAGTGTGGCGTGACCATACCTAATCCACCAGCTACCTGTTAAGTTGATATCATAGTTGCTATGTATAGGTGTTTTTATCTTCCTGGCAATGGGGAAGCTGTGTCTATAAACCATCCTGCTATAGCAGAAAGCTTGGTTTCTTACTGTCTTATCATTTGATTGTGAAATATTGACTGATTGTGCTTTTTTATAATCTGTGGAAGAGAAATGGAAGATAGATTGCAACATAGATGCATTGTCCAATGGGGTAAAGCCCAGAAAAGCAGACTTTAGTGCTATTTATTGCAACATCATAGGATTTGAAGTTTTTGGGTGATAGTGCAGTTACACCACAGCTTAATTTGGTAGTGATCAACCAGGGGGATTCATGCCAAATGTTGACACTCTCAACAAAGCAAAATACTGCTTTCATGTGTTTTCCCAGCCAAAAGTATAATTAAATTTTATCAAATTTTATCACATGTTGCTTTATTAGTGACTACTCCATATCACAATCAAATTACTTATCTATGTCTTGTGTTTGCTAACTTGCAACAGCAAGATGAAGAGCCTCACTGGACAATATCCACTCATCTGAATTCAAACTGAGATGATTTCTGTGTTTGGTTTCTGTGTAGTCATACTTAAAGTCAAGTGAGATATCTCAACTATGTGATAGGTTGCTAGATTGTATGTTGTACTCGATTAATGATGCATTAATATGGCATGCCATTGGAGAGGCAGCAGTGATTGTGGACTCCTGAAGGCTGATAAGAAACATAGACTGAAATGGTTAAAATGAAACGATGTTGGAACAGAATGTAACCACTTTTGTAAACAGGGAAGCACTTAAATCAGCTTACCCTGAACAAAATTTCAGCACTGCTTATTTTAAAGAGGTAATAATAACCAATTTTTATATCAGCTAACAGTATAGCTGAGTTTTATGAGGGTATTCACCTTAATAACACTAAGTCATTTAACCACAACAGAGGGCTGTACCACAAAGCCCGTTCAGCAGAGCCAGGGTTTCTTTGCCTTAGCTGGCTCCACAAAGCCTAAAACTCCAGTCAGAGATACCACGACGGTGGTTTGAAACCATCTTTGTCAACCCAGGCTTTCCTCATCAAGCTCTGTGTGCGTTCACATAAAGGGGGCGTACCGTACAAAATGAACCAATCAGAGCTGTTTATTTCAGTCAGGAGGAGCAAAGTTATGCAGCGCTATGAAGATTTCAAACATCATAACTGCTAAAAGCAACGCCGTTGCTGCAAATAACGCTAGGGAGGAATGCTGCAGAAAGTTGCTGATAGTTTATGCGTAAGTTTTATGTAATTTACCACTCAATGCATCTCAGTGCCACCGTTTATTCCTAACGTGATGCTGCACATTCTACAGCTCTGACACTTTAAACTTCATGCAGCAGATTTAAATAGTATACTAAGAACTGCATTTAGGTCTGATACTGTCCCATGTAGGATACATAACAATCGCTAGTTTTTGACCAAATCAAAGTGAAATTAATTTTATTAGTTTGTCGACTAATCAAATTTTTAATCGGCGTTCTAAAGGCATTCTATTAGCTGTATACTGTATACTATTAATGTAAATTGATAAACTGATTAATGATATAGTATATTAATGTAAACGTCATACTGATTCATAATATAGTATTCTGTATTATTAATGTAAACATCATACTGATTCATAATATAGTGAACTATTAATGTAAGTTACCTGCGATTTTATAGAAGGCTTCTTTTATAGCGAGTATGGGCAAATGGCCGGGTACATACCGGTAATATGTTTGTGGTGGTGTGTGTGTGTGTGTGTGTGTGCGCGCGTGTGTATACACACACGCGCGCACACACACACACACACACACACAATTATCACACAGTAATTATCTCTGCCCCCTTCAGTACTTTTTTTTGTACTATTGCAAGCCCAATACTATTGAAATTGTATTGGGCTTGCAATAGTACAAAACAATTGGTTTGGATTATGAAACCATCTAATAAATCAGCTGTCTTCTGTATGATGAAAAGAAAAATCTTCCCTTTCTGAACCAACAGCCAATTTAAGGGTTAATGTAGCTGGAGAGGATCTGGGTGCCTACCTTATTAACACTAAGTCCTTTAACCATAACAGGTATACCAGAAATCTCCACAACAGTCATATCAGAAATCTCCACAACAGCCATACCAGAAATCTCCACAACAGCCATACCAGAAATCTCCACAACAGCCATACCAGAAATCTCCACAACAGCCATACCAGAAACCTCCACAACAGGTATACCAGAAACCTCCACAACAGGCATACCAGAAACCTCCACAACAGGCATACCAGAAACCTCCACAACAGGTATACCAGAAATCTCCACAACAGCCATACCAGAAATCTCCACAACAGCCATACCAGAAATCTCCACAACAGCCATACCAGAAATCTCCACAACAGGTATACCAGAAATCTCCACAACAGGTATACCAGAAACCTCCACAACAGGTATACCAGAAACCTCTCCAACAAATTCAACAACAAATGTCTCTTCCACCGCAACAACACCATCATCTACAACAGTTCCTACAGGTACTCACCACTGTATCTTACACAGTAGCCACAGTAATTATCTCTGCCCCCTTCAGTACTTTTCTGTCAGATGCTCACATCATGGTGTTAATTGTAACATTAGTGTATGTTTTTTCTTTTACTTTTAAGATCCTTGTCTTCCAAACCCATGTGGCAGTGGGAGCACTTGCAGTCCTCGCTTTAATAACACCTTTTTATGCTTGTGTTTGTCTGGCCAATCTTACAATGAAATTACCACAACTTGCCAAAATAGTAAGTATTTGTCACATTCACCCAGAATGCTGCTTCTCTGAGAAAATGATTAAATGAAGATTGTTTATAATACCTGTTCATAAACTTGTATCTATTGACCTCTCTGGTTCAGTGGCTTTAAACCCAGGTAGTATTAGGTAGTTATGGAAGACCAGTGCTAGACTAACTAATCCATGAAATATGTCAATGGAGCATGAGAACAATGGTAATATGATCTTCTCAAGACTTGATATTTCCCTATTTTAGGCAGGGTTTTCCCTGGACAACTATCTCTGAAAAAACTCGAATATACTTCTGGAATGAGCAACCCAAAATCAGAGGAGTTCCAAAAAGCCTCAAAAAATATTACTGATGAGGTAAGCAGGCAGTTTAGCCCTCATTTTTTCTTTTATGGTTATGCTGACATCTTTACATTCAGTTAATCTGTACCCATTACTTACATGAGTACTGAGCTCTCTAATTTTCCAATTAATTCATTCATGTTTGCACATCAATAGTGGCAATAGTTATTAGAAAATATCTGGTGCAATAGCAAAACCATCTATGCCAGTTGTATTGTGAAACAGTGAACACATGGTGAATGAATTTTGATTTATTTGTCTTGAAGCCTTTTGCCTTTGTCAATTATGAAGCAGCTGTACAAAACAGCTCTGAATACTGTCAGACAGAAAAATATACATCAGAATTTGATGATTCATGAGAGAGGTTTTTAAAGAATGACATGTAACAGGTAGCATGGTCAAAACAAATACAGTAGGTGATATCGTAGACATACAGATACGTAACGAGAGACAGCAAATAAGAGGGATAAATCGTATGGCTGTCGTGAATGGTGGAATTCACTGTTAAGCTGAATAAGAAGCACATTATACAGCAAAAACAAAACAAACAAAAAACAAACACTGTTTTTGGGGTTTGATGATAATAGTGACATGTCATTTATACTAACAAACCGGGGAAGAATGAACTTTGTGACTGCATCATAATTAATTATAATAATAATAATAATAATTATTTAAACGTAATAAACTGAGCTTTGAAATATAAGTCAAGCGACAGTCCATGACTTAAACAAAATTATATTTTCTTTCTACAGCTGGACAGAATTTACAGTAACACTGCGGGGTATGTCGAATCTATAGTACTGGATATCAAGTAAGTGACTTTGGCAATGGTGACCCCCCCCCCCCNCCCCCCCCCCCTCCCGTAAGTGCATTCTATTCACTTTTTTGATTCCAGAATAATCATCAACTCTGATTTTTTGCTCATATAGCCCATTGCCATCCAATCCAGCTTCATCACGAAAAAAAGAATTTGTCATTGCATCTGTAGAGATCATCTTTGAAGCAGACTCTGATATCAACACCACAACAGTTTCTAGTATAATTGAAGCTGAAAAGAATTGTGAGAACTGTTTTCTAAATGGTGCATCTTTTGAAGGTATGTTCATTGCAGTTATCTTAATATATCAGATGGGGCATAAAATATGAAATACAAAATAAATTCAATATATCATTCATTCAGTTCAACAACTTTAACAATGTAGAGGTTTTAACTTATCAATAATATATATACATTTTTTTTTATTCTGCTATTTGAACTTACAGTGTCCTATTGAATGTTTTGTGAGAGTAACTTCAGGGCTAGGAAATGAAGAGCCATCCATTGCGTTTGTCTTTAGCTTTAATAATTTCTCTTACTGTATTTGATGACTGGCAGCTACATTATCTCTACATAACTGTTAAATTTGCTGGTTTTCATGCTAACACCTTTTCCTATGATAATATAGTGATGTGTGGCATACTTTCAGCGGCATGTCTTAAAGCAGCAGGGTTGTTTTAAAGAATTGATAAGATAAATATAAAAGGATATCCCTCTTATAGGATAAAGGAAATCCCCCTTTTAAAGGCAGCTGTTTTTTTTTTGTTTTTTTTTTGTTTGTTTTTTTGTTTTTTGTTTTTTAACTACTTGTTTTGCACAAAGTGACCAACAGGTTAAATTCCTAAAAGGTCATTGTAACACTTTAACATAAGTGTCACTGCTCTGGTGTTAAACATTTTGAAATGTGTATGCAGAAAACTATGTGTGATGCATTCATTTTCCACCAAAAAAGGCTTTGCCAAAAAAAAAAAAAAAAAAAAAAAGGCACAATTTGACTTGTTTGAAATGGTGCATACCTCTCTTTGGAATGAAGCCCTAATATTTGCAGTAAAATGTCAGTATTTTGTGGTCCATTACATTGATTTAGATCAGTGGTTCACAAACTTTTGAATCAAGTACCACCCTTAAGTACCACCTCACCAAAAACCACCAACTGAAAAATCCCCCAAAAAATGCTCATGCATGCTGTACTGACATTGAACTTTAAAAAAAATACTAACATCCACATAGGACAGAACATAATATGCATACAGGATGATAAGAGCTATTTAAAAGGAAAATATCTTAATTAAAACAGAATGATAATTAAACTGAAAAAATCTTAATGAAATCCATTTTAATAGTGAGTAATTTCCCTTAATAGAAAATTTCCATAGATTTCAGTTGTTTTGATTCCCTGCAGAAATTTTCACAGCCATCTTGCATCCCACCAGCAGGCGCTTTTAGTACCACTGGTGGTACAAATACCTCAGTTTGAGAACCACTGATTTAGATGAAATGGTACATAAATGCCAATTGTAGTCATGATAATGCTGATCTTATGAGGCTGCAGCAGTAAGAATAATCAATATGCTGATTTAGTTAAAAAATAAATGTGTTTTTGCAGAGTTATTCAAGTCTTTTATGTCTGGATTTGTCTCATTGCATCACTTTTTGATCTTTGTACAGTTTTTCAGGAGTTTTAGGAATATTTATTACTTTTTTGACTATATTTACTGAGATTATCCTCTTTTGTTTTCTGCTTTTAAAGCTGGAGACCCTTGTGCAAAGAATGACTGTGATTTAAAAACTACAAAATGTATAAAAGGAGATGGGAGATTTTCCTGTAAATGTACGAAAGACTATGTTAAGAGCAATTACACCGACAAAACGTGCACTGGTAAGTAGTTTTGTGGTGTCCATGTAATCTGATCTCTCTTGTTTGTAAACTAGAAATACAAATTTTAATTCAACCTTGCTCAATTTGCTTTTTTACAGCTTGTCCCAGTGGTGAAAAAGCGACTGATGAGGGATGTAAGGCGTAAGTTCTTTCATGTCAGTGTTCTGAAATCTAAAATCTGTTAGTAGATCAAAGCAGAAACATGGACATATTTCATGTGTTTTTATGATATTTAATGAGAAATAGTATCATTCTTATGTCATTTGTTTGTAAAATGAATCATTCTTCTAATTTTTCAGGTGTACTTTTGGTCGGTCTGGTTTTAACTGCACAGAATGTGAGTATATGTGTTTGACAGTTGAGAAAAAAATAACTGAAAAAAATGCTAAAATAAATTATTCATGGTTTGTTATTTTAAAGAACAAAAGCACTTAAAAAAAAACATAAAATGAAATCAAGTACCACAGTTTGAGAACTGACTTAAAAAATTAATAATATTTTCCATTACAGCAATGAGTTAAGTCATATTCACTAATCATTGTTTTAGGAAAGAATCATGTAGTATGTTACTAAGCCATTTTAAAACTATAGTGAACTATAGTTCTTGCTAATCTGTGTGTGTGTTTAGCATGGGAGTTGGTGCTGGTAATCGTTGGTTCCTTGCTTGGAGGCCTGCTGATCATCACATTGATCCTTCTGGGTGTAATATCTCACAAGTGAGTTTCTCACTCATTTACACACTCACACAATTCGATATTGTCCTTCTCTTTCTTCCCTGTCACTTGTGCACATTTTATTTAACATTTATGCTACCAGTCATTTTTTTAGCGCTATTATTAGAAAGGTATCCTGACATTTTGAACTGGTTTTCTTTATTTCGGATATAAACACATTTTGCACTGAACTATTTAACTTTTATTCACCCTCTAGTTACTAATTTAGCTGTATTCATGGTTCTTCATTGCTTATTAGATCCAAGAAGAAATCCAAGAAGGATGAAAACACTGATATTGGGAAGCCCTACATTAGCCACTCTGCCACAAAGGCACCCTTTGTTGACCCAGCCAAGAGCCACTCAGCCTTCGCCAGTGCTGGGGTGCCCAGGATCCCAAGGGCCGCAGCCAGTAATGGCTGGGACCACAGCAGCAACCTCGAGATGACTCCAAGCAACAGCAGGCAAAACCTGATCCCTGGGGGCAGGAATTCTGTAAGTGTGATTCTGGATGTATGTTTGATGGAGGGGTGTGTCTGGATTGCTTGTTTTTGTGATCATGCTTTGTATCCCTTTTAGCTTTCAGTAAAGTGTCACTTTTCTCATTGTAGCGGACGTATGACAGGCCAGATGAGTGGAATGTAATGAATGGAAGCTCACAGAATCGAGCCCAGACCAACCGATACGCTCAAAATCGAGCCCAGATGAATCCTTACGCTCAGAGCCAAGGCCAGACCAACCCTTACTACATGCAAGACAATGGAAGAAGGTTCAACTAACAAGGCACCATAAAGGTTTACCTGGTGTTTATCTGAATCAGCAAACTTCACAAGGCACACCAGTTGAACTAATCTTTGTATGAAAAACAGATTATTCAATTTTCCTTCATTAAATGTAATTGTATACAATTTTATATCAGTTATGGTAAAAGTTGGTCCATATAGTGTCAAATCTATTCTGACTACATATTAACTGTCATTAATCCTTGACTAATTTTTGAAAAGGTTTACTATGTGGTACATTCCACTTCCACGTTTGTAGTGCCTGTCAGTTAAAATTCTTTTATTTATGATATATGATTGTTTAATAACTGAGTGAAAAATTGATACTCAGGTAATATGCATGTTATTGTTCCCTTGGCCAGCTTATGTATTGCTTATCAATGAATGTGCATGTAATGTAAAGCATTGCAGGCATATGATGTATCAGCATGCATATAATACAAGTCAAATATGAATTAATAATACACAGTATAATTTTACATTCAGCTCAGTTTTTGTGAACGAGACGGTTTCTCTTCTCTCTTCAACTTGGGGGATTTTAAGTCTTTGTTATTTAAGTTTAATTTGTGTAAAATGTTTACCTGCACTCCATTCAAATACTTTGGTCTCCTACTTGTATTACCTGAGAACCAATTTGTTTGTTTCCACTTCGTTTTTTGATCACATGGTTCCAAAGTATTTTTATGCAGCATCTAATATGAACAAAATAAAAACTTTTAAAAATCTATACATTAGTGGTCCTTTGTCATATATGTATTTCTATTTAATTCATTTTAACCATAAAAAATGTAATTGTGTGTGTGTGTTCTCCAACATTTCTCATCTCCTTCAAATAAAGGACGTTTCACCACTCATTGAAAGTGACAAGGAGAAGGAATGTTTCTTTATGCTCGATGGAGTTGATTGATAATTTCCGAGCCTGTGATATTTATTTATTTATTTGCATAATTAGTATGGTTCCTTAGTTGAACAACCACATTACCTTACAAGTTCTAAAGTTACCATGACTGAATTAGTTCATACCCCTCCCCCACTCCACCCCATGCACCTCATTTAGCTCCCTCCACAAAGGAAAAAAGGCTTTAACTTGGTACTTGTTTTATCTCAGATGATGTCTTACCAACTACAGAGGATTTTTTTTTTTTTTCCAGACAGGTAAGAACAGACTTCTAAACTGGAATAAAATCATTCCAGGTGCCTTAACAGAAGTGTGTCGAGTCAGAAGTTCAATAAATGCTGGGATAGGCTGCACCCTGTACAGGGTAAATAGGTATGAATAAACACTGTAAAGCAATTCCATATAGGCTCAGGAGTTATTAATCAGTCCTCATATTTTGTGCTTTAAAGATTTTAGTAATGATCATGATCATAGCATGTCATCTCTGACAGTGGATATGCAGTACAAGATTTATGCATATGACATACATGTAAAGCTTTATTACATACTACATGCCATGTCCTATGCTCTTCATGGAGCTAATAACAGCTGCAGTTTCAACCTTGTTACTGTTAGCTTTGTTAGCTTATGTTAAGTAAATCTGTGAAGCTATTTGTCAATTCAAATCTGTGAATAAATATTCTAGGTTTGTTGTATGAAGTCACATGATGGTCACATTGTCTAATCTGGGGTTATTCTGTATATTTCTAAATGTAGGCTCTGAGTCTGATTTGTTTTTGTTGTTTTAATAATTGTTCTTAATTTATTCAGTTCAATTCAACTTTATTGTCATCGTCATGCTCAGAGAACATGTACAACGAAAAGTGTCTAGTGGCTCCCAGTAGTGCAACATAGCAGTAATGTGCATTGTGCAATAATGTAATAATGTAAAATAATGTTTACGGTAGTAAAAACAAATAGGGTTGCGTTCAAGTGTGTTGGGATTCAGATAAAAATCAATCATGGAAATATTAAATATATACATACAAATATTAATTTAAGTTTAACAATGACGACTAATACAGTGGCAGAACAATATTTTGTTCATGTTCATTGGAGCATTCAAGCTACTGGAATGGTGGCTAAGTGGTTAGCACTGTTGCCTTACAGCAAGAAGGTCCTGGCTTCAAATCTGACTGGGTCATTTCTGTGTGGAGTTTAAATACTTTCCCTATGTCTGCAAGGGTTTCCCCAAACTCTAAAGACATGCAGGTTAGGTGAATTGGAAACTCTAAATTGAGTGTGTCCAGTCTCTCTGCCCAGTGACCATTGGGATAGGCTCCCAGTCCCCCATGACCCTAATTAGGATAAATGGGTATGGATAATGGATGGATGTTCATTTGAAAATATTATATTCAACCCAGTTTTACCAGCAAAGAAACTTTCAGCAAAAGTGTCTTTCTTCAATGTTATTCTCTTGTCTTTTATTCTTTGGTCATACTTTAATTATTCTGTTCTGTGTTTATTTTTGTTTTTTCTCCTTTTTTCTACTCATTGTCTTGCTTAAATAATGTGATGTAAGTGTGTTAACTTCTTGCATAAGGAGAAAAAAAGTTGCCTGCAATAAAATTAAGAATTTTTTTTTAATTTCAGGCACTTAAAGGCCATTATGCCTTGTTACGGATTCAGTGGTAATTTCCTGCTACTCTTTTCTTGCTGATGCAAACAGTAAACCAACAGGTAAAAGTTAATCTTAGACGAAGTTTATGTAAAGGTGTGAACCATAAAAAGCTGAATTGCTGTGTAATGCAGTATTGGACCCCTGGGTGCTCAGGGTTATACATCTCAGTCCCAAAGGCATAATTTTTCCTCAGTGTAACAGCATCAGGGTGCAGTCTGGCCATGACTGCATACACTCTGTAATTCTAATACCTTATCATTCATACACCAGGGTATCGAGGAAGACTCAGATTTCAAAAATGGACCGCAAAGGTCTTCATCTTCTAGTTTTTCTGTTGCTGATCAAAGGAATTCAGCTTGTTCAAGGTATGCATATATTTAGTTGATTTCATAAATGTGCATGTTCTGGTACAAGTTAATGGTTTTTATCAATAGAGTTTTGGAATATTAAGGAAATTGAATGAAGGAAATCAAGGCTGTTTTACTGGATTAATACAGTTGATTTATTTTTCATGATTTTATCTTTTTGTATGCATGGAAATAGTACTAAAATCTGCTTTGAATAATTTGACAAACTCGAACATAAAAGGATAATATGACGACACGGCATAATATGATATAATATATAATATAATATAATATAATATAATATAATATAATACTGTATGTGATACAATACAATCCATGTATGAAAAATTTCTTTACAATATAATGAAATATAATATAAGTTAAATACATTCTTTTTCTTTCTTGAGGAGGCAGGGGGTCATTTTTGCTCTCTTCTATGAACTTTACTTGTACTGAAATTTCATCAGTGAACATTGAATACTGAACATTGAATTTGAATACACAGTAGAGTATGTAATATTTGAGCAAAGTTTTTTCTCTAATCATTCAGACAGAAATTATGGTAAGGATTGCCTCTTCAGGGTTTCAGGGTCATGTGATGGACCATTCATTCATGGTGAAGAATTAACTCTACTTTAAAGGCCTGGTCACATGTTTTTTAAGGTTTAAATGTGACATACAGAAAAAGCAGCAGCTATGACCCTCATAAACATGGTAACTTATTTCTCAAGGAAACAGTAAAATACTTTCTCCTCTCATTTGAGAAGAGAATATCAGATATTACTATCACTGAATTAATATGGATTTTATATTGAATTTTTGAGTGGTGTCTGAATCCCATGTCAGCCCTGTAAACATATGAATGATGATGCATTACAGATGTGTCTGTGTGTTTCTGCAGGAGCTTGTGGTGAGGGGAAGTTTGAATGCACCAATGGACAATGCATTAACATTGGTTGGAGGTGTGATGGCTTTAAAGACTGTGTAGATGACTCAGATGAACTGAATTGTCGTGAGTATCACCATTTATCATTGGCAACACAGGCAGCATTAAGCAAAATTCATTTCAATAGCCTATATAAGGCAAAGAGAAAGGCAACATTTTGGAAAAGTTAAGGAGAAATTTTACAGATTGTATGAAATGAAGCCCAAACAGAGCGTCTCAGGTGAAACCTCTGAAATGTTGGTTGTTTTCTTTGCTACAGCATCTCCATCATGCAGCTCACAGGAATTTAAGTGTGTGACAAGCGGTGAGTGCATCTCTTTGGGATTTGTCTGTGATGGGGAGGCAGACTGCGTCGATGGCTCAGATGAACAGAGAACTTGTGGTATGAACACTGTTTGATGTTAAAAATAGGAAAAGACAAATTAAGGCGTGGTTTTATTTGGGAAAGGTTGAACTATTTAGCATATAAAAACACCAAAAGGTCTCCATCTGTAGTGGCATTCTTAATTAGGTCCAAGGATAGTCCTTGTCAGACTGAAACATTGTTTCTTTATAAAATGTTCTTGTGTTGAACAGTTTTACACCTTTTCTTAGGTTGTCCTGGCATTGGGACACTTTAATGCACAGAAGAAATTCTACCTTATCAAAGATAATAATCTGCAAATATGTGCATATACAAAACTGGGGTACAAATAAATGCAAATGCTGTTATTTTTAAAATTCATCTGTCTGACAACTGAGCAAAATTGTTCAGAACCTAATGGAAGAGAAAAAGTCAACGAGCTTAATAGCCACTAGGTGGCCACATCAGCCCAGTAAAAACCCCATAGCCATCCATTTGCAATTACAATTCCAGTCTAAATAAATTGTCAAAATCTAAATTACCTTAATGTAAACCAAAAAACTTAACATCGGAAAACAATGAAATAATTCATTGTTTTTCAACCAGTCTTGAGTTTTGCAACTTTGTTAATTTGTTTTGGTGATCACAAAATTATTTGATTACAAAAAGTATTATTATTATTATTATTATCAGTAGTAGTAGTAGTAGTAGTAGTAGTAGTAGTAGTAGTAGTACATATACTGTATACGTAAACAAAAAAGAATTTAATATAGAATATGGTTGTTACAAATCAAATATTAAAATAAAATGTATACAGTTTTGAGAGGTACAGACTAAAAGCTGTAATATTGTCGTACTTGCATAATTGCATTAAAGTGTAATTTTGTGGGACTTCTGTGCGAATCTCATCACAAATTTGAAGTAGTTTAAATAACTGGTTGAACAAGTTGAAAACGTAGTTGCAGTGATTGCAAATAATCCCAGCGGTCTTTGAATGCACCACAATTAAGCTTGCTGAGTCATACCTGATGAAAACTAGTTCATCCTGAGAGGAAACTCTGCATTTTTATCCTTTAAATAATCATTTATTAGTGAAAATAATTACTCAGTCGTCACATTAGCCAAAGTCCTGACATGTTGTGGGTGCAGGAGGACGAACCTGCAGCCCAGACCAGTTCACCTGCCAGGAGGGCCAGTGTATCCCCACCAAATACAGATGTGACTACATCAAAGACTGCGTGGACAACTCAGACGAGAACAACTGCAGTAAGACTTTTAGACCTGACCCACTGTGTCATAATTAAATAATATTAATAGTCACAAGTGAATCTTTTTGTTTGCTTTTTGTTTTTTACCATATATGAAGCTAATTATAGTTAATATTAGCAGATATAACTTTACATCTTGGAGGAAAAATGTAAATTATATATTTTTTTTCTATTAGACTATCCACATTGCACAGAGAAGACCTGTGCCAATGGTGCCTGCTACAGCCACTCTGAGCACTGTGATGGGCTTCAGGACTGCAGAGATGGATCTGATGAATCCAACTGTAGTGAGTAGAAATGATTTACAGTAAACAGCAACTGGCAGTGGCTAAAATGAATATTCTAGAGAACTTAGCTATTGCATCATTTTATAGTTACAGTGACATATTGTGAAGGGCAGCCTCAACCTTTGCACTTTTGTGTTTGGTTACTCATGACTTTGGCGATCCAAGAAATGAAACTTACTACCTCCGCCAAGGAAGTTAGGATTTCACCTGCACTTGCTGGGTGGTTTTGTTTGTTAGCAACAAGTTACTACTCAATTACTCAACAAGTTTATGAACCATAAACTTGTTGAGTAATCCTATGAACCAATTTTGACAAAGTTTGGTGGAAAGGTCCAGGAAAGAACTCATTAAACTTTGGTGCATATCAAAATCCAGGGGTGGATCATGGAATTTTTAAAATGATTTTGTAACATTGCAAGATAGATTAAAATACGTATATCTATATATATATCTATATATACACACCGTACAATGTTTGTAATAGTTATTTATTTCTCTTTAGGCTGTTATATATTAGACAAACACCAATTTCACTAGGCTTTTCTAGGCTTGTTTGGCCTTGGTAGAGCTAGTCCTACTCTTGGACTAGTTGAAGTTGCTCCAGACACAACTCGGAACTTGAAACTTAGAACAGTTTTTCACAGGTTTCTTGGCCTCGTGTAAATGCATTCATTGGAGTTTTTTTTTTCAGCCACTACAAACTGTACCCTCCACCAATTCCAATGTGCAAATGGGTATTGTATTCCTCTCCCCTTTGTGTGT
Organism: Lucifuga dentata; assembly: GCA_014773175.1. Classification (NCBI taxonomy): domain Eukaryota; kingdom Metazoa; phylum Chordata; class Actinopteri; order Ophidiiformes; family Bythitidae; genus Lucifuga; species Lucifuga dentata. The sequence goes on from VXCM01000440.1 coordinate 151,991, forward strand.
GACCACTGGGATGACTGTGGGGACAACAGTGATGAGAAAGGCTGTGGTAAGAAAGACACCGTCTGAGGACAAAAAGCTTAAGTTTCCATTAAAGTGCAAAATTGTATTTAATGTGTTCAACTCACAGTTTACAGCTAAACAAGTGTTAAAAGTCATTTTCATTTCTCATGAACTCAAAGACTTTTTCTTGATTAGCTTGTGTGACAGCTTCATACACAATTCTATTTAACATGTTGAAGTTATAAAAGCCTTGATGTTTGATGCATTAAAGACAGAGGAGACATATGTATTTTGAGTAATTTCTTTTCTGTTTAGGAGAAAAACTTGCTATCAGTCCATATAAATTTCCATATTTTAGATGATCAGATTAGATCTGATGGGGATTCATATGTAGATTCTAAGTGATGTCCATTTCGTTCTTGGAAAGTTTGAAACCAATAGCCTATACATTATATTTCCATGGTCATAAATTTGAAACGCACCTATTTTTCTTTAGTGTACCAGAGCTGTAGTGGCAGTGAGTTCACATGCTCCAGTGGCCGTTGTATTCCTCAGAACTGGGTGTGTGACAAGTTCAGCGATTGTGGGGACTACAGTGATGAGAAAGGCTGTGGTAAGACACATTAATAGACACTTTTTTTCAGGAGAGACTCATGTCCCTTTACGTTTTACCCACCCTTCCTTTGACAAAAATCAATATAGCAATATACTGAGAATACTGTATTTACTTCTCTGTTTTCCTTTCAGATAGTAATTCCCGAGACTGTTACCCTGGTGAGTGGGGATGCCCGGGGTCACCATTATGTATACCAGTGAGCAAAGTGTGTGATGGCAAACCTGACTGTCCTGGAGGAACAGATGAAACCAGTTCCACAGCACAGCAAACCTGCAGTAAGTAACATGTGTAAAATTTGAGAAACATATGAAATTCATTCAGCAGCTCAGAAAACCAGCGTTAAGTTGTGCATACATAGATAAGTGAAATTACTACTTGCATCTGTCTGTGTATGAAGAATTGGATTTAAATTAGCTAAATTAAATGTTGCATAAGTTCTGGAAACCTTGGATTGGAACATTTTGATGAGGTTGTTAGTTTAGGTGGAAGAGTTTGCCAAATTATGTCAGATTTGTAAATGTTTCTCAAAAGTCAGCTGTTACATGACGCCGACGTGATCAAAACTGTCAGCTTCCTTATCACTGCTTTCACGCGCACTTGCTTTAACATTAACTTTATTTAGGTAAATCAGTGACTTCCTAAGGAGAACCGCTTTGGATGACAGTAATGGTGATGATAAAGATAATTATGATAGTAATGATTATATTATGGGCAGATAAGGTCAAACGAAGTCAGGTTAAGTCAGGTCTATTTGTCGTACAATTTCAAAGGGCTTTACAGATCCAGAGCAGAAATGTAACTGAGCCAGCCCAGCCCTGCCAGGAAGAAACATAAAGCCTGCCAAATAAACAACTCAGGTGTTTCTAATATTTTGCTCATCCCATTCACTTATATGGAGGCACTAAAATATTACAAACACGTCACAATATAATGCAGTCCATTAAAAAACAACAAGACTCCAGCCGCAGAGCTGTAGGTCCTTTTGTCTAAGTCACAGGGAAAACAATGCAACCATGAAAAATCCACAAAAGCGGAGTAGATCCAAAATAAGAGCCTTGTAACATAAAATATTTGACTGTAATTTAGATTTTAAATGATTCTGTACCAACTCACAGGTCTTGAGCAGTGCTCTACCCTAAGCTGCGAGTTCCTCTGCCACCCGTCCCCTCAGGGAGGAGCCTGCTACTGCCCTGACGGCTTCATCGTAGCCAATGACAGCCGTTCCTGTGTAGGTGAGTGCCAAATACCCTGAATATATTTTAGGAAAATTCATGAAGTTTCTTTTAAAATATTGATGTACTAGCAGTTGTCCACCGTAGCTGCCTCTGTTGTTTGTTTTGAGCATCTTCTTTCAGCCTTTATGCGGTAATAAAGGTATTAACAGAGCTTTTTGCTAGTGTTGTAGCCTTGCTAGTGTTTTAGTTTTAGTTTCCTAGTTACCTGGTTTTTATCCCTATTACCTTTTTACTGTGCTGTAATTATTTTTATTTATTCTTATTGTTTTTATTCTTACCTTCAACTCTGTAGCACTTTGAGATTTTGTTTAAAATGTAAAGTGCATTACAAATAAAATGTATTATTATTTATTTATTATTAATAAGATCATCACCCAAATACCAAACAGTAAAAAAAAGTGTAAATCCTTGTGTGTTCTTGGCCAGACTACAATGACTGTCAGATCTGGGGAATTTGTGACCAGCTCTGTGAGGATCGTCCTGGAACACACCGCTGCAGCTGTGCTGATGGATATTTCTTGGAGCAGGGACACGTCTGTAAAGCCAACGTGTCAGGTACAGGGAGTGACAGACAGTTTAGCTTTTGCTATAAACAAAACAAAACACTGAGGAGTGAAGGAGAAAAGAATTTAAAATAATGTGTTGTTGATAAGCAGAAATCATCATTTAAAATTTCAACAGTTAAGAGCGTTCTCTTTACTTATGCTCCATAGTACTGTTTTCTATAGACTTGATCATTTTCTGAAACAAGTTTTGGAAGTCTCTAAAATATATAAGCCTAAATTAATTTAGAATGATAATAAATTAAATCTGGAATTTGTTTTTTCCAGCTGGAATGCCGCAGCTCATTTTCACCAATGGGGGTGATGTGATGATGGCTGATATACACGGGCGCTTTGTCAGAACTCTGGTGTCGTCCCCGGGCAGAGGTTTCACTGTAGGGGTGGCTTATCACTGGCACAGTCATACAATCTTCTGGAGTGACACCTACACCAAAAAGGTCAGTCAAAATATGTGTCTGGTGGCATCTATATGTTTCTAGTACCAGATCTAGCATATTTTCTTACTAAATAGTTGCAAAACAGAAGGGCCTAGGTTCATAAACCGTAGCACATGATTTACCGCATCACTATGTGCAAATATCATGGCGCAATCACGTTCCTTCATTCATAAACATCTGTTACTGACATATTTTAGCATTTGCCTTGAAAGAGGCGTTACTGTGATATTTTCTTATTTACATGTCGCGGTAGCTATTCATAAAACAAACTGACACACAAAAATTAAATTGCGTTAGTGATCAATAACTTTGATAGATAGACTCACTCAGTTGATCAGTCAGTTTTTAAATGGTGAGTTTTGATCTGATCTGACACGTTCTTGTGGCGCTCTGTTCATTCATAACCTCACCTATTGCGCTGCACACATCTGAGTTCCTCACACACATACACACACACACACACACACACACACACGCACGTNGCTGCACACATCTGAGTTCCTCACACACATACACACACACACACACACACACACACACGCACGTCCACACAGCATAATTACACACTACAGAGGTTAATAATTATGCACATTTACCTGTTATTTAAGTGTCAGCCTTTTAAAACGAGGAGCTCTAAAGCAGAATGTATGTTTTCTTTGCCGATTTATCACTTTAAAACCAGATGAATCAAGATAAATGGTGGCTGGTAAATATGCAGCAGCTCATTAACATGCTGATCTTCACTGGTTTTACCTGTCACACCCTACACAGCAACACTACCTTAATATGACCACAGTGTGCTGAATATCGTAGGAGACATTTTATGACTGAGCTCTAATTATCACTGTGTGCATTTAGGTCAACGCTACACTCATAGTGCCATTTTTTATGGAATATGCCCCAAAATGATCAAACTTTTGTGAATCAAGCCAAATCTGTGTAACTGCCTTATAGTTTGACAAGAAGTACCTCAAGATGTTGCAACACTAAATTCAACACTTTATTCAAATAAGTAATTTGCAGAAAGGGCTTGGTTTTGGTTTTTTTTTAATTGTTTTATTTTGCTTTCATTTCTGTTCCCAGGTGTACTCAGCCAACTATGATGGAGGCGACATTAAGGAGGTCCTGACTGCTGGAGTTCAAAGTGCCCAGAACCTCGCTGTGGACTGGATCAACTTCAAACTCTACGTCTTGGAGGCTTTGGTGGAGCGCATCGACATGTGCAACTTTGACGGAGGGAATCGAGTCACACTGGTGGCAGAGAACCTGCAGACTCCTCATGGTCTGGTGCTCGACCCGACAGTGGGGTGCGTTACCTTAAATCGGTTAATTATTCATGGAAAAGGTGCTTTTGAAGCTGCTGACAATGCTTATGAAATAGTTACAACCTAAGTTTCCTCTTAGTAACATCGCATTTGATTTGAAAGGTCATAACTACTATACAGCAAGTCAGATTTTAAATGGAACTTGAGAATGATGAACTATTACCATCATGATTGGTCCACCAATTGATCATTATTACTGAAATGTAAACAGAATTAACTCAGAGTTTATTTGCTTGCAAGTGCTAAATATAAAGGTTGAATAAATAAAGATTTATTTTTTTAAATTTCACATGACCTGGCATCATAAAACTTTTGGAATCCCCAAATTATTATTATTTTTTGTTTGTTTGCATGCAGCTACATGTTCTTCACAGATATGGGCTACGCCAGTGAGCAGATGAAGCTCGAACGTGCCTTCATGGATGGCAGTAACCGTGTGGAGCTGGTGAAGAGTGGGCTTGGCACTCCCACAGGCATTACCCTAGATATTATTACCAAGAGGGTCTACTGGTCTGACAGCCACTTTGACACTGTGCAGACTGTCACCTACAATGGTTTGGACCGGTAAGAGTTGTGCTGAAAATGCAAGATGCAGAGGTCAAACATTTAAAGTCATGAAAAGTTTCTTCTAACTTACAATTTCTTTGGAAGTAATGAGGCATCTACATCGTGCTCTTGTTGATGGTCATCTGCTGACATGTTCTCTTTCATCAGGAAAACAATTCTCAATGGTGGAACCCAGGCCCCTCATCCATTTGGTATTGCTGTGTTTGAAAATTATGTCTTCTTCACTGACTGGACCAAGATGGGTGTAATACGAGCCAACAGGTTCAACGGCAGCAACCCATCACTCCTCTATCGTACAGCAAAGCGACCGGGCCATGTTGTTGTCTCACACTCTGTCCTTCAACCTGTTGGTAAGGAGGTGTACTTCCTAAACTTTGATCTTTAGATTCAGCTAAAGTTCAATGGTTGAACATCTATCTCCTGGACCTTATTTTGTCATCCCTACTTTCAGTGATGAACCCTTGTGGCAAACACAATGGAGGCTGCCAGCACATTTGTGTCTTGAGTCATCGTACTGATAATGATGGTCTGGGCTTCCGCTGCAAATGTCGCTTTGGTTATGACCTTCAATCTGACCATCGCACCTGTTTTAGTGAGTTTCCCAGTTGATCGCAAAAGTGAGCTGATGTTCTGCTGGTGGTTTTAGGGATTTATGATGTGATTGTTCACAGAAAATGCATGCATATTAACCACTGCCACAAATTCTTTGAACAGAGGTGAAGGACTATTTGTTAGTGGCTACCTCCCTTGCGGTGCGGGGAATCCCCCTGAACATATCCCTCCAGGAGGACATCATCTTGCCCATCACAGGGCCTGGGCCTACTTTGTCTGGCTCTGCTGTGGAGTATGATGCCAATGAGGAAGCCATCTTTTACAATGACCGGAGCAGAGGCCTCGTCTTGAAGTCAAACATCAATGGCACCAGTTAGTTTTATGTCTATTATTTTTTTAGAGGTATATAATGTTCAAATCAAATTGTACTATAGGACACAATTATAACAATTTTTCCTCTTTCCCAGATCATCAAACTTTGACAGGCTACAGAGTGGGAGCAGTCGATTCCATGGCATATGACTGGACCTCCAAAGTCTTGTTTTGGACCACAAGCTCTTACAGGGCAGTTGTGGCCTTCAAAGTAACAGACATGTCCAGACGTGACATTGTAACTGGACTGAGATACCCAAAGGGAATTGCAGTCCATCCTAACGCAGGGTGAGTGTGTCTTTATCTGGTGTAATTATGAGAGATTCTCGATAAGGATACACCTTCTCTAGTTTACAGTATAACATGACATTACGTGTAACAGTTTCATGATGATTTTTAATTGTTGAGTAACCCTAAAAACAAATCTGTTCTCTTGATGTCCACAGCTTCTTATTTTGGTCTGACTGGTACCGTCCAGCGGTCATAATGAGAGGCTACACTGATGGAAGCAATGCTGTTCCTCTTGTAAATACAACCCTGGGATATCCATTTGGACTCGCTGTTGACTACACGTAAGATCTCAAGTGTTGTCATATAATTCCAGTGAACTGTTGTCAGCCTGTTTAAGAAAGGATAAAACATTTGAATGTATTTTATGTGGAGTGTCCATTTATATTCACTGATAATTTCCTTGTGCTTGGCTTTTGGCAGACTGCACAGGCTGTACTGGGTGGATGCCCTCTTGGACCAGATAGGTCACATCAGCATTGATGGATCTGATAGACAAACATTCAATAATATTGGCCAGATCACTAATCCCTACTCCCTCACAATTTATTCAGGTGGGTGGTTCGGTCTCTCCTCGTGACTCTCACTTATAACACTGCACCTATATTACATATGTACAGTGTCATTCAGGTTGTCTTGCCTTGATAAAATAACATCCTAACTTTAATGTAAAGCTGTAAACCAACACAAATGTTCTTATTAGTGAGTCATTTTCTATTGCGATCAGACCAATTCTAAGCTAATAATGGCTAAAAGTGATATTGTGGCCAATGAGAAGCATAGTCATGTCAGTAAAATTTATTGCCACTACTTAAAATAACATTAAGCCTGAAATGACCATACCGGTGATTTTGCATGTTTGAGTCCAGTAAATAAAATCCACATAAATGGTACTCATTACATTACTGACAAACATTTTCCAAAACATACTACTGGAGCAAATGGTTGGCAACAAAAACATAAAGTGTATGTAGATAGTATTTATTGGACTCAAACATGCAAAATAATTGGTATGATCCTTTAATGTCAATACAACCCTTTCTGAAATACTGGAGATTTGAAGATCAAAACTGTAAGTAATTCTGTAAATTAGACTGATGTTTGCAGTGTACGCTGTGTTACAAGTTACTTCATAATCTTGAAGTAATACATTTTTGTGGCTATTGCCTTGTATTTGTTTATTTACTCAATAATACCTAGTTTTAAAGTAGGTGTTACAGCTTTTTCCAAAAACAATCAACACAGCCCACACTCTTTGATTTCATTAAATTCACCACTTATTTGAATGCAGTAATAAATAATCATCTCAATTAAAACACTCTAACAGCAGCAGGTGACTTATTTTTAAAGAATTAAAGTAATTTTGAATGTTAACTTAATTTTTTTTCTACTTGTACCTTTCTTTCCCACTATGATGATCCATCTCTCTTTATCTTGTAGACTACCTTTATGTGTCTGACACAAGGACCAAGGCGATATTCCAGATGAGGAAGAGGGATGGAGGAGGAAATACCATGATCAGACAAGGAATCAACAGCATCATGAATGTCAAGGCCTACATTGCTGACCTCCACAGTAAGTTCACCATGCAGGCAGGGTCCAGTGGAGATCAGACTCCATTCTCAACTGATTCAAAGTACTTTGTTAAAGGCTAATGTTGCAGGACTAACATGATTTCAGGCAAGGAGGGCAGGGAGAGAAGGGTACTAGGATAGGATTTCAGACACCACATTGCATTTGTACAGTAGGACCAGCAATGACAGAATCAGAATGGTGGTTGAGCTGGGCTTTATCTGGACACCAGAAGCCCATTTATTGCTTTCTTCCCATAGCGATGACAAGCCCCTGCAGTACGTCACCCAACGGGTACTGCAGCCACTTCTGTTTCCCAACTCCTTCAAGTCGAGTGTGTGGCTGTCCATATGGCATGAAACTTAAAGCCAATCAGAGGGAGTGTATCAAGGATGACTCCATTCTCCCACCTGATATCTGTGGCCCAAACGCCTTTGAGTGTGATAAAGGACGCTGCAGGCCCAATTCCTACCGATGTGATGGGATTGAAGATTGCATAGATAAGTCTGATGAGACCAACTGCACTGATACAGGTGTGTTTGTGTGTGTGTGTGTGTGTGTGTGTGTGTGTGTGTGTTTGTAGAGTAGGCGTGGGGATTCCTAAGCAAGCAAGCAGGTAAGCATGCCAGCACATGTAAATAAGTATATTAAGACAACTGTCTGCCTCATACATCAGGAATGACCTGCTCTCCACGGGCGTTCACCTGCAACAACAAGCACTGCATCCCATCCGGGTGGCGCTGTGATGGCACTGATGACTGCGGAGATGGTTCTGATGAAATTAACTGTCCAACTCGCCTCCCAACCACCTGCCCAGCCGACTATTTTACCTGTGATAACAATCGGTGCATTTCTAAAATATGGTTGTGCGACGGCGACAATGACTGTGGCGATGGATCTGATGAACACAACTGCAGTAAGTATCAAGGAGCTGAGAAAACACAGCAAATTAAAATTTTCGTTTCACTTGAAGTAGTCCATGGAATGCTGTATATAGACATTAAAAGGGATTCTACTTCTGTTAAGCAAACCTATTATAACTGAGTTTGGCCTATGATTACAGATTCAACCATCTCCAGCTGCCCTCCTGGCTACTTCCTGTGTCCAGATCACCGCTGTATCTACAACTCCTATGTGTGTGATGGAGACCAGGACTGCATGGATGGCACTGATGAGAAAAACTGCGGTAGGAATCGCTATGACTTTACTGTGTGTTATCCTTTGTTTTTTATTGCGTGTTCACTGATGTAGATTTCCTTGTATTTGTCATTTTTCATCATATTTTTCTTGTTTCCACATTAAGAGTTCTCATGTGCCTCCTATGAGTTTGCCTGTGCCAGTGGGGACCAGTGTGTCAGTTCAAGATATCGGTGCGATGGAGTGTTTGACTGCCGAGACCATTCTGATGAGCGTGACTGTCGTAAGTGTCTGCAAATTAATGCTTTTGAGTGTGGGTGGGGTTGTTTTTGAAGGTATATAAATTGCAATAATCAATTTATATTGCAATTTGAAGTTCTCAAATAAACCAGTTTCCAGTTTCAGTAATTTGGAATGTCTGTGCCCTTTAGCCACTCGAGGTCCGGGTCTCTGCCATGATGATGAGTTCCAGTGCCAGACCGATGGCTTCTGCATACCAGATGAGTGGGAATGTGATGGTCATCCAGACTGCGAGGACGGGTCTGATGAACACAACTCCTGCTCACCTGTCACCTGCAGACCAAACTACTTCCAGTGTGCCAACAAGATGTGCATCCACATGAGCTGGTTGTGTGATGGGGACAATGACTGCCGGGACATGAGTGATGAACAGAACTGCCCCACCCCTCCATTCAGGTGTCCCTCCGGACAGTGGCAGTGCCCTACTGACCAGGTGTGCATTGACCTGGACAAGGTGTGCAATGGCCAAAGGGACTGTCCCAATGGAGCTGATGAGTCACCTGTCTGCAGTGAGTTTTTTTTTTTTTTTTAANTTTTTTTTTTTTTTTTAAGTATTACTTTATATTTACATCTGAATAAAAGATAATTTATAGAATATAGTTTTCTGGAAATTATGCTGTTTTATATTATTTCAAGAGTGATCATAAACAAAAGACAAAAAGAAAACATTACCTAAAAAAATCCATAATATTTAACTCTCACTTCCATGTCTCTGTGAAGATGAGGATGACTGTGCCCTGAACAATGGTGGCTGCAGTGATGGTTGTATCCAAGGTCCATTTGGGGCCCAGTGCACCTGTCTACCAGGATTTCAGCTCCTCAACAACTCCAAGACCTGTGAGGACATCAATGAGTGTCTGATCCCAGGTTTCTGTAGCCAGCAGTGCTACAACGAGAGGGGAAGCTTCAGGTGCTACTGCTCAGATGGTTACCTGCTCGAGACTGATGGACGTACCTGCAAAGCTGTGGGTAAGCATGATGAATCAGTTTTTTTTTAAAAAGCATACTTTCAAGTATTACAAGTATCTGTTTAATTCCTCTCTCTGTGGAGTGTGGTACCTTGTCCACAAAGATGCACTTCAAATAGAAACATCACTGTGCTATTTTTCTATCAGACCCTGCTGCAGCTGCACTTCTGGTTGCCAAACGTAGCCAGATCATTGCCAACTGGATCAATGTGCAACCACCTCAGATGCGTCCAGTGGTCAGCGGTTCAAGCATTGTGACGGTGGACTTTGATCGTGTGACCTCCAGAATCTACTGGGCTGATGCATCGCAGAAAAAGATATGGAGTGCCTTTTTGAATGGCACCGACAGACAGCAAGTAGGAGAACTGATATTCATTGAAAAGAGGGATTTTACATTCCTTCAGTGGGTTGAACATTGGTGCATGGGAATGGAAAACCAACATAAATTGCAGTATTCTCATCCTGCTCAATGTATTTTACCAGTGCCTGTGTTTTTTTAAGGTGTTCTCCACTGGTCTGATGGTGCCAGAGACTGTAGCTGTGGACTGGGTTGGTCAGAACCTCTACTGGACTGACTCTGTCCTAGAAACCATTGAGGTATCCACTCTGGATGGCCAATTCCGGAAAGTCCTCCTCACCAAGAATGTTACCAGCCCCCGCGGACTGGTTTTGGATCCCCGCAGCCAGTAAGAAGAAACTCACAGACACATTCAGTTATGTCACTTTCATAATACTTTGTATTTTAACAAATACAGAAGATACTTTACTTATCAATTTAGCTGTTTTACTGGGATCCTGTGCTGTTTGAGTTGATGTCATATCTCTTGTTTGTTATACTGTTTCTTGTGTATAATCGGAGCTGCACTACAGTATGACAAATTTTTATCACCTTCATTGACATGACTTTATCACACTGCTATTCCTCCAAGTACCAATTTGATGTTCTGGTCAGACTGGGGTCAGAACCCTAGAATCGAGCGGGCAGACATGGATGGAGCCATGAGGCGGGTCATTGTCAACACAAAGCTATTCTGGCCAAATGGCCTTGCCCTGGACTACACCACACGCAGGGTCTACTTTGCAGATGCCTACCTCAAGTACATTGACTACTGTGACTATGATGGGAACAACCGTCATCAGGTCATGGCAAGTGACATGGTAGGTTAAAAAAAGAGATGGCATACAGAAGGTATGACTATTTCACTTAAACCCCAAGGATAAACTCTTCATTGGATAGAAAATAATGCGGTTAACCCTGTTATACCCACTTTAAAACAGGTTCTGCAGCACCCGCATGGTATGACCATCTTCGAAGATCACGTCTACTGGTCAGAGCGTTACACCAGCAAGGTGATGAGGACCAACAAGTTCCATGGTGGCAATATCACCATTCTGATGAACAATATCTACCAGCCCATGGGCCTTGTCATGAACCATCCTATCAAACAACCTACAGGTAGGTAACTATAAAACAACAAACCGTATGTTTGAAGGAATAACGTTTTGTGATGCATATTGGACCCCATTGGGGCCGTTCCTCAGCATTTTAGCAGCAACAAGAGTTTAGAATAAACCAAAGAACCGTTGTAGTTAGCATGAGCAGCAGTAGCAAGCACAGCAGAAACTTACAGAACAATAATCAACAGAAAATTCAAGGACAAACATGACATAGCCTCATTAATTGGACACCACTCTGGCATGTGCGGTGCATGTAAAACCTCCAGCAAAAACTGCTGAGTGCCAAAGACAATGCCAAAATGAAGGGAAAATTATGACATTAGTGCATTAAAGTCATACTGAGGCTGTTTGATAATGATGGTGTGATTCTGTGTGTAGCTGTCAACCCATGCGAAGAACATCTATGTAGTCAACTGTGCCTGCTATCAGGCATAAGACCAAGGTACTACACCTGCCACTGTCAGTCTGGCTGGAAGCTTGATGATGACAAACGCACCTGTATCAAAGGTATGATTGGTTTTAAAGCAGAAGAGTGTTTATGATTTAACAGTGCTTCAAAATCTTAGTAAACACTAACCACATAAATGAAAAATCTTCTGTTGTAGATGACACAGCTTTCCTGATGGTGGTGCGAGAATCGGTGATCTTTGGCATTCCCTTGGACCCTGCTGACCTTTCCAACAATGCAATGGCACCTGTATCTGGCATCGCTCAGGGGCGGGACATCGACTTTGATGACCAGGAGCAGTATGTTTATTGGGTGCAGAGCACTGTGAGTGACAGGTCTTAAGCTGAACCTTGGGGAAATGATCTAGTTTTGGTGTAAGGGATAGCATTTGATTAAATATGCCCTAAAATGTTTTTTGTTCTTTTTTTCATTCATTTGTTTAGGATAAGTTGCAAAAGTTTTCATTTTGATGTACCAATAATTTTGCTCCATCTATCAGGGATCTATATGGCGAGTGAAAACCAGTGGCACCAACAGAACTCAGTTCGCTCCAGCTGCTTTCATAGGCTCGCCTTCTGGTCTGGCTTTTGATTGGATGAGCAGAATAATGTATTATACCAATCCCACTGCTAAAAGCATAGAGGTAAGGAATTAATACCTCATTTGAGACAAAACTGATGCAGACGGTAATACATGGCCACTGAGAATACAATGGGGAAATAGAGTGTATCTCTTTATTTGGTTTCTTTTAATGATAATTTTGTCTTTGCATCCATGCGTATCGTAATTCCTGTAAAAGCAAAATCCATATCTTTTATTTTTTCTTAATGTTTTTTCAGTATTTTGTGGTTTTTCTTTCCAAGTACAAGTACACAAATAAAGCTCAACACTCCATTTAGGTTATCCGTGTGGATGGAAACCAGCACTATAGAAAGACCCTCATCACCTCCACAGGCAAACCAGAAGAAGCAGGAGAGCCCATTGGGATAGCTCTGGATCCAGCACGAGGGTAAAGCATCTGTTATTTGTAAAACAAGCCTATGGTATAACTTGTCTGATTTTAATTCTGCAACAAGGAAAACTATGAAAACTAATCATCAAGCATTAATTTCTGCTCATAAAATGGACAAAAATATATGTTCTTTGAGTGATACTGAGAATAAAACCTAGTAACTCATACATACTTCCTGGTATTGAAAGCACCAAATTGACCTGTCAGTAAATTTGTTTTTCAATCCCTAATGACAAAAAAATCCGTATTATTTGGGACTGTTTATCATCATAGCCCACTCATTTTTATGCCAACATGACATAAGTGATGTTTATATGCTCACATGTCTTCAGTTGTTGATCGCATCAACCCTTGTCCTCCACAGGAAATTGTTTTGGACAGACAGAGGGTCAGAGAGTGGAGTTCCTCCAAAGGTTGGCAGCTCTGACATGGATGGAGGAAATCTCAGGAATCTTTACACAGGAAACCTGGCCAACATTGGATTTATCACAGCTGACATCTCCGCCAGCAAACTGTACTGGGGTGTGGCGGGTACAGGGGTGGTATGTCTTAAGAAGATAAAACATATATTACTTTACTGCACAATTTGCTTTAAATTCTTTTCCTAGGATGTTGTGAGGAGTGCCACTCTAAACTCCAGTTTTTTTTTTGTTTTTTTTTAAAGCTGCCCAGCTTTCATGGACCTGTTTCAGCAACCTTTCTCTCTTTGCTTTCCTTCCAGATTGAGAGTGGTACCATGGATGGAGTGAGTCGGGTGACAGTTGTCAGTGGCCTATCCCATCCGTGGGGCTTGACAGTCTACCAGAACCATCTCTACTACACTGACCTGGACTATGAGGTCATTGAGAGGGTGGACAAGGACACCGGTGCAAATATGGTGGTGATGAGGAGTGACATGTCAGGCCTGCGAGCCCTCAAAGTACATGCCAGAGACAGTACGTGGACTCACTGGATTTAGACTTCAGATGTCTGTGAGGTTTTTATGTAGACCTGGGCTTTGAAATGCATAAGTCTGACAACAAAATAAAAGTGGTTAAAAGGTGAGCACAGGTGATCCACTATCTTTACCTCCAACCTTCACCTTTCTCTTTCTATCCAACCCCAGACTCAGCAGGGAGCACCAATGCCTGCAGTTCCAATAACGGCGGGTGTCTCCACATCTGTCTACCCAAACCAGAAAACCAAAAGACCTGTGCCTGCACCACAGGCTTTTATCCTTCTCAAGATGGCTCCCGTTGTGAACAGTATGAATCTTTCGCCATCATCTCCACCCCCAAGTACATCCGTGGTTTCCACATAAACAGCTCAGACCACTCTGAGGCTATGGTGCCTGTTGGTGGATGTAAGTACGCTTTATGTGGTTACAATGATGGAAAGGCAACTAAATTGAAGATGAACCACAGGTCAGGATCTGATAATCGTGTGTGTCCTTTGCAGCTTCCTATTCCAGTAGAGACAGTTTGGGCCTCCATATTGAATCTGGTTTTGTGTACTGGACTGACAACAGCACCTACAGCTCTTACAGGGGTATCTTCAGGGCCAAAACAGATGGTGGACTCTACAGTCATATTGTCACCTCAGGCATTGGAGCAAAAGGCATCCAGGGTCTTGCTGTAGATTGGGTTGCTGGTATGGAGCCATGTCCATCTTTGCCATTTTGTGTTGTTTTTCAACAATCAGAGGGTTTAAATTTAGTCCTGGCACTCACATATCTTTTGTTGTATGATACAATTTAGGCCATCTCATGCCTGTAATATTGAGATTTTCCTCTTCTTTCCCATCTGTCCACTCTTGTCTTTAGGCAATTTGTATTTCACCAATGCTTTTGAGCGCCAGACCTTCCTGGAGGTGCTTGCAATAAACACCTCCTACAGAATGATTCTTCTCAAGTCCTTCCGTGATCAGCCCCGTGATTTAACTGTCAGCCCCAAACTCCGCTACCTCTTCTGGACTGATGGTGGCCAAATACCCAAGATTGAACGGGCCCTGCTGGATGGCACCAATCGCACAATTCTGGCATCAGAGAGTCTGGCATCTCCACGAGGCCTAACCATTGATTACACCAATGACTTCCTCTACTGGACAGATGATGGTCTTGACATGATCTCTCGCATGGCTTCAGATGGTTCTCAGAGGGCGATTATCCGCTATGGGAGCCGTTATCCCTCTCCTAGAGGAATGGCCATATTTGGGAACTACATGCTCTGGGTAGATAAAAAGCTTGGGAAACTGTTCCAGGCTAGTAAGGATCCAGCAAACACTGGCCAGCCAGAGGTGAGAGTTAAAATCATACAGACAGTTGCAGCTTTATGTATGATTTTCAGTTGAAATAATAAAATTATCTTCATGAGATACACACTTTATTAGGGAAACACAAATTATTATGCACAGTTTCTTAAAGGGATGTTCTTCAATTTGTATCCAGACTTTCTCTCTGATTGAAACCAGAATAATTACCTGAGCTGTTCATTAATGTTACCAGGTGATCCGAGATGGTTTGGATGGGCTGATGGATGTCACAGTCTTTGATGCACATGTCCAGCCTACATCTGCCAACCAGGTGGGCTTTAATCCATGCCAAGAAGATAACGGGCGCTGCCAGCAGCTCTGCTTTGCCATGCCAGGCCAGGAGAAACCAAAGTGTGGTTGTGCCCATGGCTCCCTTCTTAATAATGGGGTAACGTGTGGTTATGGAAATGAAGAGTTTCTAGTTTTTACCACAGACTACACGCTGAACAGTCTGAGGTTAGACCCTGAAGATCACAGCACCGCTTTACCAACACTCAACTTGGGTTACAATATGATGGCATTGGATTATGACTTCAAGGAGAAGCGGATCTTCTTCACTAAGTATTCAGGAATTGGTCGCAGCATGATTGGCTACATTAGCACAACATCCGCCACCAGCCCGCCTGTCATTATAGCCACAAGTGAGTTGAGCATAAAGTGTAACTTAGTGTAGAATGGTTCCTGCTTCCTACTTTTCTCACTTATTTGCATTCTTTCCCTTTATGTTTAATTCCTCTGTTCAGGTTTGGATAATCCAGAGGGCTTGGCATATGATTGGGTCAACAAGCGTCTCTACTTCACTGACTATTATAGACAGAATATTCAGACCATTGGGGTGAATGGAATGAACCGCTCAGTTATTGCACATGCAAACCGTCCCAGGGGTATTGTCGTTGATCCCTGTTACGGGTAAAAGCAACAGACCATTATTTCACTGACTATAACTATAGTTTTGAGATTGATGTTTTGATTTCTATGATGTTTTGATTTAATATGTGAATATTTTATTAAGTATTCATGTGTTTTGTTCGTGTGTTCACTTTACACCTTTCTCTTCTAATCTCATTTTTACTTCCTACCACACCTTTTCTCCAATATTTTCTCTTTCCAGTTACATGTACTGGACTGACTGGGGCAGCCCAGCTAAGATTGAGAGAGCCACCCTGGGTGGAAACTTCCGGACTGCCATCATCAACACAGGCTTGGCATTACCGAATGGCCTGTCTCTGGACTATGAGGAGAGGATGCTTTACTGGGCTGATGCCTCACTGTATGTCCAGTATATATAATAATTATTATTATTGGCAGAGATACTGTAAAGAAAGGGATATCCAGCGGTTTAATTTCTAATAAGTAAAACCTGTATTTACTTCCATGATATTTAAATTTTTTTTCTCCCTTCCCTCTTTCTCCAGTGACAAGATTGAGCGGTCTTCACTGACTGGTGAGAACCGACAAGTGATCATACGGGGGGTCCAGTACCCCTTTGCCATGACTGTCTTCCAGCAGGACATCTTCTGGACTGACTGGATGAGCAGAGGAGTCTACAGGGCTGGAAAGGAGGATGGCTCTGGGTTTACAGTGCTGGCTGAGAGACTGCAATATCGACCAAACGACATCCATGTCTATGCTGAATCCAAGCAGGAGAGCTGTTCCAGCTCCTGTCATCAGTTTAATGGAGGCTGCAGTCACATCTGTATTCCTGGTAAGGACAGACTCATTCAGGTGTCACTTAACAAGTCACTAAGTATCCCTAATATTCACGTGGAGTTGCATGGTTGCCAATAGAGTAACATTGTGTGATTAATATACTGGGTAGGTAGGTCCTAGATCTCAATGTATCAGAATACAGTTTTGAGAACTAGTACAGAAAATTCTGAACCTCATAAACAAAATTCAAGAGATATTTCTAATTAACTGCAGAGTTACCTCTTCACCTCAGTTGCTCTCCATTCTTATTGTTCCCTTACCTCAATCTTTCCTGCAGGTCCGATGGGCCCAGAGTGCCAGTGTCCTCTGCAGGGGAAGTGGTATCTGGCCAACAATGGCAAAGACTGTATCCAAGACAATGGGAAACGCTGTCAGCCAGCACAGTTCACCTGCCTCAATGGTAACTGCATCTCTGCACTCTGGAAATGCGACGGCTATGACGACTGCAGAGATAACTCAGATGAGCTGGAGAGAGTGTGTGGTGAGAGATTTTTTTTTTTCCTACTTTCTGTCAGTGTGTTATTAAATGTTAATTAAATGTTTCATAGGAAAGGATATAGATATGTGTTTGGAATCGCAATGATTTTGAATTTTTTGCCATTTGCGGCTGATAAGTTGTAATATTCACAAAAATAAAGGCTAAAAAATAGATCCTCACTATCTTGTTTCTCCCTCTCAGCCTTCCACACTTGCTCAGCCGAGGACTTCACCTGTGACAATGGCCGCTGCGTGCCGGTCAGCTACACCTGTGACTATACAGACGACTGTGGTGACAACAGTGATGAGCGGGGCTGCCCCTTTCCCACCTGTAACCCCTCTACTGAGTTCAGCTGTGCCAACGGACGATGCATCAGTGCAGCCTTCGTCTGTGACGGCCACAACGACTGCCGAGATAATGCCACCTCTGATGAGATCAACTGCCGTGAGTGCTGATTGACCATTGAAGGGCTTGATCAGTTAACAGATGATTTGAATGTGGTGTATAATTCTGGAATATATATACAAGTTTATTTAAAATTTGCTAACAACATGAATTCTTGAAAGAGGCGTTCTGACTTGAAGTCATTACATAAAGTAAGCCTCTCTTCTTTCCAGACAGCTACAATTGAGGTGCCTTTGAGTAAGTCATAGCTCAGTAGCCAGTGAATAAGTATTGTTATTCAATACTTATGAATAGCAGTATGACCTGAAAAAATGGTGTTTGCTGAAAAAGATGTTCCCAGGCTCAGAGGACTGTCACAGACTCCTTGTTTATATTACTGGCTGATCTTTTGCTTTCATTGATCCACTTTAGCCGACAGGACATGCCCTGCAGGCCAGGTCAAATGTGACCATACCAACATCTGTATCTATCCTGAGAACCTGTGTGATGGTTATAACAACTGTGGAGACAACAGCGATGAAAATCCTCTCTTTTGTGGCAAGTTGAACCCTCTGTGTTTGTCATGTTGAGGAGAGATATTGTGTGTGTGCGTGTGTGAGAGAGAGAGAGAGAGAGAGAGAGATAGTCAACCTTTAAAGGAATTCTGTATCATCCATGAAGTTTACCTGCTAAGTAAATTCAGTATAACTTGTGTAATGTAGGTCTCAATCTTTGCATTTGTGTGTGTGTGTGTGCGTGTGTTACTGTACTACAGCGGGTCGTACCTGCTCTCCAGACCAGTTCCGTTGTGATTTAGGGAAGTGTATTCCTCAGTCATGGGTGTGTGACTCCATCAGAGACTGTTCCGATGGGACTGATGAACCGCCCTCCTGTGGTGAGTTCATGAGTTCACTGCACTTACATTTAACATTTCAAGCATTTAGCTGACATTTCTATTAAGTGCAACTTAAGTGAACTGGGAAATTAAATGACATTCACATTCAGTGTCCTGCTCTTGGATATTTGGAATTTTGTAATTCTTTATGGAAGTGGGTCAATTTTTGACATAACTTTTACATTTCTACTGTCTCAGAGTACGTCAATCAGTTTCAGAGACTTGATATTAAATTATTAAAGGTTATTATGAATTCATATTGAAATAAGATTTTGTTTATTATATCATGATTGGATTACGGTCAATCAACACTCGTATGATTTGGATAATGAAATGCCAACAACACTGTATATGGATATCTATCAAATGCTGATTGCTCTTACTTCAAAAACATCAAAAACACACAATAATCAGTTCAGCATGGTGAAAGATTATCAAACCGATAAGATAAGAAGCGATCACTCAATAATTGTTGAAAATTGTTCTCTGTCCCTGTCCAGAGGATCTGATTAGGACATGCAGTCCCAGCCAGTTCACCTGTACCAACGGGAACTGCATCCCTCAGTCACTGATCTGTGATGGCAACAATGACTGTTGGGACAACAGTGATGAGGCTCCTGAGCTGCAGTGTGGTGAGATAGTGATTAGTCATTATTTATTTATTCATTATTTATTGAACTACTAACATGCAGCAACATTAGCAATATAATCCTTTTTCTATCTAAACTTCATTATGATCATTGCGTATTGTCAAGGATCCATCACCCTGTTCCTTCCTTCCCTGCAGGCCAGCATACCTGCAGTTCCAACCAGTTCACCTGCCCAACCTGGTACCCTGGCCACCCGCGCTGTATTCCCCAAAACTTTGTGTGTGATGGGGATAAAGATTGTGCCAATGCAGCTGATGAGCTCCAGAACTGTCCGAACCGCACCTGCCACATGAATGAGTTTGCCTGTTCCAACAGTCTTTGCATCCTTCTTCCCTACTAGTAAGTTGGGAAGTGTGTAAATTTTTAGTTTTAATTTTCTGTTGGTAGTTACTGAGAATGTAATGCTGTAAATTGCCCCTCTTCCTCCTCAGCTGTGACCGTGTGGATGACTGCGGGGATGGTAGTGATGAGTTGGGCTGTACATACGACACATGTCATGGCAACCAATTCACCTGTGGCAATGGAGCCTGCATCTCTGCCTCTTTCATCTGTGATGGGGAAAATGACTGTTTGGATGGAACAGATGAAACGGACAGTTTGTGCATCACACCCCAGCCCACCTGTGGCCCCCAGCAGTACATGTGTAACTCAGGCGAGTGCATTGATGTCAGCAAGGTGTGCAATGGACAAAAGGACTGCCAAGACAACAGCGATGAAAAAGGCTGCGGTGAGATAAACATAGATATATTTTGAAGATAGTTTTATATTGGTTATATTTACAGGCATTGTGTTTATTTAAAGTGGTCAAAGGTGCCCTTAATGGAATTTCATTTCATCGCCTTTATTATCATTGTACTAAGCAATACAACGAGATTAGGAGCGCTACTCCTGCATGGTGCACACCATAAATACATTAAAAAAAAAACAACAACAACTGTAGAATAAAACGAAACATGCACAAAAAAAAAAAAANAAAAAAAAAAAAACAAGTCACATCAGGTTAAAGTGCAGGTAATAGAATAATCATCATATGGTGTTGTTGATATGAATTTTTGAGCATAGCAGAATGGCATCTGTCTTCCTCTGACCATCTGGTGCTAAATTCAATTTCAAAAGGCAGTATAAACATGCAGTTTTATGCTTTTAACACAACAGAGACAAAGGAAAGAGTCTAGTCCCAAAATACTAAATATTCTGGCATTAAAATGCCTGTCCTTGAACTTTATTTCTAGGTGATAAACTTCGTGTGAATCTAAGTTACCTTTTTTGCTTGCATCTCCTGTTTTTTGAATTTGTAATAGCACATGGAGGAAGTTCTTAGCATATATTATCTGCTGATGCAGTGTCAGTTTAATCTTTGTAGGTTCATTCTGATCTTTATGATTATTGTTCACTGAAGCAAACTTAAATTAAAAGACTCAGAACTACAGTTAGTATGATCATGTCATCTTGTCTTCTTATCTTCTTTCCTTCTTGTTTCCTTTCTTCACCTAGGAATCAATGAGTGCCGCAGCCCATCTGTCCACAAGTGTGCGCAGCTCTGCACCGATACCCCCACCAGTTACTACTGCTCCTGTTATCCCGGCTACCGGCTCATGCCAAATGGCAAAGCCTGCGAGGACATCAATGAATGTCTGGACACGCCTGCCATCTGCAGCCAGATCTGTGAGAATAGTGTTGGCTCGTACCACTGCAAATGTGCCCCGGGGTACATCCGCGAACCGGACAAACGCACCTGTCGCCAGAACAGTGGCATCGCCCCATACCTATTGTACAGTAACCGTTACTATATCCGAAATTTGACCACTGATGGGTCACATCTGAGTATAGTCCTGCAGGGGCTGTCCAATGTGGTGGCACTAGATTTCGACCACTATGAAAAGAGGCTGTATTGGCTGGATGTGGAGGCGGGTAAGATCGAGAGGATGCGCTTTGATGGGACTGACAGAGAGACATTGTTGGACGATGACATAAGAGGAGCAGAGGGCCTGGCGTTGGATTGGGTGGGCAGGTGTGTGAAGAGGGAGGAATGTCATAGTTGTTTAATTTTTCTTAATAATATCAAATCTCATGATTTGATGTTATTAATGGAGTCTGACAAATAGCTTAACTTTTTTGAGAAAGCCAAGTATAAGTGATTTTTAAAAAAGAACTGATTTGTGTCTGTTTCAGAAAGTTATACTGGGTGGACAGTTACTATGGTTCCGTTCACGTGATGGAGCTGGATGGGCGCTACCAGAGGAAGCTGCTGTCTGGAGCCTTAACCAGTGGAAATGCCACTTATGTTATCACCCGACCTCGTGCTGTAGCTGTCAACCCTAAATACGGGTACTAACACACACATTCACCATACAATTTACAGAGAGATTAAAGAAAAAATCCACACTCATATAAAACCTCCATCTGTTTTTTTTTTTTTTTNTTTTTTTTTTTTTTTTGTTTGTTTGTTTTTTGTTTTGGTTCTGAGGACTTGACACAAAACTAGACATTTACAGTTAACGCAGTGGAAAAATCCATGTGATTCCATGTCCCCAAATAATTTTTAAAAGGTGATCTCAGAAATGTGAGGTGGTACTGTTAATAGCTGCTTTAAAACCTTTAACTTTTATGAGGTATCTGCTCTGTTACATGAAAATTATTCAAATGCCAAATAATCCTTTGTTTGGACTTTCTCCCAACGCCTCTTCTTCCTGTCCTGTTTTCCAGTTGGCTGTACTGGACTGACTGGGGTGACACGGCCTATATTGGCAGGGTTGGCATGAATGGAAAAAACGCCAGTGCCATTATCACAACCAAGCTGGAGTGGCCCAATTCTCTGACCATAGACTACACCACCAACAAGATCTTCTTTGCCGATTCCCATCTCAACTTTCTGGAGTGAGTTCGAGAAACTGAGTCAATTTTCAAAAAAGTATTGTTTCCATTTTTATTGATGTTAGTGCTGTTGTGCAAAGCAAAAAAAAAAAAAAAAAAAAAAACCTCTATTGAGCCTGGGGTATTATTTAGCACGAGACATGGATATTAGTTCCAATAAAATGCCTAACAAGTATCTTTACACTGTGAGTCATACCTCATCCCCCCAGCTTTGCAGACATGGATGGCCAGAACCGACATCGGGCTATCGCTGGTTCGCTCCCACACGTCTTTGCTGTTTCCCTATTTGAGGACTGGGTCTACTGGACGGACTGGAACACACACACTGTGGAGAAGGCCCACAAGTACACTGGCGAACAGCGCACTGTCATGGGCAACAACACACACCGGCCCTATGACATTCACATCTACCACCCATACAGACAGCCTCGCAGTACGTAACTTTGTACTGCAGATGATTCTGTTCCTGTTGTCTCCATTGATTACAGCTCAGAATTTGAATATATAACGGGAGCGCTTTCATTTAACTTAAAAGCAATTGTTATATTTACCTTTATAGTTAATTGTAGTGCATAGGAAAGACAGATCCACATAAGATTTATTGCAAATCCACAAATATATAGCCAGTCTTGGTTTCTTTAATCGATATTTAATTGATTTCTCAGGTGAAAACCCCTGCTCTTCACATCACCTGACCTGTAGTCATCTGTGTCTGATCGCCCCTGGTGGGCAGCGTGCATCCTGTGAGTGTCCAGATCACTTCATTGGCCTCGCTGTGGGCTTCAGGATCCAGTGTGTAGCTGACTGCTCCAGCACCCAGTTCCGCTGTGGGGACAATCAGAAGTAAGTTTAGTTATTACTATTCCAAATTTGTTCTTGACTTTTAAAGATCCATAAAGCTGTTGAAAAGTATTGAACTAATCAGATTAATAATGTATTAGGTTTAACAATTCCTTAAACTAACATGTTTGTTCTTCTCTTGTCCTTAGGTGTGTTCCTATATGGTGGAAATGTGATGGCCAATCAGATTGTGGCGATGGCTCCGATGAACCTCAAACCTGTCTACCTCGGTACTGCCCCATTGGCCAATTCCAGTGTCAAGACGGTAACTGTACCTATCCCGGCTTCATCTGTGATGGCCATCCAGACTGCCCTGATGGCTCAGACGAGGATGCTGCTCTCTGCAGTATGACACACTTTTGACAAAATTATTCTGTACTTCAGTAACGCATGAGTGCAACTCAGGAATAAAAAAAATTTTGCTTGGTATTATCAAAATCTCTTAGGCTTAGTTCAAACTTTTCTTTGGACTATTTTTAAATCTTCAAACCCAAGTCAAGCTGCAGCTTTTCCCTTTAGGTGACCACCGCTGTGAGGAAAACCACTTCCAGTGTAAAAACAAGAAATGCATCCCTGTGTCCTGGCACTGCGACGGGGTAAATGACTGTTCAGACGGCAGTGATGAGGACCCAGAAACCTGCACCCAGAAGACATGCCAACCGGGACAGTTCCAGTGTGCCAATGGACGCTGTTTGCCGTTAAGCTATGTGTGTGACGCTCAAGATGACTGTGGAGATGGATCTGATGAACCCCATCAAATCTGCAGTAAGTGGAACAGCAGGAGATGATATGCAATCATTTGCACCTCTGTTTCCCTCATCTTTCTCTTCACCCTTCTCTCTCCCCCTTACATCTTTCCTCATGTCTGTCTTTCTCTCTGTCCAGTGGGTCCGGAGCACAAGTGCGATGAGGACACAGAGTTCTCCTGTAAGACCAACTACCGCTGTATTCCTCAGTGGGCCCGCTGTGACGGCACCAATGACTGCATCGATAACAGTGACGAGCAAGGCTGCGGTCAGTAACTGTGTGGGAGCGAGCACATTATGCAGGAACTGCACTGGATGAGTGAAGACTAGTTCTCATGGAGTCCAGGAAAATATGCTTGAACGCCATGTGTACTGTATCTTTACCTTTACCGCTTTGACTTTCCCCAACAGAGGATGTGACCTGTGACCCTCTGGGAGATTTCCGTTGTGACAACCACCGCTGTGTTCCTATCCGCTGGCAGTGTGATGGCAACAATGACTGCAGTGACGGTTCAGATGAGAGGAACTGCCGTAAGTCATTTTTTCTCAGCTCTGTTTACATCCATTTCCAGACTATGACTGCTGAAAAAAATGGACACTTCACCTTTAGGAGTTATCCCAAAGAATTAGATTATCATATAGTGTGAAAGTGTATATGACGTGTAAAAACTTTTTGTGTTTGTGTGTGTGTGTGTGTGTGTGTGTGTGTGTGTGTGTGTGTGAGATTGTACTCTGTAGAGCCAAGGCCATGCTCTGAGAGTGAATACCAATGTGATAATGCACAGTGCATTCCTGGAAACTGGGTGTGTAACCATAACAACGACTGTGGGGACAACTCAGATGAACGAGACTGTGGTGAGTGAAAATTATGCAAGAGGACATACACGCACAGACACACAACATAATGCCTTGAATAATTTTTTTTTTTTTTTTTNTTTTTTTTTTTTTTTACATGAATGTACACATAACTTAACATCTTGGCTGTCTTCCAGAGTTGTACACATGTCGTCCAGGCCTGTTCCAGTGTGATTCGGGTCACTGCATCCCTGCTGCTCTGCAGTGTGATGGCCGGCCTGACTGTCAGGATCTGTCAGATGAGACCACCTGTCGTAAGTAAACCCATGTCATCGCTACATTAAAACTACTGGCAAAGTGTTTTAGTTGTTTTAAACTCCATGTTTAATAACTCATAAAATTGTCAGGCAGCATCGCTATTCCACAATATCCAGCAACGAGGCCGATGAGTTAAATGGTATTATAACTAATTAAGACTGATGGCCTCAACTGTGAAAACAAGACCCAAAACTGATTTTCTTTTTTTTTTCTTTTTTTTTTATTCTCTGGGTAGAGCTATTCAGCAGCCAAAATTATATTGTGGTTGGAAGCTCCTAAATATGAATGAATGTAACTGAATGAAAGTAAGGGAACACAGCACTGATGAAACATGAAAATAAGCATATCACAGATCATTTTTCCTACCCTGCCAGCTACTCGTTACCCAGGAGGCCGGTGGTGCCCTCAGAACCTGTTTCAGTGTGCAAACCATCTGTGTGTGAGCCAGGACTGGGTGTGTGATGGCACTGATGACTGTGGAGATGATTCTGATGAACAGCTCAATTTATGCTGTGAGTCACTTTAGCCAAAGTTATAATCCCCTAAAACTAACTACTAAATAGTTAATTTTATGTTTTCAACAGTGTGTATTCAGAAATTGATTCCGACTCAGATTTGTGTGTGTGTGTATTTGACCAGTGAGCATCACCTGTGAGATGCCGTTCAAGTTTCGCTGTGCTAACAACTACTGCATCTACTCTGGTCTGCTGTGCAACCACGAAGATGACTGTGGAGATGGCAGTGATGAGACAAAAGAACTTTGTATGACGCACACACACACACACTCACACCCACTCACAATACAAACTGTATATTCTGTCAGCCTGATAAACTGAAAGCATAGCTGTCAAGGATAAATTCTAGCAAATCCATTCTTGTTGGGAGAGGGGACAGCTGCTGTAGAAACCCCTTTAGTTAGGAAAGTCTATTAATTGATAACACACAGTATGTTTTCACGTGGACTTTCATAATTGCAGTGTGACTACATGTGAGTGCAGGAGCATAACATGTCTGTTCATTTGTCTACATACACATTTAAAGCCACAAATGTGTGGCTGACTATTTGTCTGTGCACTTATGTATGCCTTTCTGTGTTTTTTTTAATCTAAAGAGAAGTGTGCGCAATATTTCATCTTTTTTTATTTTATGGTGTATTCAGACAGAGCTGGTGCTGAAGCGGAGGTTGTAGATTCATCTTAGACTAGTTGAGGCAGGGACATTTCTAAAGACGGGTTGCTTACATACTCGGCATTCTTTGTGTGGTTTGTTTTAAGTCATCCTGATTGTGTCATTCCCAGGCCAGAAGCCCACGCTGCCCCCGTGCACGCTGGAAGAGTTTAAATGCACTAACGGACACTGTGTGCCTCTGCCCTTTGTCTGCGACCACAATGACAACTGTGGGGACCACACAGATGAATTAGGCTGCAGTGAGTCCAAAAAGTCATTATTTTACTATAACAAATGCAAACAGATGCTAAGCTTGGCTGGTGTAACTGCCATTTTGGATTTGTCAGAAAATGTGGTCTGTGTTTTCTGGCTCCAGATTTTGGCCACGATCGCAATTGTGAGGAGAAACTGTGCCACCATGAGTGCACCAACCTGAACGGCACAGGCTTCATCTGCTCCTGTAGACCTGGATTCCAAGTGGACCAAGACAACACCTTCAACTGCCTAGGTATACACACACATACAGAGATTTTGACTCTTCCTTGGGGACCTCTTTGATAGCATTCCCTCTTTCCCACTCACAAATATACAGCATAGATAAGTATATTAAATAAAATTCCACCTGCAGCACTCTAGTAAAAATATTAAAATATAGTTTATATAATTTTTTACCATGATCTCTAACCATTTCTTAAGTCTGTTACTAAAAGCATCTCAGCCAGATCTGCAAAGTCTGTCTAAATTATTATCTAAACAAGTCAGCAATACAGTATTTGTTTGCACACATCTATTGTTGGGGCATTGTGGCTGAAACCCTTGCTCTAATGTTCAAGGCTTTTCAAGAACAGATATCCAGTAAATGCATATAAATTCAAAATATGGGTCGATGTGATACGTAAAAACTCTGTATATATTCATTTCCTACTCTTCTTTGCTATCTTCTCTCTTTCAGACATTAATGAGTGTAAGTTGTATGGCACCTGCCCACAGTTCTGTGAGAACACTAAGGGGGGATATCGCTGTGAGTGTGCACCTGGCTACCGAAAAGTGGGCAACGGCGACATGTGTGAGGCTGAGGGTGAGGGCACTTTTATTTTTTTAATATCAGCAATGGTTTAGACAGATGTATCCAAAAGAGTTGCTTAGTTAAGTCAAACTCTGACTTGATGGCTATGGTTTTGCAGTACAACAATGAAGAAAAAGAAGGACCATGCTTGACTATCCTCTATCAATAAGTAACTTAATTATCATAATGTATGCAATGGCTGTGCATCTCATCATTCTTGCACTGCAATTTATTTTCAAACCTGTGAAATTAAGGACAAATTATGGAGTAAATCATTGTCAGCTGGGAAAATGATGTTGCTACATTTGTTTGAACAAACACGAGTAAAGCCAGATTTCCTCATTAGCTGTCACTCTAGTTTGCAGAATCAGCTAAGTGTCACAAAAGCTAAGTGTAAATGTTTTCTTCTCACCCAGGATCAGCTCCCCTGCTGCTTCTGCCAGAAAGTGTTCGTATCCGCAGGTTCAACCTACAAACGGAGGCCTACCATGACTTCCTCAAAGAGGAGGAACGCATCATGGCTCTGGACTATGACTGGGACCACAACAACACTGGATTCAGTAGGACATTCACACACATAAATACTCAATACTGAAAGAATGAAAAAATATAACTGACTCAGAATACAGTAACAACAGGATTTAATCAGAAGAACTCGTTTGATTCTGCCTGTCCTTTAACAGGTATGGTGTACTTCACTGTGGCTGGTAAGGACTCCATGCCAGGTGCCATTAAGAGAGCATACATACCTTCAGTGGATGACGGCAGCAACAACATTGGGGCTGCTGTTGACCTCGGTATCAAATACATCACCAGGCCAGATGGCATTGCTGTGGACTGGGTGGGCAGGTGAGGATGACCACCAGTTTCTCAGTTAAAACACTTTTTCATTTGCACAGTTGAATTAATGAAACTGACACAGTTCTGTTATGACTCAGTCAAATATTCAATTGGAGAAATTTTGTCTAAAGCTGTGGAGTGTATTGCAGAGAACAACTGAACACAAAATTTTTCCTTAATTTGTGAATGCTTTTGTTTTTCTTCTGTCTGTAGAAACCTGTACTGGGCAGACTCCAGGCTGAAGAGGTTGGAAGTGGCCATGTTGGACGGGCGCTACAGGAAACACCTAGTCAAGACTGAGCTGGGCCACCCATCTGCTGTGGCCGTTAATCCACGACTGGGGTGAGACATTGGGCAAGCACAGGTCACAAAACATCTGGAATATCTGTTACTCAGATAGTTCATTTAGTATTGTTTCGTGTTGTGTAGCTTAATTTTTGGGTTTTTTATAGAAAGCCATTTTAGCAGTTCACCACAACGGTACATCTCTGCCTTATCACATGAATGTATTCTTTACATCGTTGCCGTTATCTGCTGCAATACCAAAAAGGATCCTAAACTCTGACCCACCACGTCAGAGACCTTAAATCTAATCCCATTTACCCTCTCTGCTGTTTGCTCAGGATGTTGTACTGGACAGATCGTGGGGAGACGGCCAAGATTGAGTGTTCCTGGCTGGACGGTCAGAACAGGAAAGTCCTGGTGGCTGACGGCCTGGGTTGGCCCACCGGCCTGTCAATTGACTACACCAATGGTGATCGAGTCTACTGGTCAGACTCTAAAGAAAGCCGCATAGAATCTGTTTTACCTTCAGGGGAGGACAGAAGAACTGCTCTCTACATAGGTGAGGATTAGAAAGGACACGTGTAATTGTAATTACTCAGGTGCCCACTCAGGATTTTGCTTATTCAACTGAAAATCTGACATGTTGTTGTATCTTGTTTAGATGTGCGAAACCCCTTCAGCGTGAGCGTGTTTGAGGATCACATTTACTGGAGCACCCAGGAGAAAGGCGAGGTGTTCCGGCAAGACAAGTTTGGCCGCGATGCCAAAACCAAGCTGCTAACGGCTGGACCCTGGCTGACCCAGGTGTCAGTGTACCAGCAGCAGAGATACAACTCCATCAACAGTAAGTTTCACAAACACACACACACACACACACACCAACTGATGCACACCATATCATGTCCATGGGATTTTGATTTATTTGTTTATTTTTACTTTTTTTTTTTTTTTTNTTTTTTTTTTTTTTTGCATTATAACAGGTCAACAAAAAAATATCTAAATATCGAAATCATCTCGCAGATATATATTTTGAACTTGTCAAATAAGTAAGCGATAAATTAAGTAAGTATGTCAATCATGAACTTCATCTTGAAATGAATTAATCAAAAACACCTCTCCTCCTCTGTCCAGTTCAGAATCCATGTAAGGGAACGTGCAGCCACTTGTGTTTGCTCCGACCTGGAGGCTACACCTGTGCCTGTCCTGAGGGCACCAACTTTGTCATTGGCAGTAGCACTGAATGCGATGCTGGTAAAAATAAATAAATAAATAAATAAAAATAATAATAATAAGCAGCAGTAAAACTTGTTGGTTCTTCTATTGTTATATTATCTTGTTACCAATATGATGTGAATGTTCCTATTTTTTTTTTTCAGGGTTTGACCCTATGCCCACCATGTCCCCACCATGCCGGTGTCAGAATGGAGGCACTTGTTACTTCAATGACAACGAAGCTCTTTGCAAGTGAGAATTTTTGCTGAAATTTAAAATCAATTATTAAAATGTTAAACAAATACAGTACCTGAATAAAAACGTTTGATAGTTTCAAATGCTGTCACTGTGATATTTGTGTTTTGTTTCAAAGTTGTCCTATAGGATGGAATGGAAATTACTGCGAGATAAACAGATATGATGTGGTCCTACCATCAGGTATAGTTGATTTTACATCATTTGTAACCGCGGAAAAATTCTTAATAATAATAGACTACCTTTTAGCTCACCCTATTGCACCCACTTTCCCCTTTGTCTGTGTCTCAGTTGGTATAGCCATTGGAGTAACATTTGTGGTTTTGGTTCTGCTTGGTTGTCTGGTCCATGGTGCCCGGAGGAAGTCAAACCTGCTAGAAATATTACAGAACAATATACCCAGTATGCCATCCAACCTGCTGAGCTTCAGGTGAGAACAAAGATAATGGTTAATTCCTATATTTTGTATCAGAAATTCTTTAATGAAAATCCATTTGAGAGAAGCAATGGCTCATATGACACAATTTTGCAAATTATAGGACTTTGAAAGGACTGCTGAAACATGAAGTCCCTTGCTTCACAAATTGCTTCTGCGGAATAATATACGGTGTTTCAGTCTAAATCAGTGTAAATCTTAATTTAAGTGAGGTTTGGCAACCTCATCAAGATAGTATCAGAATTAAAATAGTATTTTTATTTGACTTTCAGGGCCCATTACATTTCTTTTGCAGCCTCTCATTTTTCAAAGTTTGCTCAGTTGTGTATAGTCTTGCTGTTTCTGTTACTGCAACTCCACTGTTGGCCTGTGGAGTTGCAGTAACTCGCAGACACTCATTTGCCTCCAGCCACTTAGTTTTTTTTTTTTTACCTGCCAGTCACGTGCTTTAGCATGTTGTATATGTGTCCTGTTGTTTTCCAGAATTTTTATATTTCCAAGTGCATCTAAAACAGAAGAGAATGAAACAAGGAGAAATTCAGAAGCGGTCAGTAGCAATGCACACAGCTGTTCATGATAAGAGCAAATGATCAACAACCAACCATTAACTTTTTCAGATGAACTAGAGAATATTTCAAAAGCATTTACATTACCTTACATTTCCTCATCTATTCTTCTAATCCATAAAGACAAATTCTTCCCTAAAAGTTGTTATATTACTGTATTTTGTTATGTCTACCTTCCATCTAGTGTCAGGTGCCATGTACGTCTATGTCCATGGTGGACACACAACCAAAGAGTTTTGAAAACCCAACATACGAAACAGGAGAACAATGTACGACCAAAGGCATTGCGACTGCTATCTCTGCTCCTAATGGAATAAACAAGGTCAATAAACTGCAAATAGTGCAATGGTTCTATTCACACTTCCTTTTGCTTGGCTGCTTTACAAAGTAATATCTGAGATCCCAAATGGCAGTACTGTGGAGAACATTCATCAGTTACACATATTTATTGTAGCCTGCTATGTTATCCACAATGATTTTGATAAAAATGTAATCTCTGTATCTCCTGTTTTTTTGTTTTTTTTTAAATTTTGCTTGTGTTTCACAATTATGCAAATGAACAACAATATTGCTGTAAAACATTGTCTGTGCACCATTGTACCCACATTTGTGTACATTACTGGCATAATCCAAATTGTTAAAAAAAAAAAAAAAAAAAAAAAAGCTCAGTATTCTGATCCAGAATGTTACATTGCTTATGAAGTGGTTTTAATATGATTTTTATTTTATTTTATTATTTTTATTTTTTTTATTTTTATTTTTGATTTTATTTTTTTAATATGATTTTTAAATCTGCTGTTTCCATTTTTCTTTTTCTGCTTTCCAGGAGAGCATTAATAATCCTCTCTACATGGAAGAGCTTCAGGTAGTGCAGGAGCTCAACAGAAGTGTAACCAAACCTGCCATTGGTGCCACCAAGGTTGGTTTCAGTCATCAAAGGTTTCATCTCTGTTTTAACATCTAACTAAAAGTTTTCCTTATCTAACAGTTGACAAACAATTCACAATACAAATCCTTGAAAATGGAGGGCATGGTATTCTCTTGTGGTCTGTATTTATTTGTTAAAAAATGATGAATTTGATTGTCTTGCCAGTAGATATTTTCTCAGAATGGATTTGTTTGGTGACCAGCTCTTCCATTGTTATTGACAAAAACCATAAAGATTTTGATTTATTACAAACTGATCATCAATAACTTTGATATTCCTTCAAGCCGTTTTGAATTTTCCTTCCTTTGGCCATTTTAGGAGGCTATTGAGAACCCAGCATATGACTCGGGGGCAGAAAACACTGACGTCTCCTCTGCACAACCAGCTGCTCCAAGAGCTCAGGTAACCATGGAGACAGGTGTCATGTTATCTAATGCTCTTTAGAATATTTAACATTTTGTTTTGAAAGTAAAGGGCTCAGATCTAAAAAATAAAAATAAAAAAAATAACCAAAAATAGTATGCTGTTTTGCCAGAGTATGTGTCAAGTGAATCTCTTGAGTTTGTGTTTCTGTGTGTGCATATACTCTTGTGCATGTGTATATGGTGTTTATGTGCTCTGTTTTCCACACAAATATGTCAGGAACCTTTTGGAATCATTTCATTTTATCTTTTCCCTCAGTTTGAGCCCTTTGGGGATGACAGTTGATTTTCTTTCAAAAATCCCATGTACACGATGAGTGCAGAATGACAAGTCAAGAGTGAATGTGTCAGAAATAAAATAGAATAAACATAATGCTCCACACTGTCCGTTATTCTGGGTTTGATGTTATGTGACATTATATGGGTTAATCAAATTAAGGAATTTCAACAATATTGACTTTCTGGCAGTTAAAAAGATAGTTGTGACATTCAGTTATGACACTATATATCATTTTCACTCATAGTGATTTTCTTACAGGAACACACAAAAACACCTGCTCCACATTCTGAAGTCTGATGTGACATCCACAAAGGGGGCTTATCCTAGACCACATTTGAGAATTCTCATTGGATGATTATTGACACCACCAGCACTCTGTATTCATTTCTCTCTGGACCCAGAATATTTACAGGTTCAGAACAAGATTGAAAAAAAAAAAAAAAAAAANAAAAAAAAAAAAAAAAAAAATCAACCAAGCAGTTTTTTTTGTAAATTAAAACATATTTTGTGTCACCTACAAGGTTACCTTTGATTGAAATTTAACCATTTTATACAAATGTTTGTCTATACACTTGTATAATCCAATAGTATTGATAATTTATCTGATTTTCCTACAAACATGTTTGCTGCTGTATTATGATTACATATGATGATGTTGGATCTTTATGTACATTTTTAATTTGAACAGTATTAAATATTTGAAGTGAATTTTCATCATTTTGTTTATTTGTTCAAATGACTTGAGATTTATTACAGTTTGAGATAGCCACATAAGAGTTGGTAACAGCACCAGGGGTCATAGTACTAGATTATGATACTGAAGGCTTCATGTGATTAAACAAATATCCATTCAGTGTTTTATTAGTCTCTCGCTCTCTGTTTCTCTCCCTCTCGCACACTCATTCTCTTCACACACATCACTCCTTTATCTTACTTTGCAGGATGTGCAAATTTCAGAGGATTATCTGTTTTTATAAAAAGAATAAAGCTTCCACTGGTGTTAATCTATGACACATCAGCTGTTATCACAGAGACAACTCTGATCTAAGCTAATGTGCTTGCCATCATCCATTCAATCACACAGCTAAAATTTTCCACAATAGTGACTTTGCTCCTCTCTGCTCCCACTCATAAATGTCTCTACACATCAAGGTTTCCTCTCAATGAACCTGCAAGAACTAAGGCAACCAAAAAGAGCAAAGGGACAAAAGAGAAGTGAAAAGGACAGAAGTGAGAGGAAGGAACAAGTGGATGAAGGGACTGAAAAATAGACACAATAAGGAGGCAGATGATGGTGAGGAGGAAAGATGGCAGGAAAGGGAGCTGTGACCAATCTGTTTCTGTGTTTGTGGTCCATGATGATTCACAGCCCATGTTTTCATACCACTGGTCCCCCACAAGGCATTTTTGATCATCAGCCAAACCATGTACCACTCAGAGAGGAAGATGGAGGCAGGGGAAGGCACAAAGGAGAAAGGGAGGAACCTAGAAGAGGGGTGTGCCAAAAAAGCATGCATGCTGCCTTCATGAGCTGTCAGACATTGTGTAATTAGACCACTGTCAATCATGGTCCCCAGGGATCCAGCACAGCATATTTTCCATCTCTCCCTGCTGTACTCACCTGATTAGCTAAATCAGGTGTTTTCACAGGATGAAGATTTGGCATTTCCCAGATCTTAAATGCTTGAAATCTTAACTTCATTTCACTTTTAGTTGTCACACTACAGTTTACAATAATCAACACCAACCTTTAACTAATAAATCTAGTAATAAAAGAGTTAACCAATTAGACAATTGACAGAAAATTAATCAAGCAATTTTAATAATTTAATTGATTGATTATTGACTAGTTGATTGATTTAAACAAAGCATTTGTTGGTTCTGGTTTCTCAAAAGCGAAAAATTTGCTAATTTTATTAGTTCTTCATAATTGTAAACTGAATACCATTGTGTTTTTTAGACTGTTTTTAAGAAAATAAAATAGGAAATTTAAAGTCATCATTTTGGGATCTTGTCCGTTTTTTTTTTTTTAATAGGAAAAAAATCAACAGATAATTAATCAATTACAGATCTAAATGAAACAATAATTGTATGACTATACTCTTGACATTATTCAACCAGCTGATATGTCAAATGAAACCACAGCCAGTAGTACACTGAGGGATTTCGGAGTTTACGAGGAATACTTGAATGCAGCAGGAAGAGTCAATGAGGCTATGGAAAATGACTGTTCGAGGAGGATGGAAGAGAGTAAACCTTAGGTTGGTCAGAGACGCCAACAAAAGCTTTATTTGTGCCGGTCTGTCCGTGAAAGAGTGAACGGAGAGAAAAGAAAAGAGGAAAGAGAAAGACAAGGAGGAGGCAGACTGGTTTCTATTATGAGGAGGTGAAGAGAAAGAGAGGACAGAAAAAAACGGAGAAACAAACGGAGACTCAACAAGGTAAGGACGCTGTGTGCGCGTGCATGTGGAGCTCTGTCTTGTCAATCTTACGTTTGGTTTTCTAAAACTTTTGTAGATTCTCTACAAAATGTATATTTTATGTGTATTTTTGTAAAACAGTATTTTCCAAGCACATATCTGAGAGAAGCCATGTGGACGCGGACTGCTGCATGTTCACGGGAGGCGTGTATCACCTGTAGTTAACTGGCAAAGGTTTGATGACACTCAAATGGATCAGAATATTACCTGCAAAAGATGATTCAGTTACAAAAAGGGAGTGTTTCACTCCTTTGTTTATGGAATTGAGATGGGAAAGATTATAGTATTATTGCTTGCAGTGAGACAGGTGGCTGTCTGAGAGACAGGTGGACTGACAGGATTTTTGACTTAGTTATAGTCTCAATGGGAATATTTTATGTTTAGAAACTTATCTTCCTTTTATGACTATCTTGCCATATTTTTGGTGAAAATTTTTCAATATAAGTGAAACATGTTATTATAGGATGCACTTGCAGTCTGAGTCACCTTCAAATGTTTTTCCATCCATTCATTCCATTTATCATTATGAGCTCACTATGAATTTAAAGAGGACATATATTATACAAATTTCCAGGTTCTTAACTATTTTTAAACATTTGCAGCATTTTAATTTATATATATATATATATATATATAAACACATTCATCCACTTCTGCTGCAAGGTTTGTGTGCACACTGAGTGAAAATGGGACATTTTAGCTACTGTCTCTCTTTAAAGCTCCTTCCCAAAAAGCCTGCTTTGATCTAATTGGCCACCTGCAGTCATCAGGGCCAAGCTGGCAGGTCTGAAGACTGCAAAACTTGCTCGCTTGAACTTTCTGGGTGTGAAGGTGACTAAATTCAAATGTTTTATATATGTACACTGACATGTTCCAGACATAAAGTATTAACCAAAAACATATGGGACCAATGGGTTTGTCTTAATGGATGTATTTCTAAGTGAATATCAAGATTTGCAACGATGACAACACCTACTACTATAATACACTATAAAAATGAGAAAAAATACTAAAAAAAAAAAAACATATGTCCCCTTTAACATCTGCCACTGGTGAAACACTGGTGCTTTATTAACCATCATTTAAATATGTCCCTCTATCTCCCAGTCTGTTTTGGCTGGTTAAAAATCCTGAAATTGCCTCATGAAAAGAAACAATGGCCTTGACACAAAAACACCTGTTTTCTTCTCTAGACACACTCAGCCAAATTCAATCTCCCAATTCCAATCTCCCTTTTTATTTTTTAGAAGCCTCCTAAAGAGCCACCTGGTCCCTGACCTCTGCACCATTTTTTGATCCATGCAAAATTAAAATATACAACTCCAATTCAAGACGAAACCAAACAAGAAAACACCATAAAAAAGATCCTTACAGATGTGTCATACTAAGATGTAGATGTTTTGGGATGTAGACCTATACTAGATGTGTGGTTTTAGACTTGAGAATGAGAATAGAAATAATTTCAACTGGGAATAAAAATCATGTAGGCAAGATTGTCTTTTTCCCTTTACGGATGCAGCCATTTGGCATAATGAAGGACAGAGAAATGTACAGCGGGCAACTTGGCAACTTTTTTTTGTTTTCTAACACGCTAGAGTGAAATCTCTCATGTCTATACACATCTTAGTGCAGGTCAGACTGGGCATCATGGGTGAT
This sequence comes from Lucifuga dentata, assembly GCA_014773175.1. Taxonomy (NCBI): domain Eukaryota; kingdom Metazoa; phylum Chordata; class Actinopteri; order Ophidiiformes; family Bythitidae; genus Lucifuga; species Lucifuga dentata. The sequence continues at coordinate 188,413 of VXCM01000440.1, forward strand.
GGATGGAATTCTAGATAGCGTCGCACAGATGGCGTTAGCTGTGCATTTGTGACCTCTTCCTTCTGTCTCCATCTCTCTTGGGACCTGTCCAAAAGCAAATGAGTCTGGCAAACAGGTGGCGTGCATGCATGTGTGTTTTGCGTGTGGAAGACAACAACAGGTTAAACTCTTCAAAGACAATGTCAGTATAATGAAGTACTATATGACTTTACTTCAGGCTGTGCTAGTGTTTCATTTGCAGGTATGACGATCAATCTTTGTCACGTCAATTGAGATTCTAAAGAAGAAAGAGGAGAGCCAGAGTGCTGCCAGATGCAGAAAGATTCAGTGACTATTAGTAGTAGCATGGAAGACAAGAAGAGGCATTTCAGTTTAACATATAACCTTGAACGAGCAAAGGCATCAAAGTCAGACAATAAGGCATGACATTAAAAACCAGTGACAGGACGATGATGAACACATTATTTACTGCACCATGTTGTCATGGCGACCCTGCCAGATGGCATGTTCTTAGCGTGAGATATGGAGGTGTAGTAGTAAACAAGAGCTCAAGGACAAGCGATCACCTACGTCATGAATAGTTTTCATTTCCAGTGCAATAATTTCTGCTTTTGAATTTAAGCAAGTCAATACGAGCCCTGCTGAAGTGTCCTTGAGCAACCCCCAGTCCCCACATTACTGAGGAGGCAGACAAACAAAAAACCCCCAATAGAGATTTATTACAAACTGTTTATTTTAATGCAAGAATTGTGAAAAGCTTGCCTCAGATTGTCCGAGTACAAATTATAAAAAAAAATACAGATATTGTATTTTGTACACAACATCATCAAATGATTTGATAGAAAGACAGTAAATTTGCTTATTCGGAAGGGAATAAAGGGGTACCAGTGTGATGTATGTGGCCTAAATTTTCCTCCACTGTATGCCTGATAATGCTTAATGTGAAGTATATATCATACTTTATTTCATAGGATTCATATTAGGTACAGAATGTGATTAAACACTATTTCAGTACAGCTTCCTCACAGCTATTCATTTTCTTTAGAAATGTGCCACTCTGGTCTGATCTACATCATTGTTATCATAGAAATCCTCAGTGATGCAGAGCAGACATAAGCTGGTGGCATCTTAAATCAAGGAGACTAGATAATGCCGAGAGAGAGAGAGAGAGAGAGAGAGAGAGAGAGAGAGAGAGCTTTAAGCCCTTCTCAGCCTCTTGTAATTAGAAAGGGAGAGTCTGATGGAAAGAAGGAGGGAAAAGGGTCAGAAGGATGGCTGGATGAAAGCAGGGGAGGACAGGATTAGTGAGAGGAAGAAACAGGGACTCTCCAGCCTGCTGATCTAACCAGGACCTGAATTTTTTTTTTTTTTTTTTTTTTTTTTTCTAAATTAGACTTATTATATTGTTGCTTTCACATCAGGCTGGCCTAAAAACACAAAACAAAAACAGCTCTTCATATTTCATATGCGAGTGCTTTTCTGCTGCTGGTTTTGTCATAATGTGCAGAATACTTTAATGCTGTGGACTGATTTCCAGCGATGCAACAAATGAACGGAATCAAGGGAATTAATATTGATTTCTGACTGAGGTTTGGTCAGTGAAGACCAAAGGTCATCCTGCATGAACCCTGACTGTGTGTAATTACAGAATACTGCTCTGCCTCTCCGTTTGTCCAGATGTGTGTGTTTACATGTGCATGTCTTGTTTTAGGAGCATAATGGTGAAAGACAGAAGCAAATTACACAGCAACAAAAGAAAAAAAAAGATTTTTTTTTTTTTTTTTTTTTTTTTTTTGCTCTCCATCTTCCAGCCAACAGTATGGAAGGACATTGAATTTTCAGATATTTCTAATGATGCCATATGGATCCATCTGTTTTAGACAGTTTTTTTTTTTTTTTTTTTTTTTGACAGTTGTAGGCACAGCAGCATGGATTTGTCCATTTTATTGTATAATAATTTGCAGAGCAGTGAGAGAGAGAGAGAGAGAGATTGTTTAGGCAACAGCACTAATTGGTCTAAGGCAAATAAATGCATTACATCTGAAACATGTTACAGGGCTGCAACCTGGACCTGAAATGTACCTCAGCCACTCTTAGTGCAGGTTAGTTTTTCTGTGACTCTTTATTCTAATTGGCAGTTTGGCAGATGTCTGCCTCCCTCCAATCATTTTTTAATTCCAGACTTTTCCTCAGCAGCTCATATTTCTTACAGCACACAAGGACAAAATGGGACAAATATGGCAACCGTGTTTTCATAAACTTAAATTATCGGTATGATTAAAAAATTTACCTGCTAGCAAAATGACAAAAATGAGCAGCAAATAATATGCTCAGTACGTGTCATTTTAGCGATGATGAAAATTCTGAGGCTGATATGTGTCTGCATTTATCTATCTTAACAATCCATAAATCAGAGGTGGTGAGGAAGTGTCAGCTTGGTACATTGCCAATATGTTGATTATGTGCTGCTGTTATGGGTGTCAAGGGTTTGTTTGCAGTAATTGTGGGTATCTAACAATGAGCCAGGCTGATTTTCATGCTTCCACAAAAGACAAACAACAGCAGACATTTTGACTTGTCAGACACAGGTATAACCAATAACAGATGTGTTGCACTTAGGTGCTTCATACAGACAGTATAGTATAGTTTTAGGGTTGTCAGCACCTTTTCTGCTGTGACACATAACAGGTCTTAAACTTATATAAGTATCAGTGATTCAAACACATATGAATATGGTTGGAAAATAGATATGTAAATAAATGTTTGATGCCAGATTGAAGCAAAGACTTTCAATGAACAAGGTGAAGAGAATTCTGTCACTAGTGTTACCATGGGAACAAACAAGGTGAATGGTCCAATAATTGGAAAATTATAGGATGTTTCCCTGACCGAAAGATGGTCGGTATTACGTGACCTCACATTTTCTCTGCGTGACAGTGACACATTTAGAAATGAAATTGATCGGAGCATTTACGCCTCAGCAGGAGACGCTGCTGTTGCCCAGAATTAATTATGTGGAGTTTTCACTGCAGTAATGAGTGGATTCATCACTATCAAATCATGGCTGGCTGCTTGTCATATAAAACTTTGTAATAAATAAGAAATGATGTACTTTTCTAAGCTTGCTCTGGCTTGCTGAAACAAATATTTATTACCTCATTCCACTCAAGCTGAGGCTTTAAATCTGCAGCTCTATCACGGCACAAAAGACCAAATTTCTTTTTTTGATTGTAACAAAGCTTTTAACTCTTGATGCACTTCCCAACATCCACTGAATATATGAGATACCAGCTACAATACATATATAGCAAATGAATAAATTCTACACCAATGAAAAGTAACACTGTTTTTAGTACAGTACAGAAGAGGATCAGGGTTAGGAGGGGAAAAACTATGTTTTAGATTAATTTCAGAATTCTGAGAATGAAGGTGATAATTCGATTCAGAATTATTTTTCTTTCTCAGTTTGATTGAAATGTTGGAAATCATGGATTGATTCAGTAGCAGTATGCCAAAAGTGTATTCATAACGTGTAATTATCTATCCTGTCCTTATTAAGAGGCAGCTTTTGCAAGTCACAAGTAAGTCTCGCGGCACTTTTGACTTGATGCCTGACTTGTGACTTGTTGGAAGGATTCTACAACAACATAAATGAATCAGTGTCCAAAAGTGTATGATTAGTGATCAATCAGTGTTCTAAAATCAGAGGGAAAAGGTAATGTAAAAGGTAATTTAAAAAAAGGTAATGTTTTTATTTATTGTATTGTATTAATGTAATTATTTCCTTAAATTCGGTGATACAATTTGTCAGTGACCAAAAACTGAAGTCGTCTGATTCTTTCTATTAAACTCTTGGCAATTTAGAAGGTTGAAAGACTTCATATTTCACTGTCCACAGTAGCAATATTACTGACTTTAGTAATTGAAGCAGTGACTGTTTCAGCTTTAATGCTTGCAGAGGAAGAAGTAATATCTATTCATTTTGATTATTTGCAATCCAAAGTATTTCATATCAATTACTGCTGAAACCAGATTGATTTAATGATTTCTCTTAGTGGATCATTGCCTTGGAAGAAATGTTACACACCTAATTACTCTTTAATCTGAAAACCTTTTTGTTTTCATTTGGGCACTAATCTTTCTTAGTTTCCTATTTTTTCCCCCCAGGTGTGTCTGTGATCTTAAGTGAAGTCCAGGAGCAGACGGCAAGGAGTTGCCCTCTTTTTCACAGGTGTGTCAGTTGCCCTCCTCTTCCTCTCTGCAACCTCCTGCTTCCTTTGAATGATTGAAGCCATGCCAATCGTGTCTGCAAGCACAGGTACATCAGTCCAACATATGCTCCAACCACGTAATCATGCTCTTTGAAGCTTTAAATACGCTCAGACATAATGTATAATACAACAGTCATAGCTGATGCTTAAATGCATGATTTTGATGGCCATTTGTCAGTATTTTTTATTTTATAGACTAAATGGTTATTTTGTTAATTACACAAATAATCAGCAGATTAATTGATAATGAAAAATTAGCTTCGGGCCTTGAATAAGTATTTCACCAAATCAGAAGAGAGATGCTGTGTCCATAAGTCAAAAGGGAAGACTGAAATATTGCTCTCTTGTGGCATATTACCACATTTACAAATACAAATACTCTTAATAGATGTCTGGATTATTGCATAACTTGAGATGTGTGATTGCAGGGCTGCACGAGACTTTAGCTCTGCTCACCTCTCAGCTCAGACCTGATGCCAACCATAAAGAGGACCTGATCTTCCTCAGAAATGTCTTCAGTGAGAGAAGTCTCGGTTACCTGATGAAGGTACAACACATTATCTGTCTGTCCGTCTGTCCATCTGTCCATCCGTCCATAATCCTAAACAAAACTGAGTTTAGCTTTTCACAAATAGGCATCTGACAAATAGATTCACTTCCTGAATTCAGTAGTAAAAACACGAAGCAGCAAAGAAGGCAGAAAGTTCTGAACAACCTGCAAGCTTGTGTTTTTCTTTATGTGAAACCGTTGTTTAGCTCATTTTCTGCATTATTTTCTGTGAAGGGCATGTAATCACAGTGACATTGTCAGATTATTTTACCAGAGCTTGAATGCAACATCATATTCAATGACTTTCTACTTATCTTATAGTGGAAATTCCAGATTTTTATCGGTCCGTTTACTTTCATCCAAATTATTTACATTTTGAGTGTATTCTTATCTGTGTGTGTGTGTGTGTGTGTGTGTGTTACGTCACAGATCCACCAGAAACTGAAGCAGTTTGAGAGACAGAGCCCACCTCCAGTTCTACACAGCGCCTCCTGTCTGGCAGAGGATGTAAATGCAATCCCTAATTTTTCCTTAGTTGAAAAACATTATTAAATATTAAATTACAGCATAAAGCTATATCAGCTTTACTAAACACTGTCCACATGTTTTCTCATCCTAACAAACTAGAGACATTTTACAATAATGACTGTTTTTGGATCCAAATCACCAGCTGGCAGAAGAGCTACAGAATGGACCTTTGGAGGGTGATGAGAGGGAACTGCTTCTCCTGCTGAACACTCCTCATCTTAAGGTACACACACACACACACACCTCTCTTGGATGACTCATTGAAAAGATAAACTGATAAATGATTACCAGTGCCTTTTTACCCAGACACACACTCACTCCTTCTGAGGATTGATGTCTTTAATATCAGCTTCTTACCCTGAACTGCCCTGATTTCATCAATTTACATAACACCAGCATCAGCGCTGTAATGCTTTGTCATGCCTCACACATTCTTGCTAATTACACTTAATATGTGATTCTGTTCAATTTTTCAATTTTTTTTTTTTTATTATTATTCTTTTTTTACATTTTTTACAAGAGAGAAGAAATGTCAGTTTGTGACACTTACACTGCATTTTCTTATATGGCCACGCTTATTTGCAAAAGCAGCCAGTAGAGATAATTTCCCTCTCTATCTCTCTCCTTTCCTTCCATCCTTCTCTTCCCTTTGGATCTCTCATGTCTGTCTGCTTTTCTACACCTTGACACATCCATTGCTTTTCTTTGGTGACTACTCTTTAACTCCTCTTAGATCCTCAGCACTGACTATTGGTCTTCATTGCATATTCTGTTTGTCTTCACTTTCCTACTTACTCAGGCTAGAGTCTCTTTGTGTTCCGTGCAGGCGGTGCTGTCAGCCCATGACGCAGTGGCCCAGAAGAACTTTGATCCGGTGCTGCCGCCGTTTCCAGAGGAGCTGGATGATGACCTAGAGGAGGAGTCAGTAAAAATTGTGCGCCTGGTGAAGAACAAAGAACCCTTGGTGAGGAGGACCACCACCTCAGTTATGCCCTCACAATCTATGCTTTTCTCTGCATTTGCTTTAATAGAGCATCTTTAAAGGTCTTTAAAGATCCACACAGGAAAACCCTGATGAAAAGAGGAAAGTGGGCTGCAAATCATTTGCTATGATCCAGAAATGTGAAGTCAGAAACTCCCATCATGTGGAGATGTAGCTTCAGGATCTTGATGCTTTGACTCAGTTTACATGCAGAGGCCACAACCTGAACATGAGTTACAAAGGAATGGATTAGCCCTGTGAATTGGATATTTTATATGCTTTGTTAAATCTGGTTTATTGGTCTCCTCCACCAGGGAGCGACTATCCGGAGAGACGAGGTGACAGGTGCTGTGATTGTGGCCAGAATAATGAGGGGAGGAGCAGCCGACCGCAGTGGTAAGAGCAACAATTTTTGTACATGATGTTGCATTTGTGACCATACTCTAATTTTGGTCATATTATTGAAAGTGCTGCAAGGAAATTTTCTGACTGCAGAAAAATAATTTTGTTCCTTTTAGATGTCAAATCAAGCAGGATTTTCTTTTCACTTCAGCCAGAAAAGTGTGGAGATTATGTAGTTCACAACTGTCAGCAGAGTTTAAATCCTTGAGATTAATGCTACCAGATTTCATTTTGTGAGATTACAAACAAGGCTTACTCCTGGCTTTTACCATATATTGCCAAATATTATCAGCAAGCCAAAATAAAATGCTTGTTTTTGTTCTCATCTGGGGTTGAGATGCAAAGAAGAATCTTACTGGCACTTAACTTGCATTATTTTCTCTGGTGTGTGTGTGTCTGTCTGTGTGTGTGTGTGTGTCTGTCTGTGTGTGTTTCCAGGTCTGGTGCATGTAGGAGATGAGCTTCGAGAGGTCAATGGAAGCCTGATTACACATAAAAGACCAGAAGAAATTAGTCAGATTCTGGTAAAAAAAAAAAAAAAATAGTCTTCATGGGCATACTATCTATTATTATTAAATTATGATATTATAGTTGACAGTGAATAACAATGTTGCTGTTTTTGATCAGTCCCAGTCACAAGGCTCCATCACCCTGAAAATCATTCCAGCCATTGCAGAAGAAGATAACCTGAAGGAAAGCAGGGTAAGATGCCATTAAATATTATTTCTTTCTTTTCTTTTCTTTCTTCTGTATTCTTTTCTTTTTTCTGTAGATGCCATTAAATATACAGTAATACAGTCAGAAGATATGTTGCTCTCTATTTAATCTTATTTTTTCAGCGTCATAACAGCAAAATTTGTCTAGAAAAGACGCAGTATAATTCTTCTCCTCCAGGTCTACCTTCGAGCTTTGTTTGACTACACTCCCTTTGAGGACAAGGCCACGCCCTGTCAGGAGGCAGGGCTTCCTTTTAAGAGGGGGGACATTCTTCAGGTGGTGAGCCAGGAGGATACCACCTGGTGGCAGGCTAAGAGAGTGGGCGACTGTAATCTGCGAGCAGCCCTCATCCCCTCCACACATTTCCAGGAGAGGTAATGTGTCAGATTAGTCATAATTTCATAAACCTCATTATTGTAACTGTACCTCATTATAAATGGAACTCATTGAGAATGTGAGCTTCAGTATTTTATACGTTAATTGGTTAAAGGCAGAAGAAATTGTTTAACTTTCTCTAATAGGTAACGTTCATTCTCCATTCTCTTCAGTAGGACAAAATTTAGAAATTAATCAACAGAGATGATTAAATACCAATAAAGTTCACCCAATAAATTAATAATAATCATTGACAAATTAAAAAAGAAAGAACTGTTATTGAAGCCTTGTTTATAAAATGAGTCTTAATAAATGGCTCCTTCACTTACAAAAATTTATTCTGCAATAGCATGTAGTCGCACATGCAAGATGCAGAAATTCACTGGCTCATGTTAGTTGAAACATTAAGACTCAGGATTCATGCTGAAAGTGTTATTACAAATTGTGTTCATTAAAATTAAACTAAATGGCCTTCTAAGTTCCCTCGTTGTCTCCCAGGCGCCTGAGATACAGGATGAAAAAGGGCTCTTTTCCTTCTTCTGCATCCTCCAAAGTTTCTACATGTAAGCCTTTTTTTATTATGGCAGTTTAGCATATTAGGACTATTCCAAGACAAATTATTCTGAATCTAGAAGAAATAATGAATAAGAAGCTTTCCTTTTAGATCTACAGATACAACTTGAATTGCATAGCTAAATTAATTTAGTAAATGAAAATGATGAGAAGAAAGCAGGGGAAATGCTTAGTGGAAACAGTGCTGCATGAATTGTTTGATTATTGTTATCGTACTGATTTCCTTTAAATTGATACTCTTCACTGAGAAGGAGCTGAATTGGTATCTAATCTTAGATACCACTGAAATCTGCACTGGGCAGAGAGCTGCAACTCAAAAGAAAATGTTTAATACTCTAATAGTTTCTAAATTGAGTGTCTAGCTTGTTTTCACACTCTTCTGATTGAAGCAGCACAAAGATTGTAATGTTGTGTCATTTCCTACAGTGATATTGTGTCATTTATTGCATTGCTGCACTCAGATGATCGGGCTGACGGAGGTATGTGGACAAAACCGTCAAGTCAGAAAAGAGCTCTCATCCCAGCAATGCTTTAAAGGGGACATATACAGATTTCTATTCATATACAGATATATTTTGAAACTTTTGCAATGCTTTAATTTGCAAAAAATACATTGAAACAGGCAGTTTGAAATACTGACTCTCTAAAGGCTGAATTATACTTTTTGCACAGACACGAATTGATGTGGAATCGTGATGAGCAGGCGTGTGGAGCTGTTATACTTTGTCCTCTTGGCACATATTATCTTATCATATTCCAAACTGTGGGGAGGCAGTGTATGAAAAACGCATGCCTACAGCACAAAGTATTATAGAAGAAGTCCGTTGTTTACAAATGGCATCGCCCATGATGGATGATTTTCGTGAGCAGGAGCTGTTGTGTTGTTGCTGCTCTGGATTGTGACCAAACACTCACCTTGCTAGCCTCATACCTCTTCTGGTGGTTTTGCAGGTTTTGCAAAAAGCATAATATGTCCCCTTTAATACAAATTTTTCTCCATTAAGTTCTATGAGCATATACACTCCAGGCCAGAAGTTTGAGGCCACCCCCAGATTTAAAAAAAAATCATCAATACACTGTTTGTTTTACAATTTATTGCACAGGAAATGACAAAAAATATATAAAATAAATGCAACTAATTAGTTTTCAAGAAGAATTTGTCAACATAAAAGCACTTTGAAGTCATTTCAGGCTCAGACTTTGGTTGCGCCAAAATAACCCCCCTCTGGCCAAGTCATAATTCTCAAAAGCTTTTGCATCTCTTTTGAATATTTGTAATTTTGGCATAATTTTGATGAATGTTTTGGATCGTTGTCCTGTTCAAGAATGAAATTTTGACCAATAATTCATAAACCAGATGGAATTGCGTGTCTTTGAAGGATGGAATGGTAACTCTCTTCCTTCAAAATTCCTTTAACTTGGACCAAGTCTCCAGATCTCTCTCCCCCAAAACACCCCCACAGCATTACTGAACGGTTGCAGAGCAATAGCATGAGCAGACTGTGTAGCAAGTTAATCCCAAAATGATGTGGGAGAAGGCAGANAGAGCAATAGCATGAGCAGACTGTGTAGCAAGTTAATCCCAAAATGATGTGGGAGAAGGCAGACAGAAGGGCTATTGAATAGAATGTTAAAGCATAAGCAAGGGGAGCAAGGGAGTTGGAACACAACTGAAGTGTCAGTGCAGTAATACAGACTGGGCATGCCTTCATTAAAAATCATTTCTTAAGCCATATTGGCTACATAATGTGCTCTTATTGACAAATTCTTCTTGAAAACTAATTAGTTACATTTATTTTATATTTTNTTTTTTTTTTTTTTTTTTTTTTAATCTGGGGGTGGCCTCAAACTTCTGGCATTGTGTACATCTATGCTGCCACAAAACACACATCTGAACAATTTTTGCTCAGGTTACCTGTTGTTGGCTTACACCCACAAACTCTCATCAGCCCTCACAGTTACTGTACTTACCTGCTGTGTTCTCACAACCAAACCTGAAAGCTTTGACTGACTGCATTCAGCGCAGCTCTTCTCCCTCTATCATCTTCTTACTCTTCTTCTCTTTCTGCTTGCCCCACAGAAGACTGTGGCAGTGAGGGCACCCTGAATGGAAAGGACATAGGTGAGGAGGCATGATGGAGTATATGAACGAGCCATGATGGAGTNCCCTGAATGGAAAGGACATAGGTGAGGAGGCATGATGGAGTATATGAACGAGCCATGATGGAGTACATCAACCACCACAGCACTGCATTTCTGTCAGCTTGTGCCACAGTTGACCATTTTCTACCATCAGCAAACTAGAGAGGGTTACTTTGGGTTGCTTTGGATTGGAAGAGTGTCAGCTGACCATGTTCTTTGTGCTTTAAAACATCAATGATGACTTTTCAGTGCCAGTCAAAACACCTGATTTGATCTGTCTCATCTGCTGGAACTGTTAAGATGGAAAATATGACACAAGAGTCTGGTCATCCACATCTGACCTACTCTAAAACTAGAACTAGGATTCTTGTGCATTTAGCCTCTGAACTTATTACACAGACATTTTGACTTGGATCTAGTTTTCATATCTTCTTTAATCATAGAAATTGATTCTGACCGCTTCTCTGTAGATTTACATGGGTCACATGGCTCTGCAGTAAAAAAGTCCTATAGAGCCAGTGACCAACAAAAAACTAATCCAAATTAATCAAAGCTGTACAGTAAATTAAGAATATTTTGAGTACTTGCATCATCATTTCCTTTGCTTAATTTCTGCAGGCATGGTGTAGTACAAAATAGAGTGAACAATCATGAATTATTTAAAAAATACCAGGCATTTGTTTTAACACTTCTGTTTTACACCAGGTGCACTTTGAAATTGCCTGGAATTGATTATGTAATAAGTAAAAATATAATGGCAGGATTAGAGATGTCATGGGTGGATTTGAACCCTCATGTCTGTATAAAGAAGCTCAGCGTTCATCAATCTGTGCTCATAACTCCTGCAGGCTTTTAGTGCTTCGCTGAGCTCGTCTCTGGGTCTTTGTGGCATCTCATGCCGGTGCATTTCTCTTTGATTGTGCTTCATAAATTGTCCATCTTTGTGCTACAGATGCTTTGTTTATATTTGTCAAAGCGGTAGACACAGCATGCATGGCTTCAACATTCAGCTGCCTGTATACTGTTGATGAGATTTACACTGGTTGAATAAATGGTCTAATATGAGCTGCAGTTTCTCCCAAGAATAAGGCAGCTCCTGCCTTCTGTGGCCATGCTTTCTCATGGGATTTTTACTCAGGTATTCTTACTGATTTCTACTGGTATTTTTGTGTGTGTGTGTGTGCGTGTGTGAGATGTGGCCTTTTGTCTGGAGTGATGCAGGACTAGAGTTTTTATGAGGGAGGCAGGGATTTAAAAGTGAAGAGATGTTTAGTTTTAGGTATTTTTCACTTCCAATTTCAAGATTCGGTCATGTTGGTGTCAGTATCAGATATCTTTCAGAGAGTTTGTCTTATGTCCATCTTAATTGTCTACTTATGTCTGTGATCACAGCTGGCCTGCGCAGAAGTTTCCGCCTCAGGAAAGATCGCCAGGGCTCACCGGGAGAACCTCAGACTCCAGACACCAGTCACTCAGACTTCCTGATTTATGAAGAAGTCACACAGTATCTGCCACGGCCTGGTGAGAGGCCCCACCTTATAGTATTGATAGGTAGGTGCATAAGTATGTTTTGTTGCCGCTGAAGGGACCATGCTTATTTCAGAACAGCAGCTTAGCTATTAAAGTTATGTATAAAAACAACTGTCTTAGTCTTAATTAAAAGCTGCAGTTGTAGCTGAGCAGAACATCAAGTAATGTGGTTTAAGCTTTATTTTTGGCCAGACAGTCTGGATTAAAATCAAGGATTTAGTCCTAAATCTCTAGAAGTAACTAGATCCGTACTCGTTAGAACACATACCTCCACCAAGGCCAAACAAGTCAAAGCAAAATTTGACTTGTTCTACTGTAATCACATGCTGGCCAAAAAAGAAAGAAACGACTGTAATACACAAAATATTTTTCTGGATCTGTCTCTGTAACCATTAATGTCAAAATTCATTTGCATGCTACTGAGTCAGCATCATCTACACACATTAGTACACATTAGTGGCTGTTGCATGTTTTTAGGCTTATTTGTTCAGTATAGCAATTCTATGAATGTGCCCCCTATCGAAACAGAAATTTTAATCTGGATTCTCATCCAGATCCAGACCAAACCACACCTATTGATAGTGTATCATAGGATAAATATGCCTCATTTTTAAAAAAATCAGGCATACTGCCGAGGCATAATGTCCTTGTATTACTTTTGAAGAGAAAAGTATTGAAAAACACCCTATCTTGGAACGTTATAAAATTGTTTTGTTTGGGAAAAAAAAATTCCTGGAGCTGCCCCTGGATCCCGTTCGGTACCAAAATTTAATGGGTTCGTCCATGGGCCATTCCCACCCTTCCATCATACTTTATCCCTAGCAGACAAACCAAAAAGCAACAGATACGAGTGAAAACGTAACTAATTTAGCAAAAGTACCAAGCCAAAAATCCACAGACAGCAGAATCAGGTTGTGTTAGCAGAGACCTTTTCTCATTATGATGATCTTTTATAACTGTTTATCCTGTTACTCCTGTGGGTTCAGGTTCCCTAGGAGCTCGGACCACTGAGCTGAAACAGAAGGTCATCGCTGAAAATCCTCGACGTTATGGCTTTGCTGTGCCTCGTGAGTCTTATTTTCAGTATCTTTAATATATGCACCAACATCAGGTCTGGTTCATAGTTTCTGCAGATGTCTAATGAGCAAAAAGTTGAAACTTTGCTCTTTGCGGAAAGCACTGACATTGACTTTCCACCGCTGATGTTTGATGCATGTGTGCACATACAACAAACAGGATCTGATTCAATCAAGCAGAATCATGTATTCACTTATTTACCTTTCCCTTCCCTCCAACCTGTCATCTTTGAATGGTTTGGCCAAAAGACACAACCCGAGCCCGGAAGTGTCATGAGCGAGAGGGAGTGGAGTACCACTTCATCAGCAAAGCAGCCTTTGAGGCAGACATTCAGAAAAACAAGTAAGTGATCACACTGGATGCTATACTGTCCTGGAAATCATGCAGTTCAATGCACTAAATTATTGCATATGCTTATGCACAAGATGCAGCCTGTGAGGATGGGAGTATATGAAGCTTTCTAAAGCTAATGTGATTACTGAAGAAGCCAATATTTTCAATCATTCCATATTTGATTAACAAATATCACCCTAGTTTGTATTGTTAAAAAGTTTTTTGTCTGAGTGGGATTTTTACTTTCTTTGAATAATTCATGATTCTGCTATATCACTGCAGATTTATAGAATATGGGGAGTATAAAGACAATCTGTACGGCACCAGTTTGGAGTCCATCCACAGAGTTTTATATCAAAACAAAGTCTGTCTGGTGGATGTGCAGCCAGAGGTCAGTAACACCATCAAATAAATACATTCACCGTCATGTCCATCTTATACAGAATGTGATATCAAGGTTGTTAAGTGTCAAACAGAGACCCATTTTGTACCATCTCTGCTTTGGCTGAAAGTAGATTTCATGGCTAATTAGTGTCAAGCTGCACTGCAGAGCATTTGGTTCCCTGACAGCTGAAGATTGATTTGTGAGACTTTGAATGAAAGCACATTCTGTTACTTTTGTGAGTTTAAAGTACCCAGTGTGTTAATTTTCTTAATGATTTAATTGTCCATTATATGTTTTTTAAATGAGACAGTTTGAGCATTTTAAAGTATATCCTAAAATAAAAACTCTTTGAGTTCTGTGTTTTGTAACACGTACTGTTCTAGCCAGTTGGCATACTGATTTTGTGTCACCATCAGGCGCTGCAGATTCTACGCTCCGCAGAATTCAAGCCATTCATCATCTTCATACGACCTCGGATCCATGATGGACTGTTCAGCTCCTCATCCTCACTTAATGTAGGGATCACGGTGAGTCACAGGCTTGATAAACAGCAGTACATAACATTTTAATATGTGGAGTTATTCATATACCTCTTAACTGAAGGAGATTATTTGCTATAGGTTTTATTGGTTGCAAATTACTCAAATTATAGGAGGATATTTACTTGTAATCATTTGTTTACACTTAAATATCAGCAATTCATAAATATAACTCAACTACAAAATTACATGTGGCAGACTTGGACATCTAGGCAGTTAACATATCCATTAATAATTAGAACAATTAGAACATATTTTTTTTCATAACTCATTATTGTGAGAAATGCATATAAAACTGTCTGAATCTTTTTCTGACAAGGATGAAGACCTACAGGAAATGATGCAGTCGGCAGAGAGGATGGATGAGCGCTACGGCCATTTGGTGGACTATGTTCTGGTGAAGGAGGATCCAGTCAGTGCCTTAGCAGAGCTGCAGATGGTGCTGCGAAAGGTGGAGGTGGAGCCCCGCTGGGTGCCTGTATCCTGGGTTCGGACCTAGCCCATTTACTTCAAGTGGAGACAGTGTACTGCTGTGTAACGACACAGCAAACTGTGGGGAGCGTCTGAATGCTTGATTGGTCCAGAATTCCCCGCCATCGTGTCTAATCATCCACAACACAGGTTTGCCATGTTTGAGTGAGTGCAGCCAGTATCAAAAGAAAACCTGCGATCACTGAGTTGATGCTTGAAAGCTATTTTTGCATTTGTCAAGCAACTCTCCATTTTTGACTGTTTACTGTGTACTCATGTAAATAAGCTGTAAATCAGAATTGGCAGTATAGCAGCTCTGAAAGGGTGTGTGCAGTACATGCACAGAGATCCTGAAACAAAATTTACTCAGATTTGATATGATCAGTAATATAAGATCTCCATTATGTTATCACATCTAATGTGAAGTGCCAAATTAATGTGTACAATACATTTACCTGTAAAAATATAGAATAAATCTGCAGACAACCTGGTAATGCTAGAGATTGTGCTTATCTTACTAATTTGTTTTGCTTTTGGCTATGACAAAAGTTAAGTTGTGTGAAGGAAAAAACTTCATCAGCCAATCAAAATGAACTGAGGGAAAACCCATTTATTTTAGATTGACTTTTGTAACAATTATAAACCAGACCATAAACAAAAAGAAAAATATACATATGTGGCTGCATTGTGTGCAAGTATAGCCAAGCCTTTTTACTTCCACAGCTTCTTGATTGACATGTTCTTCTCACTGTCTTTCTGCATCACCTGGTGAAAAGAACATGAGCAGTCATGGGTAAGTTGTGTGAATATTCATTATGCAAGTACAATAGGACAAAAACTGGACATTATTGAGAAAAGGGAGGTGTGATGTGAACCCAAAGGGATAAGTTCAGCTATTTTGAACCTTGATGTTCCACTTGCTGTCCATTATGTAAATCAGTCAGTATGTTTACATACATGTAAATACTTATACGGATGATGAGACTGATTAAAGCAACAAATTACATTTTTTTTAAATGTCATGTAAAAAAAAAATAATTAGACTGACTTTTCAGAATATGAGTAATGGGGCTACTGATTACAAAAACGTTCTGAGTCGAGACACACTGAACAAAGTGCAGCACTCACCTTTGCCACAGCCATCTCAAAGTCCTCCTGGGTGACATGAACTCTCCTCTCTCTCAGCGCGTACATCCCTGCCTCTGTGCAGACACCCTAACACAACATACAAGGTAGTTTAAAACAACCTGTGTTGTATTATTTCATTTACAAGCCAACTGGTACCGTCAATGGGTTAGTTGAAGAGCGCTTGAATCTCGTACCTTAACCTCAGCGCCGGAGGCTCCAGGCATCAGCTCAGCTATCTTCCTCAGATTAATGCCACGTGTAAGGTTCATCTTTCTCGAGTGGATCTTCAGGATGTCCAGACGGGCCTAATGATGCAAAAATGTCCATTGTTCAAAGCTGAATCCAAAAATAAAAGCCCCCTCAACATGGACATATGTTTGGATGTGACTGAAATACTGTAGTTTTGGGAAGAAATGTATAACTTTGTAACTGCATACATGATAAAGAGGCTGCACCCAAACTGAACAATGCTTAGTGAAAATGGGAGACAGAACCTACCTCTTCGTTGGGAGGAGGAAACTCTATCTTTCTGTCAATCCTGCCTGGTCTGAGCAGAGCTGAGTCCAGGATGTCAATACGGTTGGTGGCCATGATGACCTTGGAAGGACAACAAACAGTGCAATAGCTGTTAAATTACTTTATGATCCACCTTTTAATAATTGTAGAGATCTTTTAATCACTGTGTGTGTGATACCTTAATGTTTTTGGTGGCCTCAAAGCCATCCAGCTGATTAAGCAGCTCCAACATTGTCCTCTGCACCTCACTATCACCTCCTGATCCGCCCTCCAAGCGTGACGAGCCAATGGAGTCGATTTCGTCCATGAAAATGATGGAGGGCGCATGCTCCCTCGCCATTACAAACAGCTCACGCACCATACGGGCACCTGGGGTAACACGGGAAGGAGTCAATGTTATGAAGTACAAGGTATTTTTCATAAAATCAATCTAAAGTTGAAGTCAAATCATTGCTCACCTTCTCCAATGAACTTCTGGACCAGCTCAGAGCCAGACACCCTGATGAAGGTGCAGTCAGTGTGGTGGGCTACAGCTCTGGCCAGCAGGGTTTTCCCTGTACCTGGGGGGCCATACAGCAGCACCCCCTGAGAACACACGATGCAAAACACACACCGACAGTTGAAAGCAACACGCTGCTATTGTAGTTTTTCATTTTAGCTGGATGAAATGCAGTTGGAACCATAAACAAAGGGTTTTATAATCTCAAAGGAAAAGAATCCCCATCCATAAGGAACAATACAATTCTCAACTACTATGAAAAAATGAGAACAGCCCAACATGCACCTGCTGATTACCCACCTTTGGCTGTGCAATGCCCAAAGCCTCAAACAGCTCTGGGTGCTTGACAGGCAGCTCAATCACTTCCTTGATCTCTTTGATCTGCTTATCGAGGCCACCGATCATTTCATAGGTAGAGTCGGGCACCTTTTCCACCATCATCAGGGACACCAGAGGGTCCACTTTGTTGGGCAGGATTTTGTGCAGAGTGTAGCTGTCATTACGCAGAGCAACACGGCAATTTGGAGTCACCTAATGCAGGAGAAACAAAAAGAACTTCTAGAAATCCATTCTAAATCTTCAAGTATAATCTTTCCCTAAAGAAATTTCTTATCTATTAAACCATTCCCTATCTTACTGGCAGATTGTACTGGGAGAAAATGCTACATTCTTTATTATGTTGTATACTCCATCTTGTGTTGTTGCTGAAATAACTGAACTGAATAATGTTTGATTTACAATCACTTTTTTCTGTAATAAAAATAACAGCTGCAAGTCTTGAGTTTTTAAATTGCCAAAAATATAAAAAATAAAAATACTAACATCATTGATGTCAATGTTTTTGTCCACATCCACAACAAATTTGCCTTCAGGATGCACCTGAAAATGATAAGGAAAAATATTAATTTAAACTGCCAAAAGTTCTCAAATTTAAATTGTAAGGAATTTTACAAAAAAAATTGCTTAAAGCATACCTTCACCAGCACTTTCTTTTTGTCCATGACTCTGACCACTTCTCCCACATAGGATCCCTGTTCCTGTAGTAACTGCAGTTCCTCACGCAGGAGACGCACTAAGAAGAGAGAAAAACTTGAATTTTGGTATACACCCTTAAGTCCTGCACAGCTTCATGTGACAGAATTAAAAATGATAAAAAGCCTATCAATTATTAAAGCTGTGGTTGAATTTTCTGTGGCCCAATTAAACTTGTAGCGTTTCAGCACTAATTTCATCTGTAGTCATTATTTAGTTAAAAATGACAATAAATTCTCTGGTTCAGCTTCTTTCTTCTGACAATATGCTTTCACTGTTTGATATAATTGTAAATTGGTTAGACAAAATACACTATTTGAATTTGTCACCAAATGTTATAGACATAACTGATCAAGTTAATTGAAAAAAAATCCATAGATTTATTGATAATAAAAATCACTTGCCAGATGAGACAGAATTAAATCACACTATCAGCGAATGTTATGAAGTCTCACCTTTAGCATTGAGCTCGTTCCTCTGTGCCTGCAGACGTCTGAGATTCTGACTCTTTTCATTCACTGTCAGCTACAGAGAGTAAATGGTTTCAGTTTGACAGACATCAAGAAGGAAGTCAGATTAAGATTAATAGGTGACAACAATAAGCTTTTTTTTTTTTTTACCTGCAACTCCTCTATTTTAGACAAGTAGTATTGACGCAGACCGGAGCCCCCTTTACTTTCCCCCATCTCTATCTGTTGACAGTGAAAGCATACAGGGTTTTTTGTTTTTTGTTTTTTTAAGAACCTTACTGAAAGCAATAAAAATAATCAGGTTATATTGCAATAAGAGAATAGTACAGATGAACAAAGAACCATGAGGAAAACAAGCCATTGCAGAACAGCAAAAAAAAACACGTATAACTGAAAGTGTATATAAATAAATCCTACTATGCCATACCTCATACTATATAAAATGTATGGGTTTAGGAAATAATGAATGAGCGTAGCTAATAACTTCTCTAATAACTAACTTCTCTACAGTGTTACCTCGAAAATCTTACCTTTTTTTTAATGAAAACTGTTTAATATTAGCATAAAGTTTCCTCAGACATTGTAAATGAGTTCAATAAAGTCAAACAGTTTCTATAAACACCGATTCGCACCTCAGTTTTGAAACCTATTGCTGTAGTGACTATGACGAAAACTTATGCTTTCATTTGGTAACTTTAAATCTTACAAGAAGTTGGCAACACAACGTTTTGCTTATTTACTTTTTAGCAAACACATTCCACTGTCATTAAAACTACTTGCTAATGTGCAAACGCTAACTTGCATTGACAGATGTAACATTGGGTTATTCTAAAATTATTAATTTAAGTCCGTTTTCGTGCTCTAGCAAACAGAGAGAGACGACTGCTGACCATATAATGTTATGAATTATACGGGATAGCTAACTTTACATTTTTAAACAGAACGCTTAAGTTTAGCTCATCTCTGTAGCGTGCTAACAGCTAACTGGCTACAATGAGACAGCAAACCGGCATCACATTGAACACTGTTTAGAGTCCGTCATTTTAAAATTCACACTACAGTCATAAAGCCATTCACCTAACACGTCATTTAATTAAGATACAGAACTCGAAGCATGCCGTTTACATTTCAGGAAAACTGTTTCAATAAATACCGAAAAAAGAAGCAGCAAAAAAAACACTTACATGATCTATCCCGTCCACCTCCATCTTGACTTTTTCTACATCCGTTTAAGGTACGTGTTTCCGGCAGGCTCTTCTTCGTGGCGAAGTTTTAATGTAATTAATGCACACCATTACCACCTATCGTCCGGAGATACCTTCTTTAATTATATATATAACAACCTGGCCATACTTTGCTTTACAAATACCCCGTATTTAATAAAGCCAAGGAAATACTTACAAAAAATACTTTACTGTATGTATCCTGCAAATTATTTTATTCCCAAATACTGCATGTTAAACATTGTAGCTCTTTGTACTTCTCTTCTGTAATATAAAGAAACAAACTATTCTTTATCTATTTGCCATTGTAACATTATAATAATAATAATAATAATAATTTTATTTATATAGTACCTTTCTAAAACAAAAGTTACAAGGTACTGACATTGTACAGAACTTTTGAAAAGAACTTCCTTCACATATTTTTTTTTTTTCTTTTTGGCCTTGTCAGTANCAGAACTTTTGAAAAGAACTTCCTTCACATATTTTTTTTTTTTCTTTTTGGCCTTGTCAGTAGCCACAGAACTTATCATCTTGATATGCTGATTTAATGGAAATGGACTATTATTATTATTATTATTATTATTATTATTATCATCATCATTATTATTATTATTACTTATTAAATTTTCTCAAGTTACCTTATATTTCCCCAGTATAATTTTAACTAGAGTCAACATACAAGCTGAGATGCAATACTGGAAACCTGAAAAAAGGGGGCTTAGACTGTTATAAGACCAGCTGTAGCTGCTGCATGACCTAGCACAACCTTTACTGTGCAAATGAGGCAACAAGACTGCACATACATTCTGTATAACCTCAATGTAACAAGACTGTCTGCTTAACCAATCCACATTAAACATAAAATACAAAATGTATGACAAATATATTTTTTTAAAAATTACATGCATTTTTTTTTTCAAATAATAAGTGTAAGAATGTATAGCTATTCGGGAATAACCTGCATATTGGAAAAATTTACAGTATCACAATCAGTTTAAGTATATTTATTGTAGAAAAAAATTCTCCAAATGTATAAAAGATAAAGGCTTTTGATTGATGATACACAACATGCAAATATTTTACAAAAAGGCTGTTCAAAAAAGACAGCAATATTTCTCAAAATTTAGGTGCCTTTTTCATAAGATGAATTTTGGCACAACGGCATCAAAATATGGAATGTTTAAAGAAAATCTGAAGATATCACCTTAAGTAAAACGGTAATAAAACAGTACTACAATGAAAAGTTAACTCATGAAATGATAAACTACAAAGAACAATCTGAAATATTGTTTAGTTGACACACTACAAATGTATTCCTATTTTATTAACACCAGTTGACTTTGCTGGGAGGCAAGAGTCTGATGTATTCTTCCAGGAAGAAGCTTTTGACCCAAAAGCTTTTGGCCCACTACAGTTCCCCTTGGCATTACAGCATGTGAACACCCAATAACAAATGAAAACAACATGTAAACATTCAAAAAGCACAAAGACTAAAAAAAAAAAATCACCACTAAATCACAGCTGAACTGAGTGGACTTGTGTCCAAGTACAAATACGGAGGTCCATCACTTTTCCGGAAATCCTGGCTTCTTAGAAAGTGTTTCATTACACAAAATACAGTATATTCTCCATTTGGAAAATAAAGTACCCACACTTCACACAAATAATGGGATCCTATGCTATGTGACATATGTTTAGCGAATTTCAAATGTTATGAATTATTTAGAATTAAGTTATTTCTGGTATCAAAATGTTATCATTATAGATATGCATCAATTTGGAATGAAACACTTAATTTCTACCATGCCTCCTACTCTTGTATATTGAGATGTTACCAGACATCAGATATTGTTCCTATCTAAAGGTTATGGCTTTCAAACATTTAGGTAAACAGACACCCTTTAAAAACATCACAAAACGTTATGGTGAAAACTACCAAAAGAGCACCAATGCTTAACCATTCTTAAGCATACTGTACCATAATCAAAACATACTGCAAACAAAGGCAAATATTATCTGAAACTGTTCAAAATGACATTACAAGGCAAAAGTATAATTAAGACCACATAAATCATCACTGGTCCCGTATATTCCATTGGCTTTAGAACTGTTATCTGTCTATGGAATGACACTAAATGCTATGTACCCCGTCAGAAGATGGTGGCTTTGTGACAAGAAGGACATTTTGCAACATTAGCTTGGTTATTTCCAAGCTAGCTCCAAACTAAAATGGCAACAGCATTAGCATACGAAGAAGAAAACTCAGGAATGTGCCTTTAGGTGAGTCGGATACCCAACACCTGCTCCAACTCTTGTCTTCTCTGCTGTACCTGAAACAAAGAGCAGATTAAAATGAGTGGGAATTCACTCGGGCCTCACGTTACAAACATCTGCAACCTATAAAACATGCAAATACTTCAGCGGGGTTTCCTTACTTTGGAGTAAACGTATCTGCCCACTGCCTCCGGCACCCAGGGCGCCTGGTAGAACTCGCTCCGTCTCTCCTCCTCTGGGTTCCCTGCAACATCTGTCATCAACTGGTAAAAAAAAAAAAAAAAAAANAAAAAAAAAAAAAAAAAAGAAGAAACTGAACGTTGTGTCTGTCACAATATCATGAAGATACATGTGATGTTACAGCAGGAGCATTAAAAAGTGGAGAGACATAAAAAGGAGTATAATAATGATTAAAAATACCCTCTTGACACTACACACTCGTATTATAATACTTTGACAACTCAGCTCTCAACCAGTGTGTATCAAACTGCATTTGGTAGACATGAGTAGACAGCCAAGGTTAGCAGGTTTACCTTCAGATCTCTGCACTGTGACTTTAACCAGTCCTGGATAAAGTC
Source organism: Lucifuga dentata (assembly GCA_014773175.1). Classification (NCBI taxonomy): domain Eukaryota; kingdom Metazoa; phylum Chordata; class Actinopteri; order Ophidiiformes; family Bythitidae; genus Lucifuga; species Lucifuga dentata. Next base: position 211,011 of record VXCM01000440.1, read on the forward strand.
CTGTGGGTTGTTGCTGAAGCTCAGCATGAAGTCTCTCTCAGTCTTCAGTTGGTTGATGTACTCGATCGTTTCATGGATCTGAAGTGAATACGGAAAATAACATGCCTGAAACAATCTTGATCGGCCCTCTTTTTGAAAATTCACATTATATTCATTTTCAAGCAATGTATCCAGTCAGGGTCCCAGTAAAAACCACGCAAGTATAGTGATCCAGATGTGTCAAGCAGCATCCTTTCCAGATGCCTGATCATTGAGTTCAGGGAGAATGAAGCCAGCTGTTTTTGCTCTTCACCACCTCGGTTCAACAAAACATCTCTATTACTGTAACTAATGCATCTAGATGTCTGCCACTCTCCAAATCCTTCTTATTCATAACACTTAATGACAAGAATGCACAACCAAGGCTGTGAATCACAAAACGACTCCACCACTGGAACATCATACTCCCGTAGCACCTCCTACTGGAACATACTGGATGCCATGGAAAAAAAAATTTGTATTAACAATGTTCACCTTCATCTCCAGAGCAGCAATTTCCTGCTGGTTGGTTGTGGAGGACAGGAAGCTATTCATTTGGCCCTTCAGTGGGTCATCCACCTCCACGTCAATGTCGTAGCATGCTGTCTTCTTCTGATCTGTGGGGTCCACACTGGTCAGACAAGACACGAGATAAAGACATGGAGACAAAATTCAACAGCTGGTCTGTAATGAGGAAGGAAGTGTGATGTTGACAGCAAATTATTAAGAACAGACTAGAGTTAAATCCTGATAACCCAAATCATGTACTTTAGGCATATGTGTATGTTGTTATTGATTTCAATTCTAGAGAGAGCTGTAGAAATGGAATTAATGACAGCATGCACATATGCATGTGCACACAGACAGAAGCTTATAATACATACTGCATTATCCTACCTAATGATGTGATTGATAATGATGGGGTCAGGGTGCTGAAGCAGACCTGCAAGTTTCATGGGAATCTCAGAAAACCTCATGCGAGAACAGCCAAAGATCTGCACAATATTTGGTTAGAAAACAGACCAAGTCAGACATCTACAAGCAACGTTTTCTTTTTACCCCATCAGATTTAAACCCCTATATAATCACATTTGACATGTTATAAATGATAAAAACACACTGTGAATTTTAAGCTTAAGCAAGGCCTTTGCTGCTGTCTGCGTTTCTTCAAACGCTATTCCACTACCTGTCTGAAATATCGGTTGCAGTTGATGTACTCCTTCTCATGACTATCTTGAAGCTTGTTGTTCTTGATATAGAGCCAAAGGGCCTGCATGATGCTGGACCGTGTCTGGGTGTGCACACCCAGCAGACGAGCCAACCGTGGATCCAGTTTGTACTGCGGGGGCTGAAAAAGCATTATGGAAAAGACAGTGTTAATGGAAATAGAAGAAAGGACAAATTGAGTAAACTGTGCTGCTGAAGGATTCTATACTGCAACGTGGACATGGCTAAATGGAAAAGCAATGTAATATGTGACAGATTTAGGTCCTTAGGGATCTGTGGTCTTTAATTCACAGACTGGACAAAATCATATTGGCTATAGATATAAGACTACTACAAGCTAATAACTGAGAAAATGATGTATACATGCACACATACTTGATGGTCGAGCATGAGCAGAAGGGTGCATTTGACATTTACGTCACCAGGCCTTTTGACCTGGAAACCATCCGTCTCCTGAGTGGTGGGCATTCTATGCCACTGAAAGAGAAAATCAGAAGTAAAGCATTCAATGTTGAGTTATCTACAATGAATAGACTTCATCATCTAGTTAATGAACAGGGGCAACAGCACACTATGAGAGTGGTAACACTGTGTAAGTTGAACAAGGATTATACAGTATAAAACACCTGGCTTATCAAGATCCCCAAAAACTCAATATCCAGGATGATTTACTGCTACATTTTAATTTTCCCAAACTGAACCGCAACTCAATCTAAACTGAAATACATTTCTTCCAAAAAAAAAAAAAAAAANAAAAAAAAAAAAAAAAACCTGCAATACGTCTGAAAAATCAAAAACTAAAGAAAAACATAGAAATGTCAATAGCTCAAACCACTAATAGTTCAAACCACTGAAGAAAAAATGAAATTCTGAAATAGTAATTGAAATATAAAAGAAAATAGCCTGTTTGATATTATCTGAGCAGTGAATTCACACATAATTTGCAGGTTGTTGGACTGTATGTAAACTTGACGGGATCTCTTCCAGCCTTTTTAAGGGCTCTAAACAATCTCTGCACTGTCAAAGGGCTCTAACAGGATTTCTTCCCAAGCTTTAACAATTCCAACTGAATTCTGATTCCTGAAGTTGGAAACAGCCTGGGCTTCCTGTACCACTAATAATCTGATAACATTTTGGTGACTGCATGTCTCACTGAAATGGTTCCATCAAATACTTTCAAAATGATGTCATACCTCTACTAAGTGATTGTCAGGTCCATAGAGCTCCTTATCGAGCTCTATTACCAGGCTCTTGAAGAAAGATGAGAACTTCCTCTTCTGCTTTCCAGCCTAAGAACAGAAAGAGCACAAAAGAGTGTGAAGACAATTAAACAATGTGTATACTGTATTTAAGTTTTTAATTCTATTTAAACTGTTATTCAGTGTTAGACTGTAGCTGCATTGTTTTGGCTTTGAACATGTGGGGGTGGGGGGGGTTAAGGCTATGAAGGCACAAAATTGTGGACGACAAAGAAAAGCTGTCCACCCCCTCCACCCACCCTCTCCCCAACTCTGGATGTTGCGCAACATGGCCCCTTTCACTCCTTCCCTCAATCTCTTTCTTTTCTGTAGTCCTTGCAATACGCCTACACATGCTTTAAAAAAAAATGAAGCGGAGGAGAAAAAAGAAAAACAAAAAAAGCACTGAAAAAATTCCTTCTTTTTACATGGACACAACTGACACAATGAGTTGAGTTGGAGGAAGGGGATGCATGTCAGCTGACGGCATGTAACGGCTAGTGGTTTCAATTCCTCATTTCAAGAGAGAATTTGAGGGTGTGTAACAGTGCGTGTGTGTGTGTGTACTAGGAGCGGTGGGGTGGAGTGGGGAAGGCTGTAAACACACATCTGGTTGCATTGTTTGAGCCAAGGACACAGGCCAGACAGTGCTGCATGACTGTGAAACATTGAGAAACACAACGCTCAATACTTGGAATCAGACATCGGACCTGATCGTGTTGCGTATCCTTCACTTACTTCCTCCAGAAGTTTGCCCTCCACTCTGAGCTCCCAGGAGGACACCTTCTCTGCCTCCTCGCCCTCAGGCTTGCTGGGGGTGTACGTGTTGGAAATGTAGATCCTCAGCTTCCGTTTTTGCTGTGTCATGTAGAACAAGCAGATACATCAGTCAATCCAGTGAAAACTGTATTCCGTAAAAGACTACTGTTTGAGCCCAATAAATGCAATCCATATTCACACTACATAACTGGTAACCATATTCCAAAATAAATATCTGAAACGGCAAGTACTAGAATTGTTTTTCCTACCTTCCAGACTGCCATTGATTTTGTTTTTTTCCCATACACTATAAAAACTAACTTGTAGTGATTTGCTTGAGATAAGTAATCCATCAGCGCAAATGAAACATATTTTTGTCAAAGTAATACAATTTTAATCCAAGGAGGAGACTGCTTTTACCAAGAAATTAAAATGCCTTCTTGAATTGTGTGTATGTGTTAGCAGGTGAAACATTGAATTTTAAGGTGGGTGAGCATTTGATTTTGAAAGATTATGGGATTTTGCAAAATAACACTAAAAGTAAAATATAGTTTTATGTTTTGTAAAATGGTTAGCAGTAACATAACATGTAAGTAAGTACTATTTATTGGGTTCAAACATGCAAAATCACTAGTATGGTCCTTTAAAATTGTACCATGAACAATTAGTGCTTGGTAAATGATGGTGACAGAAACTAGCAATGATAAATTACATTCATGGAAATTATTTAATATTCTCTCACACTGAATTTTAATAAGAGCCACAGGAAAAAAAAAAAAAAANGAAAAAAAAAAAAAAGACTTATGATTGGGCATCACAAAGCCTATAACCTCTTCTGTTCATCATCACAAATTATTATTTTACCATAATAGGTTTCTTGATGGCCTCCTGGATCTCCATACGTTTGCGGGCAATGGTCTGATCCAGTTTCCTCTCAAAGGCCAAAAGATCCATGTAGGCCTGGGACTCTGGGACCAGGTCTCGGATCTAAAGAGCCAACAGCAGAGCAGCATATATATATATATATATATATATGTTAGAAGAACTAAAGGAAATCATTAGATGGATTCATCTATGATGTGATTCAAGAGGTCTAAGTCTCCTTACCCTCTGTGGGAGAACCTTGTCAGCCATTTTGCGTCTTTTTGCCCTACATTACATAGGACAGAAAATACGAAATATGAAAAATCATGACCAAAGCACTAAAGAGATTTAGCTCACAGTGTACATAAAGTACAGCAGATTAAATAAGTTAAAGGATTTGTTTCCATTATTTTACATTTGTAAAAGAAAAAAGTCACTGTATGTGTGTATAAAACTTTTCAAATTTCTTTTTAACTGATCCTGTTATGGGCCTACACAAAGCATAAACTGATGACAGCATAAACTGACCTCTGATGCATTTACAAAGAATTGTCCCGAATATTAACAGAAAGATCTTGTTCACTTTAGATTGGATTGTTATTTGTGAAAAAATCATACTGTGATAACAAAATCCTGGCTAGTTGTATTTATTTATTTATTGTTTATTAATTTATTTATATGGGACAATGCACATTAATTAACATGACAATAAAATATTGCCAATGTAAATGTGCCGGGGTTAGCGAAACAGCTAATTTGCACCTGTAGTCCCAACACTCCAAAAAAAAAAAAAAAAAAAAACAGCAATTAGAATCAAACCAATAACAATGATATCCATCAACAACAGTAATAAAAGACAAATCTTAATACATTTTAGTTCATCCATGGCTACAAATTTGAGTGGATTTCAACCAAAATTGATTTTAAAGGTACTATATGTGTGTGTGTGTGTGTGTGTGTGTGTGTGTGTGTGTGTGTTCCAAAGTCTTGTTGCTCTCACAGAAAAAGCTGACAGCCCAACTTTACTTCTTCTGAATGAAACGATGCAATCATTTCTGCTAACTGTCAATAGGCTCAACAAACTGGCTTAAAGGAGGAGGAGCCATTCCATTCAAAATTTGAAATACAATACACATATCTATATGCTGCTTAAAACTTTCCAAGGTGAACAAATTATATCTCTGAATGATGAGACAATGATGATAGCATTGTGGTTTGTTGTAAAGTATCTTGTTTGTTTGTAAAGTGATTCAATGGGTTTTCAGATGGAGACTCCTGTTTGAGACCAGCTCGTAAAACAATATCTAATATGTGTAAAAATCACAGAATACAATTTAGCAGCATTAAATGTAAGGTACGGCCTAATAAGTCTGAAATTACAGCATTTTTAACCTTTCTCTCAAATTTCAGATTCAAACCTAAAATAATTCTAAGATGCTTAAAATTATCCACAACTTTTATGCTTTCTCCATCAACTTCTACAGGAGGTTGATAAACATCAATCCTCTCATACAAACAGTTTTAGTAATATTTAGATGTAACCAGGAGGCAGCCAACCATTCCGAAATATTTGACATAGCCTTTGATAAGCACTCAGCTGCTGCTTGCTTTGTTTTACGATGAACATACAGAACAGCATCATCTACATACATTTGTGTTGTTATCTCACAGCACATTGTGGGCATATCGTTAATATTCACACTAAACAACAGGACCTAATATAGATCCCTGAGGTCCCCCAACATTAATCATACGTGAGTCTGATAAACTGTCCCGCTTCCCTGTATCTCTTCATCAATTCTCAATGAAATCCTTGGGCTCCTGCTTAAGTCATCACTACTTACTTAATAAAAACCTCATTTGTTTGGCTAATTCATTTATGATTCACTCTCACTTTGAGCAAATTCAGTTCCCAAGAATTTTGACATGAATTTGAGTTCCATTTAGCTGAGCATTATGTTATGAGACGAACTGTACAAGACAAGACACCAGTTGTGACTCAAACTGCCTCACACTGTGGTTTGCCAGATTTCTGAGCAAGAGGCATCACCGAGCAGTTTCAAAAAAAAAAAAAAAAAACNACCCGCTCCTGCTTGCTGCTCTGAGAGCATTAAGGGAAAGTCATGAGATGCTCTGATCTCGTGTCTGTGTGACACGTTTCACAGTGTGACTTTTACCAAACAGGCTGCAAGGAAAAGCACACCATGAATACAGAAAGATGTTGTACCGTTAAAATGCCACAACTGCCAAAAAACAGCCACTGGAGCAAATTTCTGTGACTGTACTGCTATGGAATACTTTAACAAATGTTGTGCTATGCTGTGGTTTATAACTTCAAGAATAATATTTTCTCCTGCATGTAATCTTGTCTGTCTTTGATTTGACCCCAGACTGTCTTGATTAATCAACCTCCTCTGCAATAGTTCCTCTTTCTCTCATTCCTATCCAACTCTAACGCACAAACACATCTGGCTTACCCTCGTCTTAAGCCTCCCAAAGCCTCTTGTTGCTGGTGATGCTGATGAAGGAAGCGCTTCCTTGAGGCGTCCATAGATGGGGGTCCCATGGTTGGCCGCATGTGTATGTTCCCACCACTATAAGAGGGACCAGGGAGCTGTCCCCCCATTGACCCCATGGGGCCACCTCCTCTGTTTGGTGGCATCCCTGGGCGCTAAAAAGTGGAGGGAAAATGGCATTATGAATTTTGATTTAAGGACATATCAGTAGCAGGAGAAGAGTTTTACCACTCCAAACCACAACAACATGGAAATTAAATGATTGAGATGTACGGACAGCATATTTCCTCCTTCTCACACTTACATTTACACAACATCAGCTCCTAATCAAAGTAACAGCACAATCAAACATTTAAGTGATGAGAAGATGTACACTAATCTAGTTACTTTAGTTGTGGTGTTATAAAATTAGACTGGTTAAAATTAGACTGGTCAAAATTAGACTGGTCAAAATTAACTATCTGAGACCATCTGACACAAACTGACAAACCGGTGCATCTGTAAAAATGTCACTAACTACAGATCACATGACTGTAGATGGTGAGAAAAGAGAATATATGCAGGCTTCAGTTTGTTTGTGACAGATGGTGCTGATGATAAAATTACTACTGTTTTCAAGTTAACTGACAGGAGGCTGGAAGCAGCTGCAAGCATTTCCCACACACATGCACAAAAACATATTGTAGATCTGTGCCACTAACAAATGTTTAAACAAACAAGGGTTCAAAGTATGTAACCTTTAACCATCTTTATAAAACCCACCTTTAAAATATTTAGTTTGATTTATAATGTAGTAACTACAAAACATTTTCAAATACGGAAGTACTGTCCACACCTTGATATTTTAACAATAACTCTTCTTTCTTTGATAATTCTCATGTCTTATTTACTAAACCCAAATGTGGGATTGCGTTTAGCCTGGAAAAGACTTAAAGAGAAAACAGAAAGTAATCACAGCTAAATTATTTACCTTTATTCTCCCACACCTAAACTTTAGCTATATATTTAATAACGTCAAAGCAAACGGAGAATCTACCTGGTGGTACTGGGCAGCGTTGCTCATGGTCCGTGGGTATCCCGCTGGAGGTTGCGGCATTCCTGCCATCCTCATACCCGCAGCATGCACTACATTCACGGGGTTCACATTCGGAGCCATCGGAGGACCCGAAAAGCCTCCTCTTGAAGCCATCGTTTACAGCCACAAGTGGCTCAAAGTAACGAAAACTTCTAACAATTTCGATCAAAAAACAAGTCAACTAAACTACCGATTGAATGTCGCTTGTTCAGTCCTCGACAGTATTTAACTACAGTAACTTTAGTTTAGTTCTGGTTCGGTTTGACAGCAAGCACACTGTCAACAAAAAGCTAGCTAATGTTAGCTCGTTTACTAGCGCTTCAAGTTCCGGGGTTTGCTACTACCTAAAACCGCTGCTTGTTTTTCGGTCACCAAGTGGTGGCCGCTGTGTTTGTCATCCCCTCCCTGTATTCTTGAACCTAAACATCGCTAACAAACGTCTATATAACCGTTTAACGAACTAAAAACATGACAAACGCTTGTCTGACAAGAAAACTGTCTACGGCGCTATCGTGTACTCGTGTAACTGCCTACAATACATTATGCAAAATGCTGCATTCAAGTGTTGTTGGACATTTCCTAATGTCAGCATACATTAGTCTCACATAAACCTCTTAATAATTTTAAGGATCATTTGTCTGGAACTACGACTGGTGGTCTATTTAATAAATATATAAAATAAAAAAAAAGGGGAAAACGTTTTCACTTCAGGGATCTCAACAGTAAACTTCTGGTTTTCTATCATTTCCTAATCTACTTTGCTACATCACAAAACTTTACATAGACACATTTATCTATCTCAACCAATGGGTGTAACAGCAATATTAGTGCTACTGCAATATCAGTGCAGTCAAAATTTTAAAAACCGATGCCTGTAGACTAACATTTAATTAACAGAATCCCTGCTGGCAGTTCTCTGCCTGCCAAATTGGGTATCTTTATGCAGCTAATTTCATCATTACATATACACCGATCAGCCACAACATTAAAACTAAAAGGTGAAGTGAATAACATGGATCACCTGGTTGCAATAGCACCTGTTAAGGGGTAGGCAGCAAGTCAACAGTCAGTTCTTGAAGTTGATGTGTTGGAAGCAGGAAAAATGGGCAAGCAGGATCTGAGTGACTTTGACAAGGGCCAACTTGTGACACTAGACAGCTAGGTTGAACATCTCCAAAATGGCAGATCTTGTGGTGGTACCGGTTTGCAGTGGTCAGTACCTACCAAAAGTGGTCCAAGGAATAAGGACAACCGGTGCTGGCGACAGGGTCATTGATGCTCTTGGGGAGCAAAGGCTAGTCTGGTCTGATTCCAAAGAGCTACTATAGCACAAACAGCTGAAAAAAAATGTATGCTAGCTATGATAGACAGGTTTCAGAGCACACAGTGCATGGCAGCTTGCTGCATTTGGGGCTGCGTAGCTGCAGACCACTCAGAATGCCCATGCTGACCCCTGCTCATCACCCAAAGTGCCTACATGGGCATGTGAGCGTCAGAAGTGGACCATGGAGCAATGGAAGAAGGTGGCCTGGTCTGATGAATCACGTTTTCTTTGACATCATGTGGNGACCATGGAGCAATGGAAGAAGGTGGCCTGGTCTGATGAATCACGTTTTCTTTGACATCATGTGGACGGCTGGATGTGTGTGTGTCATTTACCTGGGGAAGAGATGGCACCAGGATGCACTATGGGAAGAAGGCAAACCAGTGGAGGCAGTGTGATAATCTGGGCAATGTTCTGCTGGGAACCTTGGGTCCTGCATTCATTTAGATGTTACTTTGACACGTACCACCTACCTAAATATTGTTGCAGACAGTACACCCCTTCATGGTAATGGTATTCCCTGATGGCAGTGGCCTCTTTCAGCAGAATAATGCGCCCTGCCACACTGCAAAAATTGTTCAAGAATGATTTGAGGAACATGACGAGTTCAAGGTGTTGACTTTGCCTCCAAATTCCCCAGATCTCAATCCAATCGAGCATCTGTGGGATGTGCTGGAAAACAAGTCCGATCCATGGAGGCCCCACCTTGCAATTTACAGCCAGATACCACAGGACACCTTCAGAGGTCTTGTGGAGTCCATGCCTCGACGGGACAGAGCTGTTTTGACAGCACGATTAGGCAGGTGGTTTTATTGTTGTGGCTGATAGGTGTATATCTCTGAGCTGTTTTTTGTTTTGTTGTTCTTCCACACAAATCAACATTTCATCACCTGTTCAGAGTTCAAGTCACAACACACCACAGAACAGGTAACAAATCATTTATTATGCTAGACAGATGAAAAAACTGAGCCATGATAGCAGCAATTCAACTACTGGAATATTTACACTATCACATCACACCAAGGATATACTGTATGTTACCCTTTACAATGTAAACACATTATACAAAGACAACTCTGAATTCTAGAAAACAAGCCAATCTATCCACCAAAAAAGAAACAAAAGAAACCCGCTTTCTGCAGCAAGCATCTGCTTGTACAATTAGGATTTCATTTACCAAACATGTTTCCACAGGTGAATGACAACAGACAGAGTTGCTTCTCTCTCTCTCTCTCTCTCTCGCTCGCTCACTCACTCACACACACATACACATACACATACATACACATACTGTACTGTAATTTAACTGGAGAAGTATATGGTTGAATGAGTGAATGTGAAAATTAAAAGACAAACCATTAGTATAATTGTCTGAAAGGTAATGTGATCTTTTGACATTATTTTAATCAAAACAAGGTCTTAAATGGTGAGGAAAGATAAGTACACCTAATGCCTATTATAATGTTTGTAATTTTAAAAAAAACTATGTATGGAAACACATAACCAGACCTTGTAAGAGCTGTAGCTCTTTACACAGCTGCCTCTGCTTGGCCACTAGAAGAACAACATCAGAATCTACCTCTGTGCAGTGAGAAAAAAATCTTTCATGATTTCTTTATTCTGGAATCCACTAAATAATTTCCAAAAAAAGTTAACAAAAACAAAAAACAAAACAAGAGTGTTGGTGCAATGATTTTTGTGTAAAGAACAAATGAGTCAAGTATACAGTGAGAGGTCTGAACTGCTTCTGCAGAACAACAAACACCATAAATGTCACCTTTAACATCAACGTCCATCCAATTAGCAACACAAATATCCCAGGGTGAAGTGCTGTCGGTCTTCCCCTGTGTGTGCATTTGTGTGTATATGTGCACACAAAATAGTAGGAGAAAGTGTGTTTGTGGCTGAGTGTGTTATTGAGGGAATGCCTCATCTTTCATCAGCATGCGCGGACTTTCCTGGTTGTCCATACGACGTCTAGGACCCATCATGCCTGTGGTAATAGATAAGAGGCTGCATGTCACTCATTCAGATATTCAATCACACTAAGACTTGACTGTTTACTTCACTTTTTATCATACTTCAGCATCATTCAGAAGATTGTGGAAGAAAACTACAGACATGCCATCCAGTAATGGTTCAACTTACTGCTTTTATGCTTGAATGATTTAGATCTTCTGGGTGAGTTTGGATTCTGAGGTTGAAAAGAAAAAGAATATTTTATGTAAGAGTGTCTTCCTGGAATACAATGGGTTCACACATATGAAAGGAATAATCACTAATATTCCCTTTTTGTTTAGGTAAATTGTTTAATGATGAGGACAGCAAAACGGTATAATGTTTTGGTCTGTTTTGGCCTGGCTGTTCAGGGAGACATGGGCTGGGTTCCTGGGTCAGTACAACGTAAATGTGAAATGATTTGATTATGCAGCTGTTTAATTGATATGGCTGAGGACAGGATAAATAAAAAAGTGTTCATCTGGAGTAAATTACACAACTCTCCATGAGACAAAGAAATTTCTGCTATTTTTGAAGAAGCTGGTTTACAGTATGTCTATAGAAACGATTTACGTTGTAAAGTTAATCCAATCAAAAGTAAGCTTTCTTCTGTTTTTGAAGAAAAATGGGCTAGAGATATTCTGGTAAAACCAAAATTGTGGACTTATATCCAAATTAAGCAAAAATATGGCCCTGAAATCTATGTCACATCACGCCTGTCAAGAAGCGAAAGATCTTTAGTTGCCCAAACGCAAACTGGCATCCTTCCTCTAAATGTGGAAATCGGTAGATTTAAAAATATCCAGGAGGAAAGCAGACTGGATTTGTGTGGGTTGGGAAAGGTTGAGGATGAGACACACTTTCTTTTGTATTGCACTTATTATGATGATGATTTGAGAGGATTAATGTTTGATGAAAGGTTTGATCGAGACCTGGAGAGATTTTGGTGGAATGACTATAGAAAACTGGAATGGCTGTTTGGTTTGGGGGTTGTTAAGTTAGCTAATTTATTTCCAAAACCCGGAAGAGAAGGCAAGATGGTTTATTTCATTAATATATTTAATGACTACAATGTATGAAAAATTCTTATTTTTATATATATATATATATATATAAATCATATATAAAAATCATCATCATCATCATATATAAAAATCATGCTGTTTGTACAAATTTATATGCTTTTTAAAATGAATATCATTACCTTATCAGATTTCCTTTTCTTGGCTGTAAAAAGATAGACATTAGATTTTTAGCTTTAGAAAACAGGTTAATTCTACATGTTCAAGGATTCTATTAACAATGAAAATTCTGTATTGAAAATAGCTCAGACTTATTGCATCACCTTTCTTTTCTGCTCCATAAGACCAGTCATTATCATTGACGTCATCATTATCTTCTTGGTCACTCTCTGACTTATTGTTGGTGTTGTTACCCGTGACTATTCTGTTAACAAAACAAAAAAAAAAAAACACACTAGCAGGAGGATAATGTGTTACACACAGTGATTCAGCATTATTCTGCAACTCACTGGAGATTACACCTTGAAAATAAAATAAATTCTGATTTTAAATTTTTCTTTAGAGGCTATACCTGAATGATTTCATCTTTGTTTTTTGTTTTTTTAAAGGCACAGTTTTATATTGCTATAAACTGATTACACCAGTGCCAGCCATCTTTCCTCCACAACATAGCTATGCATTATCAAATATCTCATCTATCCTAATATTCTTGCTTTACAGTAGGATATCCTGTTTACCGAATGCATTTTAGGAATGAGATCATTCTGGCTTTCAGTAGAGGACAAAGAGACCACTCTGAGCTGCGATTATAAGGTGGTTTACTCATGTACCTGCGGTTAGCTATGCGGCTGCTGTTGCGTCCCATCCCCAGGCATTTCTCCAGATGTGGGGCAAAGCGTGAGGCAGCAATGCTTCGGCTGCAGTTGGGACATATACACTCTTTGGTTTTCCACTGGTTGTACACCTGGCCAAACACATCCAATCCTGGCTGGTCCACAATTTCTGGAAATTTACAGCAAGAGATGTAAAGGCAAAGGTTTGTGTTTCATAACATAAAATCTGATTCCCATAGAACTCAAAATAATCAAACTAAGGTTTAGAATGAGATTTGAATGCTTCACTGTATTGTAGTTACAGGATGGCTACAGGATAAGATTATATCCCCTTGACTTTGTGCTGTGCTGTAAATTTGGAAAGCAAATTCATAGTTTTTCTCTACTCTAAGGTGATAAAGACAGCTGAGGAGGTCATCAGAGCCACCCTGCCTTCCCTCCAGGACCTTTATAGCTCCAGAGTTGAAAAATCATAAGAGATACGTGAACTACTTCCTATCCAAGCTCCTTACTTCTGGTAGATGCAACAGATCTGTATACATCAAAACTATCAGACACAAGAACAGCTTCTTCCCACAGGCCATCACAATTACGAAAATTTAACTCAGCCATGTGAGTCCTCTCTATGCCAGCAATTATAATATTGCTATTGCTATAACTATATACACACATACCAAACTAATATCTGTATTTACAGCCACCTATTTTATTTCTATCTGTATTTAAATGAATGTACCACTTCTTATATTGTGCTTTTACAGTACTATGTATTCTTGCACTTTGTCGATACACTAACCTGCCAGACCAGCACCCTGTAGGTAAACATCTTGACCTTTACCTGAAAGGTGCTTCTCAGTCTTTTGTAACTGATTTCTTACAGCTGCTTGCCTATTTTATTTATAATATTTTGTAAGTGTATTGAGAGCTACTAACAGGCAAATTCCTTGTATGTCTGAGCACACTTGGCCAATAAACTTGATTATCTGATTCTGAATGTCTTTGTGCTCACCAAAGTCCCTCATGCTTTCTTGGTCCATGTCATCCAGGAAAAAGTAGCCCTGCTTGACGGCCCGGTGGACCTCAAAGCAAAGACCCAGGCAAGCATCCTCTACCAAGTCAGACAGGATGTCCTGAGCAAGGCACTGTGGCAGGGAAACAGATAAGAGACATAGTCAGGTTGGTCAGATTGTACCACCCACAGGCAGATGTTACTACTGGCTGTTTATGACCGCAGTTCTGCTTCACTGCTGCTTCAATTACCATTAAAATGTACGCTCGTTGTACTGTACCTCCAGCTTGCTGTTGTCCAGGCTGGACACTGAAACCTCCTCCATTTTCATTTGCCAGAACTACCAGATGAGCCGACGCTGCTGTGGTCATGCTGTAGTGCTGCAAGCATTGGCCAAAACAGGGCTGCAGCACCAGGGAAAGTATAGTTAGCAACATTGTAGCGTTTAATTCCGTTCAACAATAAAGAGTGTGATCAACAAATGATTCTTTAAATACAGTGTAGCCCACTTACAACTGCACGTTTCACACTGCCAGGGAGTTACTTCCCACGGTTATAACCTACGAATACACAAAACACAATAACTTAGCGTTGGTGTAGAAACTGCAATATTAAAATAAAGGCATAGATGGAATTTTTAAAAGATGCTCAGTTTTAAACAAACGCTGTATTTCTAATAATAATGAGTAATAGTGATATGTTAATGAAGCTTAGCTTAGCCAAAATCTTGCTGAACAAAACAAAGAGCATGGCTTTGACTGGGAGGGAGGAATTGAAAATGCCAAAAGGTTACCACGCCAAGCCACCCAGATCAGGATATACAACTACAAACCACACATGTAAAATGCAACGAAATGTGCAGAGCAAATCCACGCTACGTAACACGTTCGTAGCTGGCTGAATGGTTTTACTGGGGAAGAATTAAAGGAGATACTACGAGGCTCGTACCCGCAGCAGCGCTGCAGCACTGCAGCTGTTCGCTTCACAACTCCCTGTACGAGCTGACAACCAGGGCAAACCCCACTCGTGTCCCGATACAAACGTTATCTACAGGGAAAACAGCGATCAAAGGCACGCAAAATGCTAACTGTGTTTATTTACCTATTTCGGCAGGCATCCATCTTTACATCAGAGAGATCAGACAGGAGCAATCGATCGCCACACGAGTTTTCACCAAGTGTTTCCTCACTGCCGGGGGTTTCCTCTGTGAACTCCGAATGTTTGCCAGCATACGACTCGGTGTGATCTGATATGCAGCTTCAAAATCAGTCTTTGTTTCAGTAATCACAATTATACCGCATTTTAATTAGTATTTTATTGTTGAGTGTTGCTGTATTATTAGCCTATTTTTAATTTATAGTGTAGTTTATACCTTTACGCCCCTTTCTGCACCTTTAGGAGCAGCACTGTCATCTCATTGTCTCAGAACAATTATAATACAGCTGTCATAACTCTCGTTTGGATGTTTCAATCATGATGGAAAAAACTGATTCATCCCTGTTAATGGTTATTCTAATGGAAAATATCTAAGTCCGCTGGGTTTTTTTTTTCAATTAATAGATTTCAGCAAATCTTTGAAATTTGTTTTGAATGTGACACTTTTACTGAATATCATTCGTTTACTTTTCATTTGCATTTTCAAAATTCTCAGTCACACAATCATTGAATTATGATGTTTATTAGGAAAAATTCATACAAATAACATGTGCAGGCTCTTACAACAATATCCCACAATCTTGCTTTTCCACTCAAAGCAAAACATATCTTCTGAAGAAACACAAATCATTTGTTACTCTTAGCAAATTATACTATTCCAAGTCACAGCAATTTCCTCTAAAAGACATGGTGGCTGTTAGGTGTTCACCTAAGCTTAACAGTTGGTCTGCAAGTAGTCAGCAAGTAGAGAAGCGAGTTGAACACTTAAGGATAAACGTAGAAATAGCTTGATTTTGTGGCCTAACATGAAACTTTCCAGCCAATGTGGCCACTATACAATATGGCATTTAAAAAAAAAAAAAANCTTTAAAAAAAAAAAAAAGCCATGGGCCACTTGTCAATTTTTCAGCTCTGAACTGGAGCTCTTTTTATTGTTTCTGCAGTGGTTCTTCATCTCAAAATCTATTATACCCGAAACATTATTTCACCCTCTTCTTCCTCTTCAGTCTATGGATCAACAGATGTGGTATTCATAACAGCTTGATATATGGTTACTTTTTGAAATTTGAAAAAAAAAAAAAAAAAANAAAAAAAAAAAAAAAAAGTAGTAGGATTCTCACCTCATTGTTGAAATAAGCCTCATCTTCATCACTGCTGCTATATTCAATATCTTCATCTTCTGAATCCTGCATATTTGACATAGTAAAATTAGTGTTTTTAACTTTGACGGTATGCTGTGTTTAAAGTAGAACAAAATTTTAATCATCCCATTAATTGGATTATCTATTTGTGGGAACTTGGGAACATCAGAATGAATGGAATATGAGCAGTAATGAGATCTGCTGACCTGATGATCAAAGGACATACACATATATTATTATATTTACTTCAAAAATCAAATGTAAGGCTGCAATTATAAGAGCGCTTTTTATGTGTTGCACAATGAATTCAAGTTTGTGAGGTATGTACTGATTTCTGTGTTGTGTCATCACACACATCAACTTACAGATGGCAAGGATAGTTCTTCTTCTGTAGAACTATTCAGTTCTTTATCAAGGAACTGACGTTTCTGCAAGGAAAAGTATATTCTAATCATTCAAAAGAAAACGTCCAAGAAAAGTTTTCTAAATAAACAAAAGTGCTTGACTTTTTTGCTTACAGAGGGGTTCCACATCCAGTAGTCAAGCTGCTCCTCTGCTGTCAATGTCTAAGAATGAAAATGTGACAAATGTTAAGGACCTTCGAGTTTAAAGTGTAAAAAAAAATAAATAAAAAGGCACAGATCAAAATAACTATCGTATGAGATTGTTCTTCATACCTTAAACCACTCCTGTAGCTCCAAAGAATATTTTCTAATGTTGTTGTTTGCTATTTCCATGTAGTTTTGCTTCTCCTGTTGTGTCTGGTGCGTCCACATTTTCCTCACTACAGACAAGCGCGTCCTTGGATTTGAAATCTGGTCCTTCTGAAGTTGCATCTCTTGTTTGAAGAACTCTCTCTGGGCAGATCTGTGACAGCAAGAACAATTCAGAGTCTCTGACTTTCTTCAGACAGCCGACTGAGGATCTGATTTACTGATATTTTATTATTCTTTCATACAATTTTTTAGGCATATTTTTTCATCAGTTATAATACTCACTGATGTGGCATCTTGGGCTCACCAGGGAATTTTCCTAAAGGCTTCTCCTTTTCCCGCCTTTCCTTTCTCTGCCTTTTCTGCATAATAATGATAAAGTTTGTTTTAAATTAAGAAATCAATTCACCATTGTTTTAGTGGAATGATGAGCGCACAATTAATCCCTATTCAATGTGAGCTGTTGTTTATGAGAAGCAACTAAGTGGCTGAAAATGTGAAATGTGTATCTATAAGTACTCAAAATATGTCAATTTTTTTCCGGTTTTATATGAGATTCACAAATATTTCATGCCCTGGATCCATTTTGCTTTCCACTCTGTGCCACATCTGTGCAGCAACTGAGAAACAATTTCTCACCTTTCCCTGTTTAGGTTTCTTGATGCCGTACATTTTTAGGATCCGCTGCTGTTCCTCCTCATCAAAATCCTGAGGAACGCAAACACCACCATCATCACCATCACCGTCATAATACAGTTAAGTGTTGTAGATATAAAGCCTTTTAAACCACTTACACACAGGTAACATCACCGTCATAATACAGTTAAGTGTTGTAGATATAAAGCCTTTTAAACCACTTACACACAGGTATTCATTCAGCTTGACGGCGTATTCTGTCTTTAACTGGAAGAAATGAATACATATCACATTCATTTCAGAGTGTCATGGCGAACGTGACATGGCAAATGAATGGCTAAATTACATTGGTGACGACTTGTGTGACTTGTGTGTTCAGACCTGTTCCCAGCGTGTCTTGTACTGCTCCTTCTCTTTCTCAGTCAACTGCCGCCAGCGTTCATACAAGTCATGTGCAGTGGATCCTTCCATGGATGCCAGTTGCTCTTTATAGAAGACAACAAAGCGATTTCTACACACACACACACACACACACACACACACACACACACAATTCTGCAATTTTACTTGTCTGTGGAGTGCTCAGTGAATTAACAGAAGCAATTCTGTTAGCTTAACATACTGCTTCATTTACACAAGCGTAACAGTAACATGTTTATAAAGCCAGGTCTAATTAAAATGACCTCAGGAAGATGCCACAGACCCCAGACGATGAGGCTGTGACTGAGGTCTCCATTCCAGAGCGCCTCCAAAGTGAAATCTTCTCTGATTGTATTTTCCTTCCCTCAGGACATGCATGTCCTCCCCAGACTGG
Organism: Lucifuga dentata; assembly: GCA_014773175.1. Lineage (NCBI taxonomy): Eukaryota > Metazoa > Chordata > Actinopteri > Ophidiiformes > Bythitidae > Lucifuga > Lucifuga dentata. Next base: position 229,354 of record VXCM01000440.1, read on the forward strand.
ATAGGAAGGTGTGCTGGAGAACAAGTCATCACACCTAAAGGCACCATGAATTTGGCACTTTCTGAATAGCTATCCCCAATATCATCCTCACCCATAAGAGGAGTCACAGGATAAACTGGCTGTCATAGCAACCAAAGAAGTTTTATCAACTTTATAACAAATGTCCAGTGGATCATTTTATTTTGATTTAATGTTGTACAACCTGAACGAAAGATATGATTGTATGGAGACAAAAGGAGGATAAATGTACTAAAATGACTGTACCTAATCATTGTCATTAATCATAGCATGCACGTTTACATGCAGGCTATACTCTGATTACTTGTCTGTTAAGGCAATAAAACGAGTAAGAATTAACAGGATTCCACAGTTCACTGAATGTAAGATGTGCTGTGTAATCAGAGTGTGAGAAGAGGCTGCAAGGTGATGAAATGCATGCAGACTCCAATTCTAGTTCTGTTACACAAAGCAAGCTTACTGCTATTTATGCCAATTTCAATCTAATTATGGGGTTTACNCTAGTTCTGTTACACAAAGCAAGCTTACTGCTATTTATGCCAATTTCAATCTAATTATGGGGTTTACGTGACATTTGAAAAAAAACAAAACAATTTACTGCCTTAATTCAAGTACAATCGAAGTTTCAGCGTATATGTAAAGGTGTCAACCATAGTTGGGAGTGTGTGTGCTGTATGTGTGTATTTCAATGATGTCCTCTATTGTAAGTCACTTACACAGGGGGCTTAGGAGGTGGGCTTCTTTCTGGGAATTGCAGTGATTTTTCCATCTTTTCATCTTCATCATCATCATCATCATCATCATCATCTTCAGAATCATGCTCGAGCTTCTTCAAAAAAAAAAAAAAAAANAAAAAAAAAAAAAAAACAGATTCACTTAAAGAAGAACTTTATTATTGTCCCCGAGAGGCAATTTGTTTTGCAATAGTAGCATTAAGAACCCAACACACAGACAGGAGAAAAACCAAACGCCCGTACAGTAATCCATTAATAAACCCAGTGGCCGCCAGGATGTATGAGCGCTTTTATCGATTAGTCTTACACTTAGGAAATCTCTATCTTCAACCACACAGAAGCAACTGAAACTCTCTGTATAAAGGGTGAATCGGGTCAGAGAGGACTAGTCGAGCTTTCTTAGTTGCTCTACTCACATGGAATTGAGAAAGATTAGTAAGATCAGTGTCAACTAACTTACTACACATGTTAACAATATTCCTCCAAAGAGACAAATTCTAACCCAACCAGAAAGCAGATACAAACTTGGCAATTTCTTTCTGAAATGCCTGCATCTGCGCTACTAATTCTACATAGTGCTCATAATACTACATAATACTACATGTGCTCTAATATAAAAAATTGAACCCTGATCTCTTATTGTTGTTGTCAAGCAAAGCATATTAAACAGTAGGGAAATGTAATTAAGAGATAAAGAAAATGAGCATAAACCTAAATGTGACATTGTGCTGCGTTTCATGACTCGGACTGGCTGATGAGAGTATTACTTACGTCTGAGCTGGCTGTCATGCTCTTCTTCTCTTTGTAATCTTTGTGATACTTTTTCCTAAAATACATTGATACTTTTACATTGGTAGCATTTTAGGGCACATCAAAAGTATATATGTCGTATCAATATGAAATGGTATGTATATTTTTTCATTTACTACCTGAAGAGCAGCAATTTTTTGTTGTATTCTTCATTTAACCTCTGGAATTTCTTGACATACATAGCCTGTGTTTTATGGAAAGAAGATCATTTATTATCTAATATTTGGGGTATGATTCAACACAAAAGTAGAATCACTGTTTTAACAGCAGCCTCTTTTTCCTTTTACCTTCTTTTTATTTGGGAGTGCCTTGAACTCTTTGTTCATCAAACTTGTCAATTTTGGCAGGTTCAGGTCTGGGTGCTGCTTATGAAATTTGTCCCAGTTCTCCTTACAAAAAATGGAATTTGGAGGGTAGGGTCTCTTGGGGAACTCTGGATGGATCTGCAGAAATAGTCACTCACAGAGTCAGCACAATGTCCTACTAGTATCCATCCAACTCCACAGACTGCATGTATAATTATCAAAACTTTACACCTCATAATGCTGACCAGGAGACTGGCATTGAAAACTACCACAGTGAGCTACATGATGATTAACACACAACCCAGTACACACAACACAAAGCTATTTAAAGCCAGATCAAGCTTTCCTACCTTTTCTTTCTGGGAAGGATCATCAAGGGCAGATTCAGCTTCAACAATGAGCTCTGTGAGAGTCCGAAATTTACGCAACTGAGCAAGAAAAACGGGGGGGGGNGGGGGGAATCAAACTTCAAAATCCTATCTTGAAGGAATATTTCAGTATTTTAAACTCTAGTTCATTATATTCTTCATAAATCATATTTTATACTATACAAAATAAAAAAATCTAAACTGTGCTAATTTTCTCACATGAAAATCATGTTAGTAAAGCTCATTATGTCAGCTGGTACTGACAGCAGCATTTAAAACAACAGAAAAAAAAGATAATACACTGTGATGTTCTGAGCAGGAAAACCATTCTATCCAGTAAATCTGGATTCAAGCCGTATTATTATATATTTTGCAGCTATTCATGACAGAATTCACTTCAACTGATCATTTAAAATGATACAAAATGGCAACACCAAACCTCACACCAAAATCTTAAATAGCATAAGATATTGAAGTAGTTTATACATCAGTCTACTGTTCACAATACCAAGATTCCTTATCCTGACCAGTGAAAATATAGTCAAACTGTGTCTCACTTTTTGCATAATCTCTTTCCATTTTTGTTGACATGCTTGAGAAGAGCGAGGAAAGAAAGCCACTTTATTCCAGTCCAGACTCTTCTGACCCTTCATATATACGGTCATTCTGTCCCGTTCTGGTATGCTGGCTTTCATATTCTGCACAAGCTTCAGGAGGTCCTGCCTGGTCCACTCTGTAGTCAAAATAGAGGGAAAAAGAATAGTTATACTGAATCATTTTGTGATCCACACACAATTTTATCTTTGCAAGAGAAGCCTTATTTAACTTAGTAAGCCTCACAAATGATTTGAAAGATTATTTCAACTATATTTACCACTCTCTCCAGTCTTGAGCGTTTGATCTTCATTCATCTTTCCTTTAATCTTGTGTCTTCTGTAGTAGTCTTGGGTAAATTATTAGCTGGAAGCTAACGAGGCATCAGTTAGGCGACTCCGGAAAGTACCTTTAGGTGTTTAGCTAACTTAGCAGCTTGGTTTCAGCTAGCTTCCAAAAACTATGGCCTAATGTTATTCCAAAAACTGTGGCTTCTATCATGAAACAGCAATAGCGAGTTAAAACATTTATTGCAAGCTTATTAGCGCGATTTCTCCCTCGTTTGCTAATAATGCACAACGAAAGCATGGCATGTATGACACAAACTGTTAAATCGGCGTGTTTTTACGCTCCTCTTTGCGTCACCAAAACAGAGAGAAATCAGCCAATCAGCAGCAGCAGCAGCTCTTCTTCTGCTTCTGCTGCTGCTGCTGCTGCTGCTGCTGCTGCTGCTTCTTCTTCTTCTTCTTCTTCTTCTTCTTCTTCNTGCTGCTGCTGCTGCTGCTGCTGCTTCTTCTTCTTCTTCTTCTTCTTCTTCTTCTTCTTCTTCTTCGGCGGTTGGCAAGTCAGCTTATAGGTGCATTACCGCCACCAACTGGACTGGAGTGTGGAACAGAAGTTTGACCAAAAAAAAAAAAATTCCTCTCAAGNTTTTTTTTTTTTTTCTTCTTCTTCTTCTTCTTCTTCTTCTTCTTCTTCTTCTTCTTCTTCTTCGTGTTGATATGTATCACAAATATTGCAAACCAATCAGCATGTCACCACCTACTGTACAGGAGTGGGTACAGAGGCAAGACACTGATTGATTTATTTTTAAATTGGATATATTTATTGTTCCAACTTATCTATTTATGGGGGAAAGTTGTGTTTGTAAAATGAGAAGCCAAGTTAGAAGTGCTTGTCTGTGGAAGTTTGATAGCTTGATTGGGAGCTTATCTACATCAAAATCACATTTGAGAAGGAATTCTATACCACCAACTTTTTCAAATTTAATGTTTGGAATTAAATACCATAACTTTTCATTTTGAACATAATGTTTAAGCCAGTTTACCTTGAATATTGCTTTGGAAGATTCAAAGTTAAGCACATTAAATTTTGCATCATTTTCTCTGAAGGATTCTAAAAAAGAGACATTGCTTTGTGCTCTACCTGTGATTGAGTTAGGGCACAAAGTAAATCTGGGTAAAAAGATGATGTTAGGTATGTGAAAGAAAAGAAAAAAAAAGTGAGGCATCAACATTTCTCTTCAGACAAATTATTTTTTAAGCGGAATCTTTATGGAGAGCAAATGCAGGATTAGTGTTTTTGGATGTAGTTTTATTATTTTTGGAGAGATGACATGAAGACAGCAATATACAGTATATAAAATTCAACAACACACCAAAAAATCAACATGTTGCCTTGAAGTGTTATTTCTGCAATACAGTAATGGTGTCCTGCTGCTCATTCATATCAGTGTGACCATTTTGTTCATTTTTGATAGAATATTTACAATTTGCTTACTTCATTGTCTGAGTGTTATCACTATTTAAACACAAGTAGGCCTACTTCTTAATTCAGACTTCTAAATTTAGTTGTTACATGTTACAAGATTACACATGATGTATAATTGCTTTGAGAAATATGTATGTTTGTTTTAGTTGCACAGTGTTATGTTTCTGGTCAGCATTCTATGTCATAATTTTTGGGATACTGATAAGATTGGATATTTTCCTCCGTAAAACACAATAGTGCAGCGCCCGTTCAAAACATGCCTATTTGGAACAGGCCAGACTTTATCGTGTATGTTGCAGCCTGCCATGATTTTGTTCTGCACATCCTCGTGAGCTAGCTTTGTTTGCCCATGGAGTGGAGCATAATGCTGCCGTGCCCTGAGCGTATCCTGCCGCGCGGACTACTTTTTACCAGCACAGCTCAATTGGAGAAAATAACTTGGCATGTGGCACTGACATCCTTGGGTCCTGAGCAATAAACCTACCGAATAATCAGCTTCATACAGTGCTGGGTTCTACAGATAATGGTGCCACAGACAGAGATTCCTGCCTTTATAGTTAGATTTAAACAGTCATTCTGGAAAAACATCTAAATATCCTGTTTGTCTTTCCTATCCGCCTATCTTCCCAAACCCAATGGTATGTGACATACAATGATCTATTTTATTTTTCTATTTCAGAAACCAACTTAATAAACAAAGAATAAGCAAAGAATTGACTTGAGTGTCTGCTGAAAATAACACATCTTCTCAAATATTTGACAAAAAATTTTAAGGGGACAATATTACACATATTTATAATCTATGTTTAACATGGAAAACCACTCTGAACACTTTATGCACATGAGTACATTGAATAACATTCATTTGAGCTAGATATAAATACATTTTTGCTAAATTTAAAGACTGATATGAACTGTCATAGAGGACATCTATAATGGCATCTGAGATTCATAGTATACATCGTGCCCTGGTTCCTCTTCAAATGTCACTTTAGCGTCATCAGCGTCCAACTGAAACACAACAGATATAAGAAATGGTAACATTTCTTATATCACACAGAAATAAGTAACATTCAGTCACATAACCTTAAAGGACCATACAGACCATTTTGTATGTTTGAGCCTAATATATTCAATTTTCATACATGTTACNCCTTAAAGGACCATACAGACCATTTTGTATGTTTGAGCCTAATATATTCAATTTTCATACATGTTACGTTAGTAACAACCACTTCCCAAAGGATAAAACCATACTTCGCCTGCTAAAAGTTACGAAGCCTTGTGAAGTCACAGTAATTTAAATTTTTTGACAAACGCAGGTCTTCTTTTGGGACTATATTCCCAAAAGAAGACCTGCACATATTGGACCTACCCATATTGGAGACATACATTCACTCCATGCTTTTTATTGTGCTTAAATGATAAAATTATGTAACTTTGAAAAAATGCTCAATACACGTCTTGTTCGGGACGATGGATTACCTATCCCAAGAATGTTTCAAGTATCAACAAGTTGATTTTAATAGTGTATAAGAATGAACTGAAACCAATGACGTGTGGAAAGTAGGAAATAATTTTTTTAATTCACTGTTCCAGTAGTATGCTTTGGGAAATGATTTTCAGTAACATTACATATATGAAAATTGATTATATTAGGCTCAAACATGACAAATGGCCGGTATGGTCTTTTAAAGCTGAGATATCCATGTATTCAAAAGAGCATGCAGTGGTTAAACTTATATTTCCTTATTGTATTTATCAAAATAAGAAGAGATGACCACTTACACATTTCATCTCCAGTTCAGTGAAGAGGCGTCCAGTCATAAACATGCGGAGGGGAATGGTGAGGATAAGTACAAAGGGAAGTGCCAGGGATGCTGGACTGGATTTAACAATCCATAGTATCACAAGGCACACAATTTGGATTGCTGTGTAAAAGTGCATTCTTCCTGTGCTAACCTGTGTCCAACATGGAAAAATATTAGTCAAGTAATCACGGAAAGACACATGCATACTTTTTGTCTGGTAACGTGGTTTAACAATCTCTTATGGAGGCCAGAATGTGTCATTTAATGGCTAGAGTTACTGTAGCTTCATATAACATCATATACAAGACATGATTTCTCTTTTTGGATCACAGGAGACAATATAAGTGCATGTAAGTTCATGTAAAGGCTGTTGGATGTTATTCTAATCATTTGAAATAGCAAGAACACTCATGTGTTCAAGCAGTGTTTGATATGATTCTAATGAAATGACATGAGGTGAATTTCTATAAAATGAAACGTGATATTACATGACAAGATATGCTTAGACATGTCATGAGTGTATTTTAAATATGAGTGACAGTAATGGGAATCAAATCACCATAATGTCCACACACTAGATATTGTCTTATCAGGAGACTCTTACCCTGGTAACGTAGGGTTCATCAGGGTGGTATTTTTTAGGGATAAGGAGAAGTTGCATGCGGTCCCACAACTGGATTCCGTTAAGTGAGGTAACTCCCATGTAGAGGAAAATCCCAAAGAGGGTGGCCATTGGTATCAGCTTCAGGATCGGCTCCATCAGAACAGACAACCCTTGACACAAATATGCTCAGGTCATAAATAGTCTGTGATGCGTGGCAAATGATAAATCACTCTTTCCTCATTAATAAAGATTTTAATTCCTATATTAAAATGAACACAAGCCTAGACATGCAATAGTAATAGAGATCCATGAAATAGTTTATTTAGACAGCACCTACCAACCAGCAAGGCCACCAGAATTCCACTGATCCTCTGCTCCATCACCTTCTCAATCACAGGTTTTGGACCTTTGCTCATGACGGTGAGGGCATTGGCATGGGTGACAGTTCGAACAGTGGCAGCACTGAGCCACGGCATACCAAATATAGCGCTCAACCCTCCCATACACACTAGAAGGAGCAAGTCAAAGTGGAACCCGGAGCCCTTGACCATCTTCCTCTCAGGCTTACTCACAATCAAACTGGTAAGAGATATCAAAATGAGTAAAGTATTGATTAGTGGCTGGACAATGAATTTCCAAGGTTGTGCTGTCAGTTGTTGAATTAAACAGAAGAAAGAACTTTTTGAATGTAACTTTAACTCACGTCGTGATCTGAGACTCAAGAAAGATCAAAATGAAGACAAGCAAAGCCGGGACACAGCATGCAAACATCACCCATATAGGGAAAGACTTGTGCTCTCCAAAGGGGTTGATAATCCAGCCTCTTTGGGCTGGGTTGGACACTGTCAGACCTTTGGGGACTATTAGTTTCTGTAGAGAAAAGCCAACAGCTTTCAAAAAAAATCTGTACATGCTGAGTAGAAATGTAACATTTCAACATGTTCAAAATGTACTTGTACAAATATCTTTGTACAAGTAGTCATCACAGAAACTATCCATCCTTGAAAAGATAAAACCAAGAACAAACCTGAGTGTAGGTATCCTCAATGTTGTAGTCCACAACAATCATAAGAAAAATGGCAATAGGAACACCAAAGTCACCAATCAAGCGTCTTATCTGTAAATTTGTAAGTATTCTGAGATTAGTTTTTGGCTGATTTTGAGGTTGAATTTTCTTAAAAGAGCTATTGAAATTGGAAAATCTAGAAACACTCTTTACTTGGCACTGGCTCAAGAATACAGTCAACGTAACCTCACCTTGCCAGGAAGAAAGGTCCCATTCTTGAACTGGCGCAGGAAGTAGGCGATGAGGAAACAGCCAAACATGAGGCACATGGACAGAAGGGCTGTGTTGGGGTAAGCTGGGTTGACAGTTGTTTTGTGAACAGTGCTATTACCAGTAGCATTGTCATAGATGTGCTCCTCGTTCAGCAATGGGTGCCAAGGATTTTGTAAAGTTGTATTCAGATGATCGTAATTCAGAACCAGTGGGTGGGCCTTGAAGATCTAGAGAGGTGTGAAGTGAGGACAGTGTAGATGAAGCACAATTCTCCTCATGAAAAACAACAATATAATCATGGAAAGTCAACTTTCAGTCATTTGAAATTTCTGGAGACACAGAAAATTACAGAAATGGTATACCCTTCCAAGCTTGGCAAAGGTTTCATAGATGAAAATAAGGGAGATGAGGATAGAGAATATTTCCTGGGTGAAGCGGGAGATGAATTGCACCAGGAAGCTTCCCTCGAAGGCCACAATGATCACCACAATGACAACCAGCCACACTCCAACCCACACTCTCCCAACAATATACTCAATGCCTTGGGACTGACAGAACTGAATGGAAATGACAGGGAGAAATCAAGGTCAGTACAGTCGATCAATGGCTATGGTCACCATTAAAATTCAGTACGTTTTATATGTAAATAGTAAGTAATTGAATAAAAAAATAGCCTAATGGGCAGAAGTCTCCAAAAATATATGCATCACAATTCAGAATATAGATTAAGAGAGATTATTGAAAGCGCTAATGTGCCTAGATGTGGATATGTGTCTTGTGGGTAACTCACAGCATAAAAGGCTTCCTCAAACACTAAGAGAGGACCAGAGAAACCAATGACCAGGACGGGCTGAGCAGCAAAAATACAGAAAATGATCCCCTGGATGCTGGTGGAGATGAGGAGCTCTGGAACGCCCATCATATCATCCACTTTATCAGCTGGAGCAGCAAAGATGTACAATATAATTATAAGGGCTACTGCATAATTACATAGCCAAAACATGCACAAACACAAGCATGCACACACAGTCATATGAACGCACACACACCCAGCAATCCGCCAAAGGTGATAGCAGGGGACAGAGCAGCAAAGTAGATGAAGATGACTGCAGCAAGGACCTGGACATTGAGAGCATCTGTGATGTCACTCTTGTAGTACTGGTAGCGTCTCTTTATATCTTGAATCATCCCGCCAAATGGTCGACCTGTCCGGGCTAGGGGGTCATCAGGTGGTGGCCCAGAAACTTTAGAAACTGTGTGTGTAAAAAAAAAAGAGAGAGAGAGATGTTTAAGTCTTTACATAAACTATAATATTTCAGGACAAACATGATTAGCAACCAAAATTGCAAAGATTTGATATAGCAGTAATGCCATTTTGACTGATAGTTATGAGTTTGTATTGGTAGAAGAGGGGAGTCTCAGTGATGACTCACTCTTGCAAGGCTTGACATCCAGGCACACAATGGGATCAGAGGGCCGCAGTCTGTCCTGCAGTAATTTCTGCTGAAAACTGATAATTGAGCTCAGCATTGCTTCATTCTGGATCTCGGTGGGTGGGATAACAATGCTGCAGTCCATGAAGCTAGCCATGGCGTCTGTCAGCTCATGGCCACTCTGTGCCTTTAGCGCTGCCTGATTGAACACCTGAGATGGATTGAGATGAATAAATAGTACTTACATGTAAGCATGTCATTAAAGTTTATGTTACAATATCTACACTGGTAGGATGGTGTAATAGTTGCGATGTACTGTCTAGGAGAAGGCAATAGTACTGTTGGATTTTGTCATCTCCACAGTGTATTAAAAGATGCAGTTTTATATTCTATTGCTGAGTAGAAGTGAAATTACCGCTACAAACGCAAAGTGAAAATTTAGGAGGAGTCTGGGACAATTCCAATTTTTAACCAACATCTTTCAAGGATGTAAGCTCCAAAGTACACATTTGATTTGAGCTTTAGGCTGATTAGCTTGGTTGTTTGTATTGTTTTTCATATTCTTCTTCTATATGAAAAGACCTTGTGTTTTCTTATTTATTCAAGCATGAGTGACTTAAACTCAGTCTAGTTAGTTGGATTTCAGGTTAGTCTCCAGCACTGAAGACATGAGCTTCGACCTGGATTTGACACTCAGTAATTAATGTGATTACAATCCTGGAATATGGAAAATCAAGACATTAACACATACTTGTTATTTTCACTTGACTGTCCCTTTTTCATTTTGGGCAACAAAGTCCTCATAAGGTTTACTGGTTCAACATTTTCAAAGGTTAGTGCATCTTCTAACAGCTACTGTATGTGTTCTGTTAAGACATCCAAGTGCCAGCTCACTTACTTTATCAGCCATTAGGGCTGCCATAGCATGGCCAGTCTCATGATATTCCATGTCACTCTTGTCAGGGCCAACTAAAACAAAGACAAAGCGCACAGGCACTGGGGCCTCCAAAGCTGATTCAAGCACCACAGCTTCTTTCAGGCGCACAAACACAATTGTAGGCCTTTCCAGAAAGTTCAGGGTTCCTGGTACAACACAAAGATGAAGCCATAACTGTATGCAAATGTAATCACAAATACACTTAGCCAACACACATCTTCCAGATCCAAAATTAAAATATTGTGAAGAATGGCTCACCTACTAGCACCATAGATGCCTCAACAATGTCAGATGCATCCCTCTAAAGGAAAACAATACATACATGAGCAGAGTCTTAATGAACGAATCCATTCCTACCATGGTCATTGAATGTTTGAAAAAAATCAAATACTAATTGAACGTGATGTTGCCTTGGCTGGAAAATGACAGCAGATAGGTCATAAAATTTGAAAGCATCTGTTGTTACATCAGTGAATTTGCTTAAAAAATTTCTTCAATTCACTTCCTCTTTGTAAATACTTACTTATTGTTCACAGCCTTGAAACTGAGTAGAATCCACTACATATGGAAAATAATTATGAGCTGAAATTTAAAAATATTTAATCCAAAACACTGAGATAACGGGAACCAGAACAAAAACATGAATATGTACTGAAGCTTTGTAATATTCTTCAAAAAAGAGATCTTCCTTTTATTCTCTGCAAACAGGCTGCTGGCAGAACTTACTTCCACTTGTGTGATCACTGTCATCAAGACTCCACTGTCATGATATCAGGAATCAGTGTTATCAGCAAAGACTCATTCACATCACTGATCACATCAGTGGATGAACTTACCCTTTCCTTCACAGAAAACATCTGCATCCCCACCCCTTCTCTCAGAGCTTGGTTCTCTGGGTCAGGTGATTGGCTAGAGGGAAAAAATTGCACACACGTCATTGGCTGCATTTGTGTGAGTCAAGAAAATGATTGGCTGGGATGATGAGCACACTTGTCACTGCAAGTCCATGTCTAGACCAAAGAACGGTTAAACAAAGGTTCAACGTTATATGTAATATGATACTGGGCTGGGAACTTCTGAGATATCACTATTAAGCTAATGAGATAAGTCTGATTTAGAGTACCTTGAAAGGTGTTTTTGAAATGACTTGGCAAAACCTTTTGGTCTTAGATCCAGATTACAATTTGACCTGGACTTCTTCCCTTATTGTTGAACAAAAGTTTGAATATTTTACATTTTTTCTGTAAATATCTGTTCATTTGGACATCTAAGACTGAACTGTCTTGCTCAACTCTAAGGTTACTAGAGTTAAACAGACAGGGTGGCTTAGTGGTTGGAGTCTTTGTTCCATAATTACCAGTTTGATCCCCACAATAGCTATGTGTTCTGTTGAAGCTTCTTCCCACTAGGTGCTTCGGACACCACCATCAACTAAAAGCCTAAGCATGGGCCATTTTTGTTTGAGTCATTGTTGGATGATATCTTTGAGGATACCTGTGGTTTTGGAGCAGGGATTTTAGCACTCCTTCCTGGTCTCCAGGCCTTATCTCCTTCTTTTTAACCATCTCGCTGACCATTTTCTCAGCAATGCCGGGAAAGCTTTGCTCTTCACAGTCGAAAATCATCACACCTTGACATAGGAACATGGCCACAAATGATAACGTTACAGTTCAATCTTGAATGAAGTACACAGCCATGTGGTGGGAAATAATTTTCCAGTAGGAGATTATCAGCAAGACAAGAGCAATTGTGGTTGTGATTGTGGGTGGCCTCAGATAAAATGAGAGCTAGAGAAAGGTGAGAGTCCCAGAACTTGCTGGATTTAGAGGGCTTAAACTTGGGAGTCACATGGCAAAACATATTGTCTGAGAAAAGGGAGAGGGAAGCAGATGAATGAGCACTCCACTGCTTAGCTATTAGCACCTAGAAAATAAAGTAGAACTACTACAGCTAGAAAAAAAATATGCTGATAAACTAATGAATATAATTTGCATTCATAGTGATGTATTATTTATGTAGAAAGGATCATCCACATCCCTTTTTTTTTCATTAAGCAGCTATACAGAATGTGTCGATGGATGGACGTTCATTCATTTTCACTGCTGACCCGTGTTCATGGTGTGTCTGAGCTGGATGACAGTCTTAAAGGTGAGGTAGGAAATGTGTGAGGATCCCCAGGTCCCAGCCTTAGGGTCATAAGTCTCTTTGTAGTCCACCCATTGGCCTGTCCCCTGCCAGTAGCCCTGCTGGTTCTGGTCCTTCGTGATCTTGTCTGGTTCCATGTATGCCTGAAAATACAGATGATAACTGGCTAATCTGGACATGAACATGGATAACAGTTGAAGCCAAAATGTTGTGAACTCAGACATGCAGGGAAAATCTGCACAGGTCAGTTAAATAAATTAAACTTGTGCCTTCCACAGCTACCATGCAGGGGACTTAGAGTAATTAGGTTCTTTCAACAATGGAGAGCTAAGGTTGTGCTGGCCACTTCTCATCTGTCAGTGTGTCCCAGTATGAGTGAAGCTACAGGTAAAATAGCCTGAATGTGCAGAAGCAATGAAAGTTAAAAATTGCATGTGATAGCCAGAAAAAGAAAACTTCTGGCTATCACATGCAATTTTTAACTTTCAAACTCTGACTTTTGCAAATTTGCAGTAAAATTATCAGTCAAATTTGCAGTTCAAATTGGTTTCATGTCAACATGAAACCAGTGTGTTTTTGAAAAGGTTTGCTTGTCCACTCTAAAAAGCTGCTTTTGTAAGCTGTCCAGCAAGACCTATATGTGTAAGCAAACTGCATAGCTGTCCTACATGTTGTACTGTGCTTTATATTGCATATTACATCAGCATCATTAACTGTAAATCCAGTATCCCCAGGAGTTCTCCAAGGTTCGTTGCTTGGTCCTCTCCACTTCATGTTCTACATCTACATGCTCTCCCTTCACAATATCATCCATGGTTAAGGCCTCCATTTCCACTGTTGCACTAATAATTTTCTGCTTACATCTCCACCAAACTCATCACCACTGCCACTCACTCCACCCTGACCAACTGTCTCACAAAAACTAAGATATAGATGCATGCTATGGCACATTTTCAAGTTGTCAGTAAACTTCAACATATCTAGAACTCTTGCACAACTGCCCACCTGCTCCCGGAATCCATGTCGAGGACTAAGCACTAACCTGGGAACATGTCCTTGTCCAGTGTCTCCCTCTGTCTCCCTCTGGAATTCTGTCCCTATACATTCAGGACTCCTCAACTCTGTCCATATACAAGAAATCACACAAAACTTCAAAGCTGCTTTTAATGGTTGATGTCAAACAACTGTAGCCTGCACTGATATTCTTCTCTTGGTATGTCATTACCTTGTGTCTTTATCCTGCTAGTTTTGTATTATTTTTAGGATCTCTATTTTTTATTTCGTTGTAAAGAATCTTTGAGTTTTTAGAAAAGTTATCTTATCACGATTGACTCATTGTTTGTGTGTATCCATGCTCCCAGGAATCAAATAAAATCATGTTCATACTTCACCAGATTACACAACGATGTCTTTTGATGATATTTTGGGTGTTGGGTTCCAGTGAAGCAACCTGAAGTATTATAAAGTCACTGTCCTTTCTATCAACTTCATGCACTCATTCAATGAGGGAGGAGGGAGGACATGGATCAGGCTAATGTGGAAAGGTGATGTCCAGGTGACACTTGTGTATAGGTAAACATGGTGGCTACCCTGGTGAAGCAGCGTCACGGCTGGAGGCCACGGGTCAGTGCGAGTTTCTGGTGGGGATATGCTGGACAATTCTCTCTGGACTTGTTTGGACTGTCAATGCACTTCGTGTGCCTGGAGTAGATGTACAGAGAGAGAGAGAGAGAGAGAGAGAGAGAGAGAGAGAGAGAGAGAGTGTCCCTTACCTGACACGCTGCTCTGTGGTTGGCAATGTTAGCGTTTCAGCCAGCTGGAACAGACACAATGGGCCTCATTAAAAACTGCTTTCAACAGTAACACATTTTCACATACAATGTAAATATTACAACTCAATGGTGGTAAATTGTATCAAAATAATTGTAGCTTAATTTACTTTTCTTTTTCTTACTTTTCTATGCATGACTAAGATTTGATATATTTAGTCATTTGTGAATGTAGATGTTTTGCTAATGGAAATGAAATAAGGTGTGGCTGAGCTAAGATTTTTTGCTCAGTGCTTGGACAGATAGTGGAAAAATAAGTGAAAGAATGAATACTGAAATTTAAAAAAAAAAAAAATCTTTCAAAAATGAATGAATATATTTTTTTTCCCCCATGTGTGTGGATTGTATCCAAACATATGTGAAACATCAACAGTATCAGGTGACAGTGAGTGTATATTCTTATGTAAATACATCCATGAGGGTACTATCTTAGATAAGACCTGAGCCTTTGGGTTGATTATAACAACATAATGATTTATTTCCAAAACAAAGCCAAGCACGCAGGTAGAAGAGCCAGATTAGACTAATTATGCATGATTCTCCATAAGTGTACATGACAATAGACCTATGAATAAATTTTCATTATATTGTATGATTGGGTGTAAGTTGAGTTCACACATCTGCAAATATCTGTGCAGATGTGTGTGATGTGCCAATTTTTCCAAATTGCATCAAAAAATGACAATATTTTCAGTAACTCTACTACTGTACTTGTTCATTTTTGCATGTGAATGAGTACACACTGGACACACACCGATGTATTTATAGATACCAAGAGCAAAGTGTGTCCAATTTGTGACAAAGAGAAAAATATGGGTAAACAATATAAATGTTGAAGAATAATTGTTGATATTGCTTTATTTAATAAATAAATAGGTGATTGTACTAAATTTCTTTTGCTTCTGCAAATTCATGTTTTATTTTGCCATTTTCTGTGATTTTTTTTTTTTTTTTTAAAGCTGAGGAGTTAGTAGAGGTAAAATTTGAGCTACATAATTGAATTTATATTATTTATAATAATAAATCAATCTGGTTTTGCTCTGTTATAAACATATATTATTCAGAAAATAGTATACAGACAATTAACATGCCATCTACAAACTGTTGCAACAATGTCCCAGTGTTCTTAGTTTCCTGTCTGTATTTCTTTGTAACTCAGGCAACTTTTGAGGAATTTTAAACAGAAAATCCTGCATTAAATTAAGACAATTTGCATTATTTCTGCACTAACTGCAGGACAAGCATGCTGTTTTCAAGGAGTGCATTCTCACATTATTTTACTCATATACAAAAAGTTATAACTGCACTTGTATTTGTGCACAATCGTCATTCATAACTCTCACAGAAAAGGAGACACTTACCTGTTGCAGGCAAGCCAAAGCAGTGACAAAAGACTGACCCCAGAATGGCAAAAAAGCCTGACTTTATAAACACCACCTCTTACATGTATGTATGTGTGTGTGTGTGTGTGTGTGTGTGTGTGTGTGTGTGTGTGTGTGTGTGGCTGACAACAGGTGGGACTATGATGCACTCTAAAAAAAGATTCAGAGAGTTAGTAAATAAGGCTTAAAATAAATATTTCAGCATAAAAATCATTTTTGCTACCTTTATTTGTGTTTGTGAGTTGACAACTAATTTTAACAAGTTAGCCAGGACAAAAATAAAGAAAATTATCTTGTCTTATTATTTAATCAGTTTTGAAAAGTTAGCATTGCTTAACTTGAAGGTCGAAAAAAATTGATTTGCTGCAGCATGTATGAATTGAGTGTCATCTATACATGTGTCAGAAATAAAAGACAAGCCTGAATTTGCCTGGGTTTACACTCAGATTGCAAGAGGAACAGCGACATTTATTGAATGTAAGTGACATGATGCGTAATTATTTCTGTTATTATATATTATTATTATTAAACTTTATTTATATAGCATCTTTCTTAACAAAGTTACAAAGTGCTTCACATAAAATAAAAAGAAGAAAAAACAGCAAATAGACAGCAAAGACAGAAACAACACAGGGATCATAAAACACTGGGGGATAAAATAAGGTTAAAAGTGACTAACTGGCAAGAGTAGAACAAACAGTAACTTATACTTAAGAATTCATAAACACCTTCCTATAAAATAAAGTTTTATATATATGCAGTGCCCTCCATAATGTTTGGGACAAGAAATATTATTTATTGATGTGCCTCTGTACGCCACAATTTTAGATTTGTAATCAAACAATTCACATGTAGTTAAAGTGCACATCCTCACATTTTATTAAAGGGTATTTTTTATACATTTTGGTTTCACCATGCAGAAATTATAGCAATTTTTATACACAGTCCCCCTGTTTCAGAGCACTACAATGTTTGGGACACAGCAATGGTACATAAATGAAAGTCATGTTTAGTACTTTGTTGCATATCCTTTGCATGCAATGACTGCTTGAAGTCTGCGACTCATCGACTTCAAGTGCTGAGTATCTTCTCTGCTGATGCTCTTCCTGCCCTGTACTGCATCTTCAGCTCATGCTTATTCAGGGGCTCATCCCCTTAAATTTTTTCTTCAACATATGAAAAGCTCAATTGGGTTCAGATCGGGTGACTGACTTGGCCAGTCAAGAATTGTCCATTTTTAGCTTTGAAAAACTAATTTGTTGCTTTAGCAGTATGTTTGAGATCATTGTTTTGCTGTAGGATGAAACGCTGGCCAATGAGTTTGGAGGCATTTGCTTGAACTTGAGCAGATGAGAAGTTTCTATACACTTTAGAATTCATTTTGCTGCTGCCATCTGAAGTTACATCATCAATAAGTGAGCCAATGTGGCTGCCATACATGCCCACCCATAACATTCCTACCACCATGTTTCACAGATGAGGTGCTATGCTTTGGATCTTGGGCAGTTCTTTTTCTACTCCATACTTTGCTCCTGCCATCACTCTGATACAAGTTCATCTTGGTCTCATCTGTCCGCAAGACCTTTTTTTTTTTTTTTTTTTTTCCAGAACTCTGGTTTCTCTTTAAAGTACTTCTTGACAAACTGTAACCTGGCCATCATGTTTTATTTTTTTGTTTTTTTTTGTGGCTAACTAGTGGTTTGCATCTTGGAGTTTAGCCTCTGTATTTCTGTTCATGAAGTCTTCTGCAAACAGTGGTCATTGACAAATCCACATCTGCCTCCTGAAGAGCGTTTCTGATCTGTCAGGCAGGTGTTTGAGGGTTTTTCTTCATCATGGTAAGAATTCTTCTGTCATCAGCTGTGGAGGTCTTCCTTGGCCTTTGCGATTACTAAGCTCACCAATGCTCTCTTTCTTCTTAATAATATTCTAAACAGTTGATTTTGGTAAGCCCAAGGTTTGGCCGATGTCTCTTACTGTTTTATTTTTCTTTCTCAGCCTCATATTGGTTTCCTTGACTTTCATTGGAACAACTTTGGTCCTCATGTAGAGAAAAGACCTGCTTAAAAAACAGAGTGAAATTACATCTTGTTTAATCTTGTTTGAGCCCAATAAGTACAACCCACATACACGCTACATCATTGCCAACCATTTTCCAAAACATAAAACCATGTTTTATTTTTCGTGTTATTTTGCCAAATCCCCTAATCTAGCCACTGACCACATTTGTGTGACTCTGATAATGTAATTGTCACTGTTAATTTTACAGTCTGTGATATTGAAAAGGGAAGAGGTATGTCACTAAATGTTACAGTGAGGATGATTAAAGTTTGTTTAGCAACAGTTGCACTGTTTCATCAATTTAATGGCAAAACTGGACCTGTACACCCCAGAAATAATGCCCTTGATATCTTCAAGAGGAAGGGCTGCAACTTAACACTCAAAAAATATAGATTTGCTACAGCAAATATCAATGGGGTGTGCTCATGTGTTAGAGACTAAAGACAAGCCTGAATTTGTCCAGGCTTACAGCAAACATTCAGACCACAGGAGGAACAGTAGCTTTTATTGAATGTAAGTGACATGGTGAGAAAGTAATTCAACTGTGTTATTATATATAACTGCACTGGAAGATAGTGATCCTTTTGAATATTGTGTTGATCTGCATGGCAAATAAAGGCAATACCAATAAGAAAAACTATAGTTCTACCAGCTATTTCATTGAAATATTTACCTTTACTGCATCAAAAAGAGCAGGCCATTAATCCCTGTGTGTCACAGCAGATTGTCTGAATGGATTTTTTCAAATTAAATGCAGTAAAGTCAGATCTTTACTCAGTTATCTTTTCAAAATGTTGCAAGATGTTTCAAAATTATAAATGTGTAGTCTTACGTATTTGCAAGTGAACACAGTGCTGAATAATGGCAACATGTATCAATAAGTCACAAACACTAAAGGCAGTAAAAAAGCATGATTTTTCCAAAATTAAAATAACTTAAGATCAATACAAATTGTTCCTCAATTTGAAAGTTAATCTGCTGTATTATTTTTAAGAGTGTACATGCACACATACATCTTCAAATTTCCTCTCTCTCTCTCTCTCTCTCTCTCTCTCTCTCTCTCTCTCTCTCTCTNCACACACACACACACACACACACACACACACACACACACACACATTCACACACAGATGCACACATGCCCTACAGAGTACATATTCTAGTCTCACCCATAATATTGATAGTAAATACAATGACTCTGTAAGCGCAGCCAACCAGTCACACTGTGTTGTTATCCAACCAGCATCTTATCATATTTATTGTCCATGTTTGCAGGACAACAAGGGTTTGTGTGACAATGCTGGGCCTCCTTGCTCACCTTCAACATCACCAGAGCAGACAGAGAAACTTTGGAGGAAGTTTTCTCTCATCATCTCTTCTGCCCCCAATTAAGATGGCCAACATCTATTTGTCCATTTATTTGTCTCTCGTAATGAAGGCCTGTGACAAGAAAAAAAAAAAAAAGGATCTTGCTTGTGAAATTTGTCACCTAGTATGGCTGATTATGGATGTAAGTAAATACAGACACATGATGGGGATATAAACAGATAATATTATCTAAATTACAACAGTGAGATTTGTTTATTATTTTTTCTATTTAGTATAATAATAGTAATAACTGCAAGCAGAAATCCCTTTGACCTCAGCTACAGTACACTTGTTTTATCCCTCAACTACACAATGACAGTAAAGGTTTTTAATTAGATAAAAATTTATCCAGAGTTGTAGAAAAATACTGGGTACTTTGTGGTATCTGCACACAATTTGGCAGAAAACATGGTGATCTTAGATTGTTCCTTAGATTAGATTGTTCCTGCTCACTTTTGGTTTGTACCCTACCCACTTCTGCATCAATATATATCGTATCAATACAGAGGCAAATAGATATTATTAACAATTACATTTACAAATCAAAATACAGGCTGACAGTACCGAGAAGGGTTAAGAGTTCAGTTGCTACTAAGTACTTTTGCTAGTACACATTAGCTTCTGAGGAGCAGTCATTTTCATGTTGCTTAAAATTTCATCCTAGATTTTTTTTTTTAACCCCCTTCCCCAGCACACACACACAGACACACACAGACCTAGAACAATTATTACTGATTTTGAAAGAAAGTTGCTTTTTGCCATGCTATTTTTTTTTTTAAATACATAGTAACAATTACATATTTTGGACTTCTTTTTGACATTGGTTGATCAACATGCATACTGAATGACCTTAAAGTGAAACATTTTTCACCTGCAGAGTGTTAGGAATTTGTCTGCCAATTTGTCTTGTTTAATTAGTTTAATGCATTCCAAATGGAATTTCTCCTTTTACAAATAGATCTCCTTCACAATGAAATGCATCTTTGTATTGACACAGTTAACACAGACAACATGCTAAAGGGAACAAGCAGAGATAAGGAGAAGATTAGGGACACGGTAACTTGCCATCAATGGACACAGAGGCAAAGAGTTATTAAAGGAAAGGATGAGACTATATTGGACCCATCATTGGACCCAACCCTTCATTCAGAGTTTGAGTGTTGGAAGGAAGGATTGGATGTGTTGTTTTTACGTACAGTCCTGAATGAGAAGTACCCATCGTATCCCTGATCCTTTATTCTCATGTTGATAAATAGCGATAACTGCACATAGCCTGCAAACACATCACAACGTTGTCATTCATCTTCCATTATAAAGCTGTTTGTAAGGATGAAAGTAAGTTGTAATGCTTTATAGTTTGTGCCATCTAATGTTCTGTATGTGGCCTGAGGGATCTTACATACAGTGTGTGTATATATGCATCACTGCACATATGAATACATATACACAAGCCCACACGTAGTTTTGCAAGTGTGTGATTACAAATGACACAAGAAATGACAGCTATGCTCTCCTACAGTAATCTTGAAAAGGTCATTCACAGATTGGACTATTGCAACTCTCTCCTTTCTGGCATTAATCAAAAATTAATCTCACACCTCCAACAAGTTCAAAATGCAGCAGCTCAGCTTCTTACTGGTTCCAATAGATGGCAACACATTCACCCTGTCCTGGCATCTCTCCATTGGCTCTCTGTTCCTTTTAGAATTGATTTTAAAATTCTTCTTATTAAAGCTTGTTTAAGTCTGGCTACTTATATTTGTGACATGTTATGAGCCAGCACATAGCCTCAGATCCTCAGGTTCTAACCTCCTTACTATTACCAAATCTAACCTGAAAAACCAAAGGTGACCTTTGCGATTAGAGCCCCAAAGCTCTGGAATGATCTGAGGCCAAATCTGTGTCTGCTTTTAAATCATAGCTTAAGACCCATTTTTATAGACTTGCTTTTATGTGATGTCATTTTTTTTTTAGTGTTTTCTATATTGTTTTTAATGCCTTATTTTTATTTTGTGTTGATCTGTCTGTTTTNTTTAGTGTTTTCTATATTGTTTTTAATGCCTTATTTTTATTTTGTGTTGATCTGTCTGTTTTGTTGATTCTTTTATTAGATGTCAAAGCACTTTGTAAACTCTGTTTTAAAGGTGCTATATAAATAAAGATTATATTATTATTATTATTATTATTATTATTATTATTATTATTATTATTATTATTATTATTCTTTATTTGCAGACATCATAGAAAAATAGGCTCTCGTTTGTGTTTTCGAGAAGTCACATATTATACAACTCCAGTGTTGACATTTAGCAAATGAGCCATGACCTTCACATATTTACCATGTTTTTATACTGTAAATGCTGATTTTAAAAGATTCTTTTATTATAAAGATTTCATCATGATTGAATGCATTTGAATATATCTGTAGGCAAATATTCCAAATAACTAAAGTTATCTTTATATAATATGCCTAGAGTTTTCTTTCTCTGTGGAAAAAAAAAAAAAAACACAGCACAAAATGATGTTTTATTAGTGTGTTTTATGAAACAATCGTTACTTTGTATTATTATTAGCTCATTGTCTGGACTCATGGTTTATAAAAGACATGACCTAATATGCAATGTATATATTTAAAAAACCCACAAAATGTAAAAGTAACATAATACTTCAAATAATGCTGATCTATCTCTGTTAGAGCACAGAGTCAGAATCTGACTTGGGTGTTTCACATACAGTTCTTAATGATCTCTTACCAGGTGATGTCGAGGCCTATCAACAGGGGGCAGCATTGCATCAGCCACAGCAACATCATCAATGAGGATCCACCTGCCAGTGGGACTGACATCTATGAGTAAAACACAATTTTTGAATGTCACTTTCTTTCTCAAAGTAAGCTATTACTGACATCATTGACTGGTGATGAGTCATATCATAAGTGATCAAAATCAGCTATGAGACAATTTCTAAATTGCAACTTGCTGTCCTTGTAAGCAGATAAATATATTCACTTCAAAAGGAAATGTATCTGCTCTTCTCAAATTTCTTAACAGAATTTCCTGCATAAAGCCAAGCTTTTGTTTCAGGGTCCTTATTTGAGGCTTTAGGTGATTTGAAATTGTGTGAGAGAGCATATGCTTGCCCCAGATCCACCACAGCCCTGCATGTGAATGCATAATGGTCTACATTGACAGTCAACAGCCTGGGGCTCATTTTTACCCCAGTGTGTTAAACCAAACCGTGTCTGGCCATATCTGATCAATACAAAGCCCTGTTCACCTCCCAAAAAAGTCCCTTCAATATCTGCCCTCTTCAGTGTGTCAACAGGGAAAAAAACAAAACAAAACAAAACAAAACAAAAAAAAAAAAAAAANAAAAAAAAAAAAAAAAAACAGTAGTGTTCCTATCGATCCTGTGAGGAAAAAGAAGCATTTTAAATTCATGATCATGCTTCATGCTACATGCAGGCACAACACAGACATGCTGGTCTACAGAGAAAATAACAACAACACACACATACAAATACACATGCTTCTACCACTATGACATCTACATGGTGAGAATCTTCTGAGCAGCATTTCTGGTTCTGCTCAGGCCACAGTTGAAGGATCATTCATTTGTTTGTTCATTTGTTCGTTCGTTTAGTCACTTACTCACTGATGAAAAGCCTATGTATATTGCTTAGAATATAACAAGAATTCCAAATAATTGTTGCTAAATTGGCATTAAGCGTAAAACAAATGTGATCTTTAAAGTCTCTACTCTTACTCTGTGAAAGACTTGAAACATGTCCGACCTTGATGTTTTCCCCAAATTTTAAGTATACTGGTATTTTTTTTTATCATTATTCTCAGAATCAGATTTCACTGTTTTGTTAAAGTTTTTATTGAATTGGTTTCATTTTTATGCCTGAGTATAGATGAAAGAGCAATCCCATTGATGAAAGCGTGAAAACTGTTAGGGTTTATAAAGACTAAAGGCAGTGAGAGACATGAGGTGGACAAAGAGAGAGGAAGCTGGGTTTCTACGAGTGCATAAATAATGCATGAATGCAGACAGACAGAGCGAGAGAGGGAGAGAGAGAGAAACAGAGAGAAACACAATTTAACACCTCCTGTGATTGTATTGTATGATTTCCATTGAATTAATAGAATTAATGCATATGCAACCTGAAAGCTGCTTCACATATATTGAGTTTCCATAAAGCTGACTAATGTTTCAGTAATTATAATAACATATAATGCCTCAGCCAGTCACTAAAAAGGCATAAATTATCCCCTTACAGATGTTTGTTTTCTTAAAAAAAGAGTTGGTATAATTAATTGATAAATGGTGAAATTACTGCATTTTGACCCAATAATTTTCTGTCCATGCATTTTAACCAGCTAGTAAT
Organism: Lucifuga dentata; assembly: GCA_014773175.1. Taxonomy (NCBI): domain Eukaryota; kingdom Metazoa; phylum Chordata; class Actinopteri; order Ophidiiformes; family Bythitidae; genus Lucifuga; species Lucifuga dentata. The sequence goes on from VXCM01000440.1 coordinate 253,192, forward strand.
TGATTGTCTCTTCTATAATTGTAAAATCTCAAAATATTAAAAGATTAAAAGTTAACATAAGCTGAAAATCAAGTCTTGACATTGCTTAATTGCTTAAGAAAATTTATTATGAGCTACTTGGCAAAACAGATACAACAGAACATTTTTATAAATTTGTTTTGTTAATTTATTGAGATATTAATTTTAATCCCACATCAGTTTGATTGATATTTAAAGAATTCACATTATTTTCAAATTGTTTGGAGAAATGCTGACTTCTCTTAATTCTTGAATGATAATTTTATGCAACTGTTGATTGGTAATATTGCAGTTCATTTCTAATATGTCAGAGAAATTAAGTGTAGTTTGTTTATTTGTTTTTGAAAAGCAGAAACCGATATAACCAAACAAGCCAAAATTTGGAGGCTGACCTTTTATTTCCTGGAAGGACTTTTTTGCACTCCAAAATGGACAAAAAGTGGAATAAAAGTTTTGTTCAAGTCTATATGTGGTTGTAGAATAAACAAAAGAAGAGAATATGCAGAAGTGTGTGATTAGATTAAATGCATGCATGCACTGAAAACAAATCATTCAGTTTGTCATATTACCATACTGAGACAAAGTGGCAGTTTAATGACACAGTGACAGAAATCTAGACACACACACACACACACACACACACACACACACAAACCATCTGTCATCACTGAGTGGGCAGAGGATGGGTGGTCCTGGAGATATTCACTGTCCCATCTCAGATTCCAAGAAAAGGATTCTGTTCCAGGTGGCCAGCCCAGCGGAAAACAATGTGTGTGTGTGTTTGTTTGTTTGTGTGCGTTTGTGTGTGTCTACATCTGTCTTAATCTTTTTGTGTGTAGCTTATTGGCATCTTTTGACTGTCTTGTCCATACACATGTACAAAGGTGTGAATACTGTTTTTGCTTAAACTGAAAAACTAAACTGAGAGGAGGAAGAGGAAACCACCTGTCACTCATATGATAGCAGCAATCGAGGAGTAGGGGCACTGGCAATGTGATCCACAGTCTCTTTGCTAGCTTCCCTTCTAATGTACTGTAATAGATGGAGTGGCATCATATGACTGACCAAGAAAGCCCTTAAATTACTTTGAGAGCACTCACACCAATAACTGGCATAACAGCAATATCATGTTTTCTGTAGTGAAAACCTTTAAAGAGCACTGCAGCGCCCTCAGTGCATTCATGTTGTTTATTGTATTAGGAAATCCACTTAGAATCTGAATGAGAAACAGGTTCAGCAAACAAGTTCCACATAAAGATTTGTAATGGTGATTTACAGGCGTAAGTATCCATCACTTCGTTATATGTTTACTGTGATGATGAAATGTTTGGACAGTGTGCCAGGGTGAACCTTGGACAGGCCAAATGGCAAAAAAAAACAAAAAACAAAAAAAAACCCTGCTCCTTCTCATGGGATGCACTCATCTGTGCTTTATTGATCTGCTCTGTCTAACCCTTTTTTTTCTGTATATACTTCTCTCCATTATCCATTTGCCATTTGCGATTGAAAATAATGGCATTATTTCCCAAATAACTAACAGACATCAAATTAAAAGCTTCAGAGTCCATTTCATCCATCCATCCATCCATCCATCCATCCATCCACAAATTTCATTTTGCCCTGGCTGGTGTTTTCAACCTTTTTATCTGCTTGTTAATACAGGTAAAGGTGCCCTGGGGTTTCTTGATGGCCACGTTTGAGCAGTTGAACTCTGGAGTTCAGACCTGAGTAAAACTTATATTGCAAACTTTCCCTTTATTACATGCACAGATTCATATAGTGTAACTATATAAAAACCTAGAAAAAAAAAAAAAAAAATCACAAATCGATAGACTCATTTGTACTCCAGATGTCAAAGAACTGTGTCCCACTGAAGTGTCTTATCTCCTTTCACAATATCTGACTACAAACGTGACTTTTTATACCTTAATGACTGCTTCTGTCTACTATCTAGATCCAAATAATATGTGGAGCATGTCAGAACAGAAAAAAAGACAAGGACAGTAATACTTTTTAAATCGTATCATACTGCAGGTAATGACTCCAGTAATATTCCATAATGAGGTTCAGTATAATGTCTACAATCATTTTATATACAGTAGTTGTGCCTAATGGCCCATAGCATGTCACATGCTTGGCCTGCACCTCTGGCCCAACATATAAACAAATACTCTTAGGTCTCAAACAGGAAATAGAGATATGGAAAAGCTTGTCTGAAGAGTGTTTTCAATCTATCTGTTCTTGTATGTAAATCAGCATGGTGACATGTATAGTCATGATCTGCACCTGTGAACATGGCATGCTACCCAGTGTATCAGGCCAACCCGGCGCCCCAGGTGTCAGCTGTTTCCAATAGTAGATTGCCTCTTGTCGTGCATAAAGGCAGCTGATACAAGCAACCTTGTGATTCTGAATAATTACTGCAGATAAATAATACATGATACTGATGTTTGTGATGTGTTTATTGCGTGAAGAAGCACAACAATAACACAGTGCTGCACGTTTCATGGGATGCATCAAACAGGCCTACAAAATCAAGCAGGGGGATGGAATGAGGATTCAAGGTACATCATGATATGATTCAGTTTTACTGAATCATATGTTCTATTCAGATTTCATTTGTTGCAAATACCAAGGGATCCGTATATACCTGTGTGCATAACAGGTGTCTGGGTTAAAGGTGCATTCAGAGAGAGAGAGGAGAGAGAGAGAGAGAGAGAGAGAGAGAGAGATCTTGCTAAAACAAGGTCAGTTCATTAGTTCTTGGCTGAAATTAGATGGAGCAGATCCTTTACTTAAGTAAAAGTAGAAATACCACAATTAAAATACTCCATTACAATTAAAAGTCCTGCATGAAAAATTACTTAAGGAAATAAATAAATAAATAAATAAGTGGAAGTATTACCAGCAAAATATAGGCATGAAAAGTAAACACACTCATTTTGATTTTGTAGCTTGTCCAGGTGATCCAAAATCAAATTATTTAATATTGGCCAGTTTTATGGTTCTCAAACTTTTTGAACAAAGTACCTCTGAGTAAACAAAAACTTCTATTGCCACCTCACCAGCAATCCTCGACAAAAAAAAAAAAAAAAAAAAAAAAAAAAAATCACAAAAACTCATGCCTTTCTTAATGAAACACATTTTTTGTTAATAATTTGCTGCAACAACAGAATATCCATAGATTTCACTTGTTTTGATTTTCTGCAAAAATTGTCATAGAAGGCGCTTCAAATACCACCTGTGGTACACGTGCCGCAGTTTGAGAATCACCATAATACTGTATTTTGCATGCCCAATCTGAATCAAGTAATCACCAACTATGTAGTACTTACACTGCAGAACAGAAGTTGAAACTACCACAACATGGAACTACTCCAAATACAAAAAAGTATAAATGTACTTAGGTATTTATTTCCACATCAGTATAATAGCTGGTATTCTAAACGGAAGAATTATACAACATTTAAATAGTTTAAGGATGCTGAGGCATAAAATTATAAGGTGGTTCCAGTATTAATGCCTCTGTCCAACATAGCAAGACATTCTAATGCCATAACTGAACCTATTGAACAGCGAGCAGGTTCGTGCATACATGCGTGTGTGTGTGTGTGTGTGTGTGTGTGTGTGTGTGTGTGTGGGCGTGGAGAAGGACATGCTTCCTTCCCTGAAGCCGTTGAGCTGAGCGCTGCTGTCATCTGAGCCCAGAGGAGAAAAAGCGCACTGACGCCTGAGCCAAACCTCCACCGGGCCAATCTCAGCGCTTCACTCACCGACCGGACTCTCTCTGAGAGTGGACCGAGANTTCTTTTTCTTTTTTTTTTCCACCCCCACCGTGACATATCTCTTTGCAGCGAAGATTTACTTTTAGAGTTTCAGTTCCCAAAACGGGACGTAAACGCAGCGATGACAGCCAGATTTATTTCACTTCGACATAACTGAGTTTCACATCTTCTCATCTGTTCGTAAAAGTGGAGATGCAGAGAAGACACAGGATGGATCCCGTTTTTATAACAGTGTTACTCGCAGCGGTGAGTAATTTCTTACATAATTAAAGTGTATATTACATATTTGCCACAAATCTCACTTGGATAATTTTGAGCGCTCCTTGGTTTCAAGCTGTGCTGTAACACCTGCGCAATTGCGCATCCACAGCCTGAAGAGCTGGTTAGTCAGAATTGGGAATTTAGGTGATAAATAAGTTATAAAGTTTGTTTTCTTCCACAGATTTCCTCCTCCTGACTATGTGACAGGAAAGCATTACTTAAAGTTCCTATAATTTCTTGTGTGTCGCTGGTGCTAATTGTTTTATAATGACCCTCTTTTACCTAAGGGCATTTTGAAATTCCAGTGTTACTCTGCTTTTTATGGACTGATTGAATAGGATGACCATTGATCATTTCATTATGGAAACCACAGAAAGTGTCCTTGCACCTGTCCTGCCTTCACTCTGTGGGTTAATATGTAAATCTGAGCTCATATGCAGCCATTCAGTCTAGTATTAGCTGCAGGTTGCTGTATCTGTAGTTCCACCCTTCTCAGTTACAAGTCTACAGACAACAGGACAACAAGAGTGTCACAATGGAGATGCTCATGGATAAACCATGTAGGATAATCAGCAATTAGCATGTCTGTGGATTTTTCTGAGGTGTATTTCATTTACCCAGTCACACTATTTCTCAAACAAACCATGAAGGCATCACAAAGAAGAATGACAAGGCGTGTATCAGAGGACATGGGAACTTTGCACAGGTCGTAACCTGTTTACCTCTATTCCCATCGAGACCAAGCCCAGGAAGGAAATATATTTTGCCATTGTCTTCCATTTGACAGGTCATGGTCAGTCAGGGCTGCAGAGTGCAGGGGACTAGTCAAGGTCCTCGTTTTGGAACAAACTGCATCAGATACCTGACAGCTGCTCCCTCTGATGAGTATGAATCCTCTGCTGGCTCAGCGTATGCAATATTGATACAGCCTGAACCATCCCCCCTAGTTCTTCCTCTCCTCCTTTTATCCTTTGCNCCCCCACACACACACACACACACACACTCTCTTCTGTCTGTCTCTTCCCCTCACTTCATAAGAAATGATGATTCAGCATTGTTTGGGAGGCATTAGCTCTAATGTCATTGCCACTTGTGTTCCCACAGCAATTCAAGCTCCATCCCTGAACAGCAGCCCTGGATTTAAATTAGGCCCAGCTTATTGGAAGGCTGGTATAGTGGAACTCTAATGGCTTAACAAGTGCTGACAGCTGAGGTCTAGAGGTTAAGTGCCTCCAACTGAAAATTGACTGGAGCATTAGTAAGATTGGTTGGAACTCTGAAGTTATGTGTCCAGATGCCATTTAGAGCTCCTGCACACATATTTGTGCATGTGTATTTGTGTGTATATGTTCTCTCTGTTTGGTTGTTGTGAGTGCGTGATCAACTTTTCTTTGGTAGCTTCAGGGAAAATGGCAGAAAACCATGAAACCTCCACATGAGTCGAGCTACAACTTGTACAAGTGTACAAGTGTGTCCTTTTCTTATGTGCCAAAAGCTATTTGCTCACATTTTCTTTGAATTCATTGGTATGCACGACTTTGCATTGAGAGGGACTTTTGTTTGAGTTTTTGGTGTTGTAACCATACATGAAACTGAGAATGAAACTCAAAGAAAATATGAACAGAAGCTAAATGCTGGAACTTGGAGTCTCTTCAAAGCTGTCAATCAGACATTTCGGAACAGGTTTGGTTGCATGTGAGGTTTTTATGCGCGTGCTAATGCATGCGTGCAGATGGGTGTGTACAGTATACGTAGGAGCAGTTCAGGGGAAGCGGGAGAGCGATGAGCGTATGCGGTGACAGATGTTATTCATGGTTCTAAACAGCATGTCGCCTAAGGTGTGTGTGAGGTAGAGAATATGCTGGGATTAAGGGGAGAGAGAGAGAGAGAGAGAGAGAGAGAGAGAGGTTAGTGAAATTCTGAGAGAAACTGACACTGACATACATCATAATTACTGTACCACAATTATGAACATTGTGGTACAGCAAAAACCTTGGAGATCCAAGGATCTCCAAAATATTGATGTTTCCAAGAAACCAAGAAGTATTTATTGAAAAATTTGTGAAAACCAAATATGGTATATGCAATATGAGTAGATAAGATCATGATTGTTGCATGTAAGATTTCTAGTCAAAAGTTTCCCCAAAAATACATTTTTGAACGGACAATATGGATATTTAAATGAGTCTGTTGAAGGTGAATGGGCAGCATCAAGGGAGAAAGAGAGAGGTGTGTGTGTATGTGTGTGTGTGTGTGTGTGTGTGTGTGTGTATTTGTGTAGTTGACAGCTGACTCAGAGGTGCCTGAGGGGACACTTGATGTTTTGTAGAGAGCCTCTCTCTTGTCAACGGCATTCCACACACACTTGAATCATGTTGTTTGACGATTTGTGCCAAATGTACCTCCTTCAGAGTAACACACTCCCTAACACACACATACATGTATGCACACCATAAAACTTTTGAGGTTAAATAATTATGTGGATATTTTCTTTTCTTTTTTTTTTCATCTCCAACCTGACATTCAGTTTCTTACACACTTGTCAAATCAATGAAGACCAGACTGACTCTCTATTGAACCTAATTGATACTCTTAAAAAAAATAATAATAAAATGTGAATACATCCACAATACCACTCTTGATAGTTATGAGATTTTACAAAGTTAAATCTAAAAATACTTTTTCCGCTTTTTTTTTGTCAACTGCCCATAAGGCCTGAACGACGGCCTGAGAGGATCACACCTCATGTATCTGGAGAGGAAAATCAGTTTGCCAGAAATCTCTGTCACATGACATTAGCTTATTTTTGTGAATGTTTGAAGCTTTGGAGATCAAAAAAGATAAGATAAAAGGCCTGGCGTAAGGAAGGATAGATGTAGGATGATATAATGTAAATGAGGTCACAGGCCCAAGGGTCACATATAAATAACAATGCGCAGACACATTCAAGTTCTGCATATACACATACGCACATGCACGCACACACATACACACACTGAAGTACATAAGAGGCACGTACTAACATCTCTGCCTGTCATCACCTACGATTTACGTAGCACTCCAGGTAACTATTTGAAAGAATTCACACACAACAGGCCTGCTTTTCATGTATGTGTACCATTTTTTATGCTGCTGTACCTGTGGATGAGAAGATGCCTAAGCTATGTGTACATATTTTAGATTTTTTTTAAGGTTAAAGGATCAAATGAATCTTAGATGGGTGAGGGGTCAGGTCGGAGTTATGGTATAGTGAATGCAGACATTGTAAAGTGCAGCTTTACAGAGTGTGAATGTTCATTTCTTGTCCCATCTCTCTGCTGATTGGCAGGTTGGGGCTCTGGCCAATCAGCAGCCTTGTTCATCAGGCCAGTACACCACCAAAGGGGAATGCTGCAGACAGTGCCAATCCGGAGAGGGAGTCATCCAGCCATGTGGAGCCACACAGACTGTCTGCGCCCCCTGCCTCGATAGTAAGTATCACAAACACACAAACACACACAACAATGGCACTGCATGAATACTTCAGGGTTAGGTCGCTTTCACGTGATATTGTACATTTGTGCCCATAGATTATATTCCAGTTTACAAACATGGTAGCCATGTATGACTGCTTATATTACGTCATGCAATTGCGTTTCTTTTGTTCATTTGCGTTGATGAAGTCACGATGATGGATTACCTATCCCAAGAACTTTCAAGTATCAATGAGTTGATTTTAATAGTGTACCAGAATGAACTGAAACCAGTGGTGGTCTGGAAGGTAGGGAAAAAAAAAAATTAATTCAGCATTCCAGTAGTATCCTTTGGGAAATGATTGTCAGTAACACTATAAGTATGAAAATTGAATATATTAGGCTTAAACAGGCATAATCGCCAGTAAGGTCCTTTAAAGTTGTATTGCACAACTCTTAAAATTGCTCTATACAAGTTTTGATCTTCTCCTCACTTGTGTGTTGCTTCTGCTTACATCACATACAACTTTTCTGTCGTTGGTTGTGCGATATAAAGGTCAATGCAGACGAGTCAAAGTTGAATGTGGTCGAACTTTGAGCATCAGAAAGGAAAATCCCAGTGGTGTGAGGCTGGGAGTCACCGCTCAGCTCCCAATACATATTAAGGGAATGCCCAGCTCAGGGCTCACCACTTATCACGTGAAAACATCTCAGAAAGTAACTCAAGTACTGGTGCTGCACTTCTGAGGTACTTTCTAAGTATTTCCATTTTTTTCTTCATCTACATGCTTCCCTACACTTCAGAGAGAAATATTATGTGTTTTAGTAGGTTTTTCTGATCATTGTAGTTACTCATTTCTCTGCAGACTTTAAATTTAGCACTAGTGTGGTATTTCAGTATGTTTTACCTTGCTGGTACAATTCATTTTAGACATTATCTTGAGTTTTTGAAAGAAAAGGAGGTCATAAATTTTACTCTAGTGCAGAAGAGCATGTAAATCCTTCAAGGTTTGGAGTGGAAGAAGTTGTATCTCCACTTTTGAGGATTTCTTTGTTTTAAATTTTTTTCAGATTTTTAAAAATTATCTCATTCCAAACTCTTTAAAACAGATACATGGTTGGCCACCCTCTCTAATGACAACATGGCATCTCCAATTTTCTGGGTCATTCTTCATAATGAATATTTTTACTTTGAAATGGAGAAACCTTGACTGCTCATACTTATTTACTTTTACTTAATTAGAATTCTGAATGCAATAAACATGCACAATTGAACAAAACTTGACTGAGCTGTTAGCAGATAGTTACACACATACACACACATCCGCACATCCATGTACATACATCATGTCATGCATTCAGCACCGACTCTGATGACCCCATTATCGTGATTTAGTGATTTTGTTTTGCCACATAAAAAGTCTTGACAATGTGACGTTCTGTCTGTAAGTTATGTCTCTCTCATACAAATATTCCACTGTACTTTTTGTCTGCAGAGAGAGAACAGTAGAGTTTTTGAGCTGCACTAACTGAATTAAATAAGCAGGAGATGAGATTGCAGCCATGATTTTGCAGTGTTTGAAGAACCAAAAGGGTGTTGCTTAGTCATAAAGCAATGAAGTAAATTATGACTGAAAAGATGAAGCAGTAATGGCAATAATTACCACAACTTCATTTAGGCACATATAATTTGATGAATTTACTTCTCAGAAAACTTGCAGATAGTAGCCTAATTGTTAGCCTTGTACTTATTTAGCTGTGTGTTAGGAAGTGAACCAGATACCAGACCCAAGTGTTCCAGCTTCACTGCCCCCTCATGCTCTTTACCATGTAGGGAGAGAAGCCGCGTTGGACTGGAAGACTTTATGCAGACAGCAGTGATGTAAGGAGGATACCAGATTGGGACGTGCTCCAAAATTGCAGAAATCTTCAACGGAAGCTATTTAGAGCAACAGTCAAGTTGTTGTTATAGTAATAATGATAACCAGTGTGGATTCACATTTTATAAAACAGGAAAAAACATTGTTTGAGGACTGAATTGGCATATAAGATTTCTAAATCCTTATGTCTGCTCAAAGCTTTGACATGTAGGGAAAAACCTAATACTTTGTTAAGGCTTTTTTGTAACTTTATCTGCTGATTACATGTAGGGCTCTTGAAGTCAAAGGTCAGGGTGAGCCTTCAGAGACTAGGGTTGGTCCAGAGCCAGTTTCTATGCTGTTCCCAGAATTCTCCTTGGTGTCTGTATAAATTTCTTGGCTATCCTCTCCACTGCAGGAAGTACTTATAAACCTCTATGGGTCAGTGACAGATGGCAACTATGAGCCAAGGAAGTTCACACACAGCAAAATATCCAGAATAGGCCATGAGAGAAGTCCTCATGCAGACATGGAGAAAATGATTTATCTGTGTTTTTTAGGGGTTCTTTGGAACGATTTGTGTTCTGTCAGTGTTTCCACTCAACAAAGACATTTGGGAATATGCTGTTGCTTGTCAAGGCCTGGAATATCTGTTTATTACAGTTTACTTCTCAGATAAGAGTTTTGTCTGACATATTTTAGGCACATAATGATTTCCATTACCAGTATGAGCTGTGCTTTTCAGATTGTGGTTTTCTGTTATTGCAACACATGAAGGCAGTTTTCAGGGTGATAATTTTCAGAGCTTGTTCTGCTCAGACATGAACAAACACAGCCACTCAGCCTCACAAAACTGTTATGAGTGCAGACAGGCTCTGCACTGACTCATGGAAAAAAGAAAAGAGGAGCTAAGCAACACAAATCAGGATAACTCTTCATCACAAAGCAGTGCAAAGCATATCTGAGTTTCACATAAGCCACTGATTACATCTATGATGTAGAATAACATTGCTGAATGCCATCTTTTCAGGCAACAGTGTGTTCAGAAATTAAAATTTTAGTAAAAGCTTCTGTAGAATGTATGATTTTGGGCTATCACAGTTAAAAGTTACAGTTATAAGAGAGTCATGATGAAATCTTGTATCTGCAATCCAAAACAATGCTTCTAGACAGTGTATGACACGCCCACCAATGGTCTTTTTATAGTTCTTGTGACTAAGGACAACCTGCGACAAAATTCTGTCAGCGTCAGAAATTTAGGACCAAAATCTCACAATTTGCTGCTATGAGTCACGTTAATAAATCAGCGTAGATGGATGACAAGTTTCTGATGTGTTTCTGCCTGCATAGTTTTTTTTTCCTGCTTGTTATAACACTACAGTCTACCTTTCTGTTTAAAGGTCCATTTAAATACACAAACACTATTGTTTTAGCATCTATTCATACAGTAAACATGTGGAAAAGTTAATTTTTGTTCCATGTTAAATATTTATTTCTTTTTGTGTAAAAAGCCCTGGAAATGAGGTATTTTAGTGAAGAAGTCAGGATGTGTTTTTGGTAAAAATCTGTAAAAACAGAAAACAATGACCTAAAATAATGTATAAACCATAAAGAGTGACCATGGCATGTTACATAATAAGACTTATCTGGTATTTTAGCATTTTTCAGACATATTTCCATCCGTCTCTTTAACACTAACAAACTTGACAGGAGAAATTATGTTTCTCGCTAATACTTTTCATTTCTTATTATCCTTCTCCCTTCTTTTTTTCCACCATCTTCCACTCCCACACATAATGTGTGTCACCCACATTTGATAGCATCTATACTAAAGTGCACAAGCATCCACTTAAAGTATAAGAGACAGACTGTGGTTTCCAGACAGTCTTCAGGGTTCATTTAGTCAAGATATTTAACAGTGGCTTTGGCTGATGTGCTAAAAAGGAGTTTGGATGAATGAACAGACGACTGGAGATGAAGCAGAGCAAGTACAGCTGTATAGCTGGAATTTAGATGAGGCGTATTTCTCAATCGAGGAACTCATGGTTCAATCTCATACACACGCACCTATACATACATATACACGTTCAAACATGTCCTGGAAAATACATTTACATAATACCAAATACACAGTCAAAAACTGCACACAACATTTTCTGTACAAAATACTCACCAACAGTTTACATGCTACCAAGATACACCATCTCTCTCTCTCTCTCTCTCTCTCTCTCTCTCTCTCTCTCTCTCTCNCACACACAAACCCCTCAGGCTCGAATACACAGTAGTGAAGTCAGTAGTCCTTTTATGGGAGTTGAATACAAAGTGAAGGATTGAATGTTACAGCAGCGGCTGAAATACTGTTTATTATAATATGCTGAGCTAGGAAAAGATAGTCTGTATCACCCCCCCCCCCCCCCNCTCTCTCTCTCTCTCTCTCTCTCTCTCTCTCCTTTCTCTCTCCACATGCTGCAGGCTGGCGTTATTAATGTATTGACTTGCATTATTGATGCTTGGCATTATGATAATGGCTCTGAGAGCACTTGTGGGGAGGGGTGAGGATCATGTGTGTGTGTGTGTGTGTGTGTGTGTGTGTGTGTGTGTGTGTGCGTGTTTGAAAAGATGGACAGTGTTGTGGGAGATAATGGGATGAGGAGAAGTCAACAATGCATAACTGGACACGTCTGACAGACGTAAGGTTACAAAACTGTGTCCACCTTTTGTCAGGATAACATGTATGTACACACTAAACACACATGCACTCTTAAACATAAATAAGCTAAATTGCTTAAGACACACACTTATCACCATCCATTTCAAACACCGGAACACACACGAAGATTCATCTTGTTTTCTGAAAAGACAGCTTTGTCACTGACTATCCTCTGTCTCCAAAATAAGATCTCTCTCTCTCTCTCTCTCTCTAATTTTCCATCTGTGCCTCCTTTTTGTCTTTCTCTCTCTATCTCTTCTCATCTCCCTTTTAATCTGTGCGACATCGGAGTATTTGCCGTGGTTCGTGGACCAGTGGCGCAGACCTAACATTTGATATGCTATGGGACATTGAGCTGCGGAATCTAAAAAGGAACGATATGGCAACACTCCCATACTCACCAGTAACNCTCCTCCTGCCACACACACATAGTTCAGTTTAGTGTAGTTTAGTTAAATTTTGTTTAATTGAGGTGAAGGACTAATTACTTCAGGATGTGACAGTGTAGGTGTAAAAATTTTGAGGTCTTTTATTTATCCCCCACTGACACACACACACACACACACACACACACGCTGCTCTTACACATGGGTCTGTTGCATAATTTAGTGTGTTTCCCAGTTCTCTATCCAGCCGAAATACAATTCCATAAAACATGCAATATTGATTGTGTCCTCTGTATCTGTCATAGGAGATCTTTCAGGTATACAAACCATGTCTATAACATATATATAGTAATTTCAATAAAATAAAACCCCTATAAAAAGTTTCAGCCACTGTATCTAAATGTTCTTTTGATAGAGATGTTGTTATTTTTAGGATCTTTTTCATCTGGAGTCACAGCTGCGTGTTCACGCATGGTCAGTCAATAGACTTTAAACGACCATACCACCCATTTTTCATGTTTGAGCCTAATATCTTCAATTTTCATACACGTAACATTACTGATAATCATTTCCCACAGCATACTACTGGAATGGTGAGTAAAAAAAAAATTTTTCCTGCCTTCCAGACCACTATTGTTTTCATTTCATTCTGGTACGCTATTAAAATCAACTTGTTGATACTTGAAACATTCTTGGGATAGGTAATCCATCATCATGAACAACACGGGTATTCAGGTTTTTTTTGTTTTTTGTTTTTTTTGAAGTTTCATAATTTTAGTAATTAAGCGCAATAAAAGCCTGGCGTGAACATATGACTCCACCGGGGAATATAGTCCCAAAAGAAGACCTGCGTTTATTAAAAAATTTAAATGACCGTGACTTCATAAGGCTGCAGAACTATTAGCAGGCGAAAAATTGATTTTTAAGGTGGGTGTATTGCTTGAATATTTGATTTTGAAAGATTAAGAGGTTTTGCAAAATATCAGGAAAGCTGAAATACGGTTTTATCCTTTGGGAAATGGTTGTCAGTAACATAACATGTATGAAAATTGAATATATTAGGCTCAAACATGCAAAATGGGTGGTATGGTCCTTTAAGGGGAAATCATCACGAAAAAGAATTCTGTTCACCGAGACAAGGCCTCCTCGAATGAAAGGAAAATGAATGAATGAAAGGAAAACAAATCCTTTCTTTGATGGACTAGTAAGTATTTAAATTCATTTAAATAAACATATTTAAATGAATTTAAAGTTTAAAAAAATACATTCAAATATACCATAAATACTGAAAATACTGAAAAATAGAATCTTTTGGAGCTTTATGTAGACTCTATGAGGGAAATGCTACTGGAGAGAGATAAAGTGTGCCACATTCAGCAGTTATAAAAACAGAATTGATGGTGACTTGGAGATGGAGTAGAAGTAGAGGAAGTCAGAAATATGAAATAGTACCAGAGCATGTAATACCCTAAAACAAGTGAAGAACTTTATCATCAAATCTAGATTAAACTGACAGCAAATGAAGGGAGACCAGTGATAACAGGTACAAAAAAAAGGAAAGAAAAAAAATTATATGAGATAAAAGCATGTAAAACAGTCTCCAGATTGATAAAACGGCAATACAAATAAAATGGAAAAAGTTTTTGTTTTTTGTTTTTTTCAGATTTTAAAGCCAAATCAAAGATGATGCCAAGATTACTTAATATGTACATTGTGGATTTAAGTCCAGAATGTTGAAGTCAACATTCTATAATGTTGAAGATCTTAGCCTATAGTTTAGCTGGAAAAAGTTGTGTTTTTTTTAAAGATGGAAATTGAAGAAGAAAATGGAACCATGCCAAATGATTGTGCACACTAATGCATGTGATGTGGTTTCAAAGTCTGAACCAACAAAACTGACAAATTAAAAAGGTTAATGGTCATTTTCTTTCTTCTTCCCTCAGGTGAAACCTTCTCAGAAAACTATAGTCACACAGAGAAATGCCAGCCCTGCACACGCTGCACAGGTCTCTTACGCATGGACACGCCATGCACAGACACCAACGACGCCATCTGTGTCTGCAACTATGGCTACTACCTGAATGTGCTCTCACAGCAGTGTGAACAATGCACCAAATGTCCTGAAGGCCAAGGTATGCTCTTGCCCTGTGAGCACAACCGTGACACAGTGTGTGAGGAGTGCACCAGGGAAACGTACTCGGACCAAGAAAGTTCTCGGGAGCCCTGCATTCCCTGCACCATCTGCGATGAAGGGGAAGATCTACGAACCTGCACCTCTATCAGTGACACAGTTTGTGAAGGTAAGACCAATCAATCGCGCAGACTCCTGGCAAAGTGTGGTTTGTGTCACTGTAACCCTTAGCAATCGATAGGATTATTAATGATTACATTGTCCTATCAATATCAAAGAATTCTGCTCATGTAGCTTAATAGATCTTTAAACTGCACACAGAGACATAAATAATATCAATGAGTTTGTTTCACTCCGAGTAAATGTGAAAAACCATGAAATTCCTGAGAAACCCATTAATTCATTTCACAAGACAATCAATTCAGTTGTCCAGAGTGATTTATTTTTCAGCCATTTATCAAATAGTTGTGGCACGGCTCTGTCTAAACTCTGGACAAGTTTATCATGAACTTTTGTGCAGAGCCAGTAAAGTTGAATGATGGGGTACATTGCCCCGAGGTGAGCTGGACTGAATGGCATCTACTGTGTGTCAGCACATAGTCATTGTTCTGATAGGAATATACTGACAGTACAACTGGGCATTGACATTGTTAGCCACATAATCAGATCATCTCAGTGCGATACTATAGACATTTTTTACCAGCTGACCAAAATGCCACGCCAAAGCTGGTCTCCTTGTCAACATGGACTCATCCCATTCAAAGCTACAAAGACCAAACTCTTTCTATCAATCTCAAGGGTTTAGTAGAAGGTCATGTCCATGAGTGGAGCTCTGAATTATGTTTATATCGTTGCACCCTGTGGGCATCACATCCCGAATCACAAATTCCTTATGACTTCCATCACTGTTCATTCAATGACCCGACGCCTCACAGAGTCTGTTGAGCTGCCTTAGAGCAGTCCGCTGCTCTAGTGGTTAGAAGGATGTTATTATCACAGAGGCAGTCTCAGGCTAAAGGAAGTTCATTGTGCCTCTCCCATGATCTCTTTTGGCCTATGTGGGATTCAGTTTGGGGCTGTTAATGAGTACAACAGACAATGAAGCTCATGTAGATTTGTCATCCATGTACTTTTGTGATTACCTCTGTCTTTGACAGAGACCTGATTGTTTTTCTTGTTTTGTCAAGGTCAGGTTGCTTCTTCTTTGCCTTGAGCCAGCTTTGTGAGTCACACTGAAGGGTGTGAGAAAATTAATGGTTTATAGTAGCCCTGCTGCATCATACTATGTAATACCATCTTATGTATGATTCTGTATTGGTTGTCAAGTGAGTTGAACATTTATTTTGTATACTTTGTTCTTTATAGGTAGAATTTTGAAAATAAAACCCACCTGAACTTCTACACAACTATTCAGGAGATTTCATGTTAATATCATGCAAGTATGAAGTTATAAAAACACTGACAGAGTGCATGGGACTTCCTTTAAACTGAATAAAATCAACATATGTACTGTTTATGCTCAGTGGCTGCAATCTGCAAAGACTTTATAACTTCCATTCGAGTATTAATGGAACATAGCTTTCGACCAACAGTGGCAGCATCAAGCACAATGCTGCTGACAAGAACTCTAGTTGTTGAGATAGAATGGAATTGTGCCATCTGGGATTTTTGTGATGTGATTTTATTACTTTACACATGCACTGACACAACAGTGTGAAATGTCCTTAACTCCTGAAGTCAGAGAAGCTCAGGCTAGCCTCCAGTGTGTTCATATTTGCAACATTCTTCCTAAAAGACTTTTATTAATGCAAAGTGTCAAAAAATGATTGAACATCCTCGAGGACCAATTTAAGACCAGCATATGCACGATGGTGGTCTTCATATCTCATGGACGTCAATGAAAGCTGCACGAGTATCAGGGAAAATATCACAGACATAAAAGTCTTTGATAAGCAGATGTGAACAGCACATATTGATGTTTCTCTACCAAGAGGCCTACTGCTAAATAAAACATCATCCACTGAATGGTGTGGAGGATCACAGTGGGAGATGCTTGAATGCAACTTGAATCAAACTTGTAGCCCTCAGACAGAAGGAAAACAAGAAGTTTGTGGGGGATGAAGGGAAGCTTATAAAAGGTTGAGAGATAATAAGCCAGGACTAAAAGTCTAAAACATCTTTTAGATAACTAAAACTGTATATTTAATAATTAGTCTATACTTGATGTGTTTCCACCCTGATGGCTCACAGTCTGCTGTGTTTTCAGGTCATCATCATATGTTATTCCTCACTCTAACTCAATCATGTGCTCTTTATATCTAATATAATGTTTTTACCAAAGCACAAGTGTTATCACTGGTTACAGATCCGTAGTGCTGCTAGACGCCCATATCCATCAGCATTGTGGAGTCAGGAGACACAGGCCTGAAGGCTAAACACAGCCCAAACACGGTTAGGAGGGTGGAGAGACAGAAAGCTACATGCAGAAGGAGAAGGACACTGCTGATGTGGGACAAGTTGTAACTTGAGATACTGGAGCCATAGCTTAAGGTGGAGACACCAGAAAATCATCTCAATACGTAGGTTGTCTTCAGAGAGAACCTGGATTTACTGTCGTTACTGATAGAATTATATTTGAGTTAGAATGGACCCTTGTGGTGATTAGACACCCTTGTGTATACAGGATTAACTCACAAGTGAGGAGAAAATCGAATTTCTCTCCATGCTACCCAAGGGATTAAAGCTTTGTTTTTGGTATCATGGGGAACAACATCATTCTGTTCTTCTTTCTGTGTCCCTTACACATGTTAATAATGAACAGACTGTCAGGCTAGACCCACAGAGCTGAGGGTCTGATGGCAAGATGCTTATCTAAACAAGTGTGATATGACTTCCATTCTTCTGCAGGCCACCGAGCAGGGTCAAAGGTTGTAGGTCACGGGGGGTCTTTGTGGGAAGATTCAACTTTCCCCAAGGGATATGTGCCAAACAACATCCTTAATCCCCACAATCCTTTTAGGGTCAGAACAACACAGGGAAAGTGAAGATGATTAAAAGTAGTTAATTGCCCCTGAAAATGACATCTACCGGTGATGCTGGTTGGGTGGATATTATCAGTCTTGGGGAAATTATACAGAAAAAGTAATGCATTTCTCCCTCTTTCCTAAAATTGAAAGAAGATTACCTACTCTTTCAACAGGACAACTTTTGTTATGAGTTTGACGAGAGCATGGCGTCCTCCTGCCATAGAGTCTCATCTGCACGCATCTGACATGATTCCCTGATGTTCTTCTTTTCACAAACCATACACTCAAACACGCCTGCATGAATGTTCAAGCTGACAGTGAAAACTTTAATGAGCTGAGGCAAAATAACTTGCCTGTCACACCAGGTTTAATTCGAATTCGATTCATGGCATAATTCTGTTGACATTTTATGTGTAAAGCAGTAATGAGTAATAAGTTTTCATCTTGGCAGTAACAGAATATTAAACAGTAGTCATACCACTTACTGGAAAAAGTAATTTGATTACAGTTTACTGTATTACGTTTTGCCACGTCACCCCCAACACTGGATATAATTTGTCCTTATCCCTGAAAGACATAGGAGAGGGGATAAAGATTCAAACTGGCGTGTAATATGGCAAATTACAGGGTTGACTACAGGTTAATACCTGCTGAAGCTTTACAAAGTGTACATACGCAGGTGTGTGTAAGGAGATCTGCTCCATGATCTGAAAATGCTTTATCAATGGAATTGGCCAGCCATACTAACACATAGCGAAGGCCCTTTTATGTCATGGCAGGAAGGTGAGCAGTTTGCCAGAGCAGTCACTGTGTGTTTTTATCAGTCTGAGGCACTGGCTAAGAGCCCTCAAGGCGAGTGTGAAACAGCCGTGTCTCCATGACCCCTGTTCTTCCTTGACATTGTACCCCGACCTTGTACCCTAACTTCACATAGTTAGGCCGACCCATCACCCCAAACTTGGCTTTCTGCTCTTAGGGCAGAAAACAGCTTGAGCTTTGCAGTATGCAACCAAATACATTATGCACGCACATGCACACAGAAAAGGAAGTTCACTAGATTACATGACTCACAAAACACACATGCAGACATGTTTGTGCTGACAGACATGGTAAAAAGACTAATAACTTTCAAAATTCTACTTGGGTAAGAGTAAACTGTAGTCCTGAATTGCCCCGTGAATGCATCAATAATGAAAATCCCCCAAAACTGGGGATACAAGGTTGTTCAGCCAACGTATGAACATTCAAAGTTTGGAAAGAAATGGTCATTATGGAATAAAATAACAGTGATCCCCAGAATTGAAGGGTATGGTGTCTTTCATCTGAAAATGGAGATGCAATGTTTATTGCCTTGTCAAATAAAAAACCTCATAGCTGCAATTTTGGGGATTGTCATGCTTTCAGGTCAGTTGAAGGATTACATGCTCCTCAACAAGTAAAGTCTCTGAACTCTTTTCCTTTCTAAATCCTTCCACATGATGTCATAAATGCATTCTGCTTTTGAAATAAAACAATGCAGAGATACAAGAGATACAGCAATATTTACGGAGCCAATATGATCAATAAGAGGACTCTCTAGACATTACAGATCTGAGACAGTATATGGAAAGATCTTCGTCTTTTGGATCTGTTGGGGTTGTAGAGGTGGTGGTAGTGGTGGGGGGTGGGGATAGGCCAAGTGCACTTTGTTGTCGAGTTGTAGGTGAGTGGGAGGAGGGAACTGTTTCCTTCCTGAGTTTGGTTGACCTTAATGATTGACAGGCTGCCCTCCAAAAATCAGAAAGACTAATCTGCTAACCAAACCCATACACTGAGCCAGGATTAACAAATAAACACAGAGAGGAGGAATATGTGGATGGATAGAAGAAGAAAGGGAAGGAGAGACACAGTGAGGATGAGTGACTTGGAGGGCTTTCTTGGTTTGTGTCAGGTCCAACGTGCAGCACCAAAAAGCATCTGACAGAATGGGAGACAAAAAAGAGAAAACAATAAAGAGCAAAATGCCATTGACAATCCTGATTTCCTGCATCTAAAGCATCACCACATCAATAGCTGTTAAGAATTCCTAACCACAGTCCAACCAAACAATCCACTCTCTTTGTATGCACAGTCACTCATTGTACAGCTACAGCTTGGTCTTTGCACGTCTGCTGACTTGTATCAGTTCTTCAGACTTGGGCTCTAAGGCCAGAACTGACCTTCTCTCTTTAACCCTTTGCTCCCTGCTTCACACAATATGAGCATTGTCATGATGAAGAAAGTTTGAAGTCGTATGTCTCTTTCTCTGCTGGCAAACAAGAATCATCCTCTTGTGGTAGTGACTCAGTCTTCTGAAATCGCCTGTCAACCGTCTGGAATTTGCCCCTCGACATTCCAACGGAGGTGATTTGGCATGGGTGAACCATTCTGGTCCAAGGGTGACCACAACACTTGTGCTTTCGCTCGTGCCGGTCATTGCCTGCCAAGTATTTGTCCTTGTGAGGATTAATGTGTTGGAGAATTGTTCCTGTGCCAAGCTAACCCCCTTTCCAGTGATTTTTATCTTATTGGCCATAACTGTTGAGAGCTGAACTCTCCACTGTGGCATGTAGAAGGAATTTCATGGAATTTTTTTGTTATCAGTTAATTTGGTGCATTATGTTTTCCGTGATGGAAAAAGCTAGTTTTTTGAGTTCATTTATTTGTTTGCTGCACAGATGGTAACTTTCCAGACATGAGTATTGAGTTTTTATTCCACAAAATTACTAAGCAGGCATGCATGCAATTTGTATGTGCAAATTCATATCATGTTAAGATACTGCTGCATATATCTGATGGTGTTTGTTCATTTCTTTGCACAAAAACAAGGGATTAAAATATACATTTGGCCAGTAGCATAGATCAGAATTAATTAAAATGAAAAACACAGTGACTCCTATGTGGCAATGCACAAAGGAAAAATGAATGTCAAATATAAAATCATACTCAGGAAGAAGAAAGAGGAGAGAGAGATGGATTGAGAGCTGCAGAAAAGAAAAATGGAGAGAGCCTGAAAGAGCAGAGAGGGAACAGATGCTGAGAATGTGGCATGGTCGATAAAAGCGATGGAGTTACTCCTCTGCACTCTCGGGTTTCTCTGGTTGACCTCTACGAGTGCTGATCACATTCTGCCGCAGAGTAGGCGCACACACACACACTCATGCACCCCATGCATCTTCACAAACGTGCACAGACTTACAGGGGTGTGTTCTGTCAAGAGCACGTGGGCAGAAAAATGAGATGGGTCATGTAAGGTAGGAATCAAGCGAAAGGCCTCAAGGAGAAAAGAGAAAGTATGAGAAAGAGGGATGAGATGGTGGAAGGAAATAAAGTCATCCTGAATGTCAGGAGGGAATCAAAGAAACACGAGTTAGAACAGCCATTCTTGATAATGTTCACATCCTGTCCCTTCTGCTTGTTGTAACAATGATATAAATATTATAAAAATGTCCTTCACTGCTGAAGGTATTTCAGGTTTTAAGGACAGGTCTTGGCAGGAGTCACGGCTGTGCTCAAGCGTAATGACACGTAATAAAATTTAAAAATAAACACTTTTGTCAGAAGCCCCTCCTTTCCCTTTTGTTTAAGTCAGCGTTAAAGTATATGGTATATGTGTTGAAACAGCACTAACACCTGTTGGCAAGAATCTGTGAGCGTTTGGAATGACAGGTTTAACTCAGGTGTGGCTGCTGCAGAATATCCCCCTCCCACAAACACAGACACACACATGCACAGAGACCACACTTTGCACACAAAATACACACACTTCCATTACATATTACACAAATACAAACTGTGAAATGGAGCAACAAATTCTTTTCTAAATACTAATTTAACATTAAGTACATGTGTGCCTGGACTTTAACAGCATAACCATTAACAAAGCCCGAGGAAAATTTCACAAACAAAGAACGCTTAATGATAAATATACGATATGTGTCGTTGACATAACCTGTTATTTTGACATTTCCACGTCTTTCAGGTTTTATGATGATAATGACGTGCTATTTACATGTTTTGACCAGGGAAATATCAGTAACATTTTTGCTCTCTACGCAGCGTTGCTATGGTTGCAAGACAAACTCAATTAAGTGGAAATGGAGTGGTATGTTTTCCATTTGGGTTTTGAGTTCAGGGACATGATAAAAGATTATTCCATACTTGATTTTTTTTCTCTTTAAGGTCTGTGTCTGTATGCAAAACAATATGAAAGAGAATTATTAAGAGAATTAGAAGGTCAGACTGAAGTCATGTGAAGTAAAGTGGAACAGTAAAGGCACTTCAAGCCCTGCTGTAAAGGATGGATGGATGGATGGATGGATGGATGGATGGATGGATGGATGGATGGATGGATGCATGAATGGATGGATGGATGGATGAAAAAGAGAAAGGATGTGAGTCAGAAAGGTAAAAAAAAAAATACTGTGTTCATTTTCAGTGAAGAGGTCAGAGGGGCTTGAAGGTGGAGCAAGATATTTAGATGGGAAAAAAAGAAACAAGAGGAAAAAGTGGCGCCCAACTGACCACAGGGTTGATTGACGGGAAAGGAAATGCCTGATAGGCGTGAGCGAAAGAGTGACAAATGGTAAAATGGAGAGGAGAAAAGGATAAAAGAGGGAGGGGGCATTCATGCTGGACAAAGAAGATCTCTGTCAATGAATGGGGTCTGGTTTCTACTGTGTATATGTGTGTCTGAGGTAGGGGAGTGAGTGGTCTGTGTGTGTGTGTGTGTGTNTGTGTGTGTGTGTGTTTGTGTGTGTGTGTGTGTGTGTATGGCTATTTGCTATTGCATTGTATTGTATGAATTCAAAACTGATTTGACTTCAAAGCTAAATATTAACAGTGAATGTAAAGAGATGGTAAATAGTTAATGTGTGCCTATGTACAATAAGTGTATGATTGTAGCTGGGTTGTTCCATGCTGAGCGGCTCAAAGTCACATGACTCACTGAACACAGCAGGAGGCCAGCAGTCAAAGTGCAAATTAGCTGGACAAACAGGCAAGACATGGTCTGTTTGGGATTGTCTGCAATCATTTTTACATTTCTGCCACTTTCATTGATTATAGTAGACTATACAACAGTTAGTTCCAACCAAGCATTTTGATTGGACAAGAGGCATTCCAGGAGTGCTGATATTAGAGTATAACAGCACTGGGACTTTTACAGGAGTTTTTCAGGCGTTCTCTGCTTTACAGGCGTTCTAATAACCGTTAATTAGCCTACATTAACTGAGATCATTGAAAGTAGGAAACGATACAGCAATGTTCTCTCTGATCAAACTATTCACATCGGAATCACACATTGGAGCCCTGCAGTCCGAACCCGACCCGAAGCCATACTTAATGAAATTCTCAGCCNGGAATCACACATTGGAGCCCTGCAGTCCGAACCCGACCCGAAGCCATACTTAATGAAATTCTCAGCCCCAGCCCTACTTGAGGCCTGCGGTCTTTCTCTCATCAGAACCAGACATTCAGCTTTTTTCAAAGTAAAAGTAGCATCTGTCAGCTGCTGCTGCATCGTTCAGAAAACAGCAATGGCTGCAGTTTCTGAGCACCAACATGTGAGGCAGCATCAGGATCCATGTTATGATGTGAGCATAGAAAGGAGGGGGGGAAAAAAGCCCGAGCCTGGCCCAGATCGAACCAGTGTTGTGAAATTCAGCTGAAACTCGTCCCGATTTGTAAATTGCCTCAGGGCCCGACACGTCCCGAGCCGTGCAGGGCTCTATCACATGCCACCAAAGCTACTGTCAGCAGACTCTTATTTCACTGGTTGCACAATAAATGGAAACATACAGATATGATTATACAAAGTAGCTGGCCTATGGTAACGTGTACACGAAGTAGTCAGCAAGCTTGTCTGAAGGAAAATGTTTATATGTTGCTTAGCAACAGTCCAGCTGCGGAACTGTTTGTCTTGGCAGAGCCAAATAAATGACTAGACAAATAAACAAATAATAATTTGTTAACTTGTTATCTTTACTATTAACTAATAAATGGCGCTTGTAGAACTGTTGTATAAAAGCAATATCACACGAGAGGGAGTGCTGTTGTGCTTGATATCAGCACGGCTATGATTATCTTCGGCACTCAGCCTGCAGCCCTCGTGCCTTCAACCCAATCGCAGCCGTGCTGATATTACAGCACAACAGCACTCCCTCTTGTGTGATATTGCTTAAATAATAGATGTAGGCAATTGCTTTTACCTCAAAGAAATACACTAGCCAAAATTTGAAAATTCCAGCAGGTCATATGATGGTATTCCAGACTCTCCAAACATAAAAAGTATTTCGTCCAGTTTAAACAGGTGCAATTCCTTACCTCATAGTTTGTACTGCAGCTAAACCACCAAAACGGAGATTTCCTATCAGTTTCATATTAATCTGTGATTTTATAATTTCAAATTCACATTCATATTTTCTTTGCATACAAGTAGCGCAAGAGATACTGTACTTCATGTAAAGTTGCCTTATATATATATATATATATATATATTGAAGGAATAGATTTACACCTTGTGAAACAGGTTACCAGGCAGCTGACGGCACATTTTCATTGCAGTTTGACATAAAATTGTTTGAGCAGTCAGGACATGTATTCAAAGCAGAGAGTTGAGTCATCAGGTAACCTTCTGGATTTTCTAAGGATCAGCTACTATATAAACAGAAGGTCATAACTGTGGCTAAATGTAATCAATGCAAAAAAAAAAAAAAAAAAAAAAGGAAAAAAACTATCTATGTTTTATTTGTGGTACAAACTAGAGCTAGGTATGATGTTTTATTAAAGTAAATTCTCAAAACACTTAAAAACACTGCAGACAAACTAATTTACTTTCACACACATGACATGCTAAATAAAATCATCTGAGTTAAGTAACTAATACTGCAGCACAGCATTTTTCCACTCAGACTGGAGGGTAATATGACACTAACATCATCTTAAGGCAAAGTATGGTCAGTAAAATGTTTAAAAAAATCAATGCCATTACAGTATAAAGATTAACAACTATGGACATCCATTATAATGACTCAATAAATGATGTCCAGTATATTGGTGTTGGTCACTCTGCCAATAAAAACCTGTCCTCAAAAATCTCTTCTCGCATCCATCAAAATAAGCTTTCATTAAAAATGTTTGGCTTTATTAGTGAAAAATGGCTGCCTCTCACTCAGCCGCTCTCCTGAGGTATTTAGAGCCCTTGGAAGCCAACAGATGATTTCCTGTTGATGATGTGAGTAACTGTAAGTAAATGACAGGCGAGGATCGGTTTCCACATCCGCGGCGAGGAGCAAACATGACGGCTTAGCGCTAATGGTCGGGGAAAGTGGGCAGGGCTAGATGGACAAACTTGCTCTTACCCTCGTTAATGACTCCCTGGGGAGACGGGAAATGACCAAGTGATGTGGAATGTAATGTGTAGGGAGTGTGAAGGTGGGTGTGTGTGCATTTGTGTTTTAGAGACACCCATAGTTACACTGGCTTTGTTGTATGAAATTTTAGTTTGAAATCTCTGGTTTCGTCCAATTATAGCCAAATTGAAATTTTGTTTGCCTTGGTCTATGACCCTGAGGTCTAAATGTATCTTAACACTGAAGATTTCCACATTCACGGGGCAGCAAAGAGTCTACAGCACAGTCTGTGTTTCCATCTGCTCCTGCTGATGGAGGGATCACTCTTTGGAGAAGAGTTTATTGCCAGGCCTCCATTTTATTGTCTCGAAAAAATCCTTGATTTGATTTGATTCGATTTGTTATTACTGAAATGCAGTCTCTCCTCTTTCCTCCAGACTCCCTGCCACTCATTCTGCTTTTTGCCTTGATATTTTATCCCATTCATAAACTCACCATTTTCCTCATTCTCTCTCATGTTTAATAACAGAAAAGGCTCCATTACAATAAAAGTATGAGCAATAAAATGTATTTAAGTATCCACAGAAAAAAAGCACTCATTGTGAAGAAGTAGAATAGAATTTTGGTCCAGTTTTTGGGATTTTGGGACAGATGGAAACTAGGAATAAAAAAGAAGGAAGACAGAATTGATTGATAGAAAAAGGCAAGAAACAATTATGGAAGGACAGAAAGAACAAAGCAAAGGGAAGGATAAAATAAATGAAGAAAGGAAAGAAAAATGATATTGTTGTTCTTTTGTTGTTTTAATAATTTAATTTTTGTTGAATGTAATATGTCAATCTCCAAAGTAACAAGTAGAAATTTTTCATCTGAATAGTGGAAATAGTACAGTCCAAATATCTGAATATATGCAGTACTTGAATAAATGCCACTACTGCAGTACTTTCCATTTCTGATTGTTCGGTACAATTATACTTCATACTTTAAATGCTGCATTTGAAGTATGAAGTATAATTGTGCCGAACAATCAGAAATGGAAAGTACTACAGTAGTGGCATTTATTCAAGTACTGCATTTAAATAGCAGAAGAAATCCCAAAAACTGCACCCAAAAAGTATCTGTATGGTTACATATCAGTAGGATTACGTGGGAAAATATGCTTGTATGACTTAAGCAAAATGACCCGTTATTGTCCTTGTTCTCTACAGTTCCCTCAGTGTCGCCCACACCTTTTACGGGTTCAGCTGTACCTACCTATGATGACATTCCTCCAGAGGACCCAACACCAGACGGCCCTACCGACACCACTACCCTAAAAACTAACGGCAATTCCCCTGAGCTGATCTATCCGGGTCTGAACGATAAGCTCATTCCCATCTACTGCTCCATCCTGGCTGCCGTGGTGGTTGGACTTGTGGCCTTCATCATCTTCAAGAGGTGAGGAGCTGAACTGACTACAACACTGAAGTTACACCACTTTCAGACAGCTGACATGGGTATGACATGGACCTGGTGAACATGTGTCCTCTCCCCCAGATTGTCGTCACAATCTGATGGTTCATGCTGACATTGTAGTTCTATACATGTCAAAACCATAACATTACATTACTAAAAGCACTGAATAAAGTTTCGGTTTTGACACATGCATGCTCTTACTATTTCTCTCGTATGCCTGCTCGATGGTGCATCTCTCTCTTGTTCTTTCTCATCATTTCTCTCTCAATCTCTTTATCTTGCTCTTTGTCCAACAAGTTGGGTATATTACATCCATTCTGACTAACTACCAATGCATCATCGTACCAGTCTGAACAGAGCATAAATCAACCTCAAAGTGACTCTATATTTGTTTCTGATGTGCTGTTTGCTCGAGTTCCTAACAGCAATATATAAAACCCACCTAGGCATTATTATTATTTTACAGCAGGCGGCAGTAACATTAAATTCAGACTTAGACTTCGATATGCAGAGTAAAGTTGCGCTTTCAGCATAAAATCCCTTGGCAGTTTAGCAAAAGATGAAGTACAGGAGCACTACTTTCTCAGAAAAGAACACTAAGGAACACATTTCAATAATAGCATATGTGTTTTGAGTGTACATTTAACTGTCATTCAGAAAGAATACTTAAGTTTATTACAATGACAATTCTTAAGATTAATAAATTCATAGTTAAAACTTTTGCTCATCAACATTTTGCAGCAGTAGCCATTCAACATGTTGCGAGAATTCCTCTGTATGCTGGTTTATATTGATACTGTTGTTTGATTTGCTTGGTTTGAACAAGTTGGTCCCTACGACAGCGTATTAGGGCCATATGAAGATTGATTTTCCGCTAAAAGCACAAGTATTTCCTCATTGTTAAATCTGATGGAAAAGTATAATTTAATATGTGAAGACACAGTCACAACATGAGGCAGTTAATTCCGATTCCCTATTTCTCCTTATTTTTCTGAGTTTTAAAAACTCCAAATTTAATAAGGTATNTTAATTCCGATTCCCTATTTCTCCTTATTTTTCTGAGTTTTAAAAACTCCAAATTTAATAAGGTATTATTTAATAAGGTCATTATTGCAGGCATAGTGACACGTATGGCTGTGATTCCCCCTTATTAATTTTCTGAGTTGAAAATTTGCTACTTTTTAAACTAGCAAATTTACAAGTTTAAAAACTGGCAAATTTGCAAGTTTTTAAAGAGTTTTTTTTTTTTTTTTTGNTTTTTTTTTTTTTTTTTGCGAGTTTTTAAACTAGCAAATTTGTGAGCAAAATCATCGAATGACGATACGCATACGGATCATTGAATTATCATAAGCATACAGACTTTTAAAACATACGGCATACAGACAAACATATAGACTTTTTTTCAAATTTGCAAGTTTAAAAAATGCCCCCTCATGATTTTTTCTTTTTTCTTGGCCCTAATATGCCATTGTAG
Source organism: Lucifuga dentata (assembly GCA_014773175.1). NCBI lineage: Eukaryota > Metazoa > Chordata > Actinopteri > Ophidiiformes > Bythitidae > Lucifuga > Lucifuga dentata. Next base: position 281,119 of record VXCM01000440.1, read on the forward strand.
GTCCCCTGCATAAAGTTATTATTATTATTATTATTATTATTATTATTATTATTATTATTATTATTATCATTTTATTTTAGTTAAAGAAAATGTGATTATCTGGTTATTGATGTACATCCACAACCAGCAGGATACTGGATTTGCTTTGCCAAACTGGAAAAACACCTAAAAGTGAGAAATTTGTGATCATTCTAAGGCACATACCAGGTTCCCGTAGTGCATGTCCAGTATCTGTGCAGTGGGTCTGAATCTGGGTCATGTTGTGTAGAGACATGGATCACACTGGCGAGGATTCTTGCAGCAAGTTATTTGGAGGCTTCCGTGGAAAATTCTCTGCAATTGTAGACAAACAAATCATTCACAGGCACAGAAAATAATCTGCAATAGCAAACTAAAACACCAAATCAAAATAAACAGTTATGCATTAACACACATACCTGCAATTATAGAGAATTAAAGCAGGCTTTTTCTTGCACAGTGTGCTCAGTTCCTGTTTAGCACCGTTAATAAAGTCACTAAACCTGCCATTACATTAGTACATTTAATATTTCAATAAACTTAGCAGAGTTTGGAAGCATGTACAAATATGCTTCCAAACTCTCCTCAGATTCAGTCGGTTTATGTTTGAAAGTTAATAAAAATGTAGCTTGACAACATGAAATAATCTGTTCATTCACATACCGGCTAAAACTCAAACACATAGAGAAATATCTTAAAATAAACTGAGCAAAGCCTGTGTACTTTCCTGGGTGGACTTCAGAACAAAGGCAGGAAGTGAGGCTGGTGGAAGTGAAAGGCACAGAGTTTAAAAATTAAGATAATTATGTACTTCCCTCCCAAAACACATTAAATTCACTCTGTGGAAAACTTCCCACATTACATATTTATGCCCAGTTCACTGAAATATAAGCGAGCAACAAAACATATTGTTAAAACTCAAACTCAGATCCTTCAAAATAAAAGTCTTCATTTCCTGATATCCATTTCTTTCTGTCCAATAAATGTAAAAATAATAATGTTTATAATAATGTGACATTCAGCAGCTGAATATGAAGGAATTTGAGAGACATTACAAATTCATACAGACAAGCAAATCCAATCAGACTTTCCCCACTTTCATATTTAATGAAATCATCTGCTGCTTTTCTGGGTGAGAGCTCAGCCTTTTCACCATTGCCTTGAGGGTCACAATGCTGCCTGTTTTCTCTCTCCTAACACAGTTGAAGTTCATGCTCCTCCCTCACTGCTTACACAGACTTCCCACTGTTTGCTGCTTTAATTTCTAATTTATGTTTATCCAACTATGGTGTACAGCTTGTGTTGCAACTCAATAGGTCACCTCAGGGGCTTCAAAACAGATCAGACAATCAAGATCAGACAATCAAGACACAAGGGCCAACAGTGAAGCTTACAGCCTTTTCATCTGCTGCTGCCTCATGGAATAGCTTTACTTTGACCTACTTCACTGTGTGCAGTGTGGAGAGGATGACCTGTCTGATCTGCCACTGCTCTCTGATCTGAGTAGAAAAATCTTAAGCATGTGCTAAGAGAAAGTCTCAAGACCTTAGTTTTTGAACATAACATGCACGAACATTCATCTAAAGCTACCATTAGAGCAGTGTATTGTGGGTTACTGTTGTTCTTGGCAGAATAACTCATGCTGTATGAAGTGGTACAGCATACTAATCCTGTTTGATCCTAAGTAGCTTCACACAATCTTGCTTGTTTTGCAAACAGTCTGGGTGTGAGCAAAAGTTAAAAAAGTAAATATTCAAGTCCTAACATGGGTTTTAATCATTTTTAAAGACATTCTTTCAACAACATGGTGCACTGAAAATTACATTCCTGAAAGTATAGGGGTGAATCAGTGTGTCTGCTTAGTTTTCACTGCTATGAAAAGTTTGGCTATAAGCCTGTCGCCCAAAATGTCTTCTGTACAATCTGACTGCTCATGCATCTGATTTATGATGTGATATTAGGATCAGAAACCATATCAGTTACAGTTTTTGCATTTTGACCTTTGTACTTGAACATTGTCTTTCACATCCGAGAATATATTATTGTGACGGTCATTTAAAGTTGTTTTTTTTTTAAGCACCCAGTACAAAATTACTACTACGCTTATGCACATGCGTGTTAGTTTAGCACCCAAGCATGACTTCTGGCATCTTTGTATTACATAAGTTATAATTGTTATTGTTTCAGTTTCTACTAACAGAGGTCAGAGGTTACAATGATATGTGACTCAAACCACTTTTCTTACTGTATGTAGGTATTTATGCAGGGTTTGTGCATTGACAGTACTTTTCCATAACAGACAGCCTAATATACTTGAATGCTTGTTATTTCTCTCAAATCCTTATCATTGGTACTGAAGTTTCCCAGAAACGTGATGGTTGATTCCCCGTATTGTTTTTCTTCTCTTCCTGTAAATTTCATTGTAGGTGGAACAGCTGTAAGCAGAATAAACAAGGAGCCAACAACTGCACGGTCAACCAGAACCAGACGCCATCACCTGAGGGGGAGAAGCTGCACAGTGACAGTGGAATTTCTGTGGACAGTCAAAGTCTGCAGGAGCAGCAGGGCCAGCCTCAGGCACACACAGGTACTGCTAACACACACACGCACACATACATACATGCACACAAACAGAGCAGCGGTGTGTTTTAACTGAGTAGAAGACACTCCTTAGCCTTAAAACCCCACTGGCCCCTCATTTATCAATCCATTGTTCTTAAGATGGGTGTAAATGCATTTCACCACAAAATGTTGATGCAGTTATTAGTATCAAAAAGGAAGAATGGAATCTGAATTGGTATCATTTCTTTGAAATCTCAGTAACATGTTTCCAGTGTTGGGGTTACTATGTATTCACACACATGGAGCATCCTGAACACCTCCACCATGTCAGCTGAAAGGAAAGAATTTCCCCTCACCAATGAGCCGTCTGGTGGCTTCATCAACTCCACCATAGAATCCAACCTTTCACAAATCAGCAAGCAAGGATAACAACCCTGATATGCTTCAGTATGTGTTTTTGGGCAGTGTGTGTGCTCCTAGTAGTTTGCAGTCCCGCCCTGACAAACCAGTTTGGGAAAATTTAAAGCTTTTAAAATCATTTGCTTGCCAGCCACTGATAAAGAAAGAATCCATAAAGGGACAGAGCAGTCAGAGTGACAATCGTTGTTTGGGCAGGACTCTTGAACTGCACTGTAAAGTGATCTGTGTGATTCTTGGTTTTTGATTGATTACTTATCACGTGCCAGAAGATCTTTCTGAAGAAAGACCTACAGCAAGCATGAACACAGTGAATGCAGCCAATGTAATGTCTTTCACAAAGGGGATATAGGTTGAATTCTAATCTTGACATATATTAGTCAGTCATAGAAAGAAGTAAAGATGACATTCTTCTGCATCTTTTTCTTCCCCTGCAGTTGTCACCATGGATGAAGACCCATGTTTGCTCCTTCCTCTCCACACCAGAGAGAAAGTGGAGAAGTTACTACTTAGAGGCAGCGAAGGAGATGACTGTAATCACATGGATGACAGCAACTGGTGCAACCTGGCGGGTCTGCTGGGGTACGAGGAGGAGCAGATCGCAACCTTCCGCCAGGAGGAACATCCCGTCCGTGCGCTCCTGTCCGACTGGGCAAGAAAGGACTGCGCCAGCATGGACACGCTGTGCACGGCGCTATGCAAGATCAACCGAGAGGACATCGCTCAGTGTCTGGCGTTGAGCCCCAGTGCTGCAAAGCCCACAGCCACATCTGTGGTGTGATTTCGGCTGAACCGTGAAGCCATGCTCCCATGAAGTCAGCATTCACAGCGATGATCAAACGCAACGAGCATAGTCAAAGATTTGATGCTTAGTACCAGAAATTAGACAGAACCCCAACGATTATCAACTTATCTAATCAAATGAATTCATAACCCTTTGCTCAAGGCCTTAACTATCAACATGTGATTGTGATAATTAAAAGTCATACAATGTAAAGCCCATTTAAAGGAAAATATTTCCACTAATTCCACTAATCATTCCATTGTAAATCTGGATTTGCCTGTCTTTACACGCTATTTGACACTTAGCTTTACATCCTCCGACCTAAATATTATAGCTGCAGAGTACTAATGGGCTAAAGAATAGTGTGTTCTCTTTCATTTAAATTTATTGTGGATACCTAGAACTTTCATTTCCTCATGTTTCACTTAGTCTTAGTCATTTTTGACTCTCAAACATGCATAGTAATGGGCTTACCTACTTACTTAGCATTCATAAACCAGTGTTGTACTTATAATGTGTATGTTTAAAATCTATGGTAACAAAGAAGAACAAACTTCTCTGGACCATACCTAAGGAGCAGCATTATTGACTTGCCATGTTAGACTTTTTGATTTTAAGTTGACAAATGGCTTGTGCCTGCTACTGCTACTGGATGTAATCATATTCTGAAGATGGCTGCATCCCTCTAAGTGTCTGGATTGTTACAAATATGACTACCCAAACAAGGATGCTTGGACTTATTTCAATGAACCTGTTCAGTAAAGATGATCCAGCTATTCACCTTTATTTTAATTATATTTAAGACACTAAGCTGCAGAACACATGGATTTACCCGCAAATTCAGCTTCTCAAGTGATTTCTACAGACTTTTCCTTTATGTGACAAGTGCTATGAGGGAAAAAAATTACTGGTTTGACTTTGCCAACTAGGTGGTCTATGGTGCAGGTCACTGACTAATGCAACATGACTCCATTCTATGCGCTCAGGCTCTATCTGCATAACACAGGAGCTCCCACTCAGAGGCCTTCAAACTGACCCAGATAGGAATGGACGTGGAATTCAAAACTCACTCACTCACTAACAATCATGTATACTGTATGTACATAGACAGATAAGTGCATACATATGCTCACATACTGAATATACACACACAGCCTGTGTAATCTTGCATGTATTTACTGCACACATGTCAGTATACATTTACACTTTTGTTCCTTGTAGAGGACACACAACTACTCAAGGAAGATCCTGCCATATATTATGTAGAGAACTCTTATGAGGGGACCATTTAGTGTTTAAACTCATTAATAACAGCCAATGTAAAGGTAACTGTGTCTTTTAAAATGCTGACATATGATTTACAATGTGTGCTATTGATGGTAAAATGCTATGTTAACTGGCAGCATGTAGAATCTAGCAATTGGTTTTCAACCAGTGCACAAATTCTAAGTCTGAATACATGAACAGGATGATCAGTTTGCAAAACACAAATGCAGGGTTTTTTTTTTTTTTTTTTTTTTGTTGGTTTTTTTTTTTCATCAATTTTGCTTAATTTCTCAGGGTATCTTCAATGGCTATGTTACGACGTTAATATTATTTTGCAGTGGCACCCTCTCATTAACTGAACAATCTGCTGTTGTTCAAGAACAGACACTGTCTTAGAGTAACTAGTGATTCTTGCGACTGACAATCCTTCAGACAGGTGAATAAGAGGGAACAGGTTAATAAGAGACTGAAGGGTGTCTGGTTTCCTTATTGTTTGCAACAATGACCTCTGAATAAAAGACAAGTCATTAGAGACGTACGTCAAAGGATATAGGCTCAATCCAGACTGAGGAAAAGTGGAAAAAAGGATCTGAAATGTAAAGGTTTGGCTTACTTAAGTGTTAAACTGAGATCCACTTTTGATCCACTTCTGATCCAAAATCCACTTTTTTAACAGCAAGCATACATTTCACTATTTGTTGCAGTATATGTTTTTTTTATTTTATTTTATTTAACCATGTTCTAAGGACCACATTTGCTTCCAAGATTTGTTCATATTTTCCATTATTTTGCATGACTTCATTTTGTTTACTATCCACATTTGGGGGAAAATATTTGAAGGAGGAAATATTTTATTGCTTTAACCAAGCCTAATATTACCATGTTTATCTGATACTATTGAGTACAGATTGTACATTGTTACTAAACATTAGCATACTGAGCTTTATGTTATAGTGTTATTTTAAATGAAGGTATTCACATTTTACTCTTTCAGGGTTTATTTTAATTTCTAACCTAAATTTATAAATGCCATTTTTCCCTTTGTCCTGTTAAAGTAGATTGTAGCACTTAAATTCTGTATGTTGTAAGTTATGTATTTTGCATTGTAAGTGACTGGGAGCTATTTCAGGTGTTGGCTGATGTTGTTTATTTTTTATTTTTTAAATTGTTTTTCCGTGAGTATTTATTTTTGTGTTACTTGTAAATAATGAGTCACTTTCTTGTTTTACTTTTAGTTAAAGCCTGGAAGGCTTAATGTACAATATGTATGTAAATGGGACAATATTATTGCTGTTCTGGTTTAAAAGGGTAAGAAGGGTAAAAGGAAGGGGGAGGGGGGTCTTTGTCTTTCCTGAGGTACTTTGTGCAGTAAGAAATGATTCACCACAGTTTCTGGTATACTGATGTAGAAGATGAAACATGACCACGGAACACAAAGAACATTTAAGAATACTCAGACCTGGGAAAAAAAAGAGAGACATTGTTCCCTAAAAGCCAATCCCATAATGACAAAGATTTACATCATTTGAAAAAGGCAACATTCTCAGTTTAATCAGGCATTCCACCCTAATGGCTTGACACTTTGAATGCATTGACCCTAAAGAATAATAGTTCAAAATAAAGATCCAAGTTCAGAGTTGTTTTGATTAACTGAAAAAAAGCACCAGCAAGTTGTTAAGACGTTTACCTGGACAGTAGATCTCTTTTTGTTGGACCTGATCAACTATCACGCCCTTGTACAGACTAAGTGACAACTGCAGGACGCACTGGGAACAGGACGGAGGGCCTGTAAGGCCTCCCTCATCTGCATTTTGGTTTTTGATGCTAAAGAAATTTTGGTTTAGTAGTCATCACCATATAATGAATGACCTTTCCTGAAGAGGCAGACCACTAACTGTGTGTTCAGTCATTTGTTCATTGTAATATAGCTCAGACAAAAACTTCATCCTCAGAGTTTGTCCTCCTGCCAGAAACTGTGACTTATGATGGAGGTGTCTCCTTGGACAGTATTTATTTGGGTTGATAAGGGATAAGAAATTTAATTGAGCAAAGCTGAGCAGACATTGAATTGCTTGTAAGGAAAACCCACTTGGAAATTAATTTAAATGTCATGACATTGCACTTGAGACTAACCAAGTAATTTTACAAGAGCAAAGACCGTTTCTGGAGAACGAGGATCCGAATGGAAATCTTCAAGCTTTGGCAATGTAGTTCATAGTGACAAAGACTGACAGTGCACCAGGAATTAATTGTACAGATCTGAGAAATACTTAATGTTCATTGTATACTAATACATATTCTGTACTATACTTAATGTGAATTTGCAAAATTCCTACATTAGATAAGTAGTAAAATCAATAATAAAGTTCTTAAATCCACTCAAATCCACTTTGTTTTGATTACACAAGCATAAGGATGTTCTTACAGAAACCTGAGGGTTTATGCATTGTCTTAGAAATGAAAGAACACAAAAGTACTCATTCTTGACATGTATATGCAATGGTGGATGAAGTACTCAAGAAAAAAATGCTAACATCACAATGAAGCAATATACCATTCATTCCAATCTCATCCAATCCTGTTCACTCCAAACAAATCCAATCCATTCTAGTCCAAACAAATCCATTCCAAATCACTCCATCCAGTCCAATCCAATGTAATCTATTCAGTCAAATCCAGTCCTGGTCAATCCAATCAAATTTAGTCTAGCCCAATCCAATCTAATTCACTCCATTCATCTGATACAGCAATCATGTCCAAACAAATCCAATGCAATCCAATCCAAACTATCCAATCCAGTCAAGTCCAGTCTAGTCCAGTTCACTCTAATCCAGTTCACTCCAGTCCAATCCAGTCCAATTTACTCCATCCAATCCAATCAATTTTAGTAAAAGTCCAGAATTTAAAATTAAGAAAAAGTCAATAAGTATAAGCAGAACTACAGAACGTGAAGTACTCAGCTTAATTTCATTTGAAAATTGATGCAAACCCAGTATGTACAGTATTCAGATAAATGTTATAGGTTAAAATGTATGATATTTCCTTCTGAATGTAGTGCAGAAGAAGTAGAAAGTAGCAGAAAATGGAAATACTCAAGTAAAGTAGAAGTACCTTGGAATTGTACAGCACTTTAGACAATAAAATTAGTTACTTTCCACATCTGTGTATATGCACATACATGCATGCAATCTAGGGCTCAGTCTTGAAACTTCCCTGGTTTGTTTCATGTTTTGCCCTTAGGATGCAGAAAGTCTGTTCATTTTCCTGAAAAACGACCAAAACCCTTCTGATGTGCAATACAAGCCAAATGAAACAGGCTGATAACTGCCGGCTTCAACAGCTGAAGCACAGAGAAGGATGGAATAGAAAATGAAGGACTGAGAAGAGAGAAAAAGGATAGATTACTTTCAGCTTGGCTTCTTCATATCAGCTGAATTATTACAGTGTGTGCGCCCAGTCTAATAACACCAAAATAAATAAATAAATAAATAAAATAAAAAATAAAAAACTATCATACAAGAAAAATACAAACAAGATTAAAAAAAAAACACTAAAAAATTGCCCTACCAGAAAGAGTTAAATATTCTGTAATCTAGGGAATTTTTATAACAACCAGTGAAGTTAGCAAAAATGACATCATGAGATTAATTAAAAACTAGCATTGCAAATTAACTGCAGCAACCTTAAAACTAGTAGAAATAGTTTAATTAGGTTTGTTCAGCTTCAAGTACCATTATCTAAAAACACATCTAATAATATAGTACGTACAGTGCTTGATAAGATTATTTCTTCAGATTAGGAAAAAAAAACAAAAAACAAGACTGAATCATCATAAAACAAGGCCTTCAGACTTTCTTGAATTCCTGTTTTTACAATGCAGCCATGCCGTGTTGAGTGAAATGACCTAGTAACGATGCATGAAATGACACGTGCTAACACGCTAGCCCCGCTGCTATCATTTATTTATGTCACTGTCTGTTAAGCATTTTTATACCCTGGCGAAGATGTAAATCAATATGTTTTGGTAGAATTCAGATTTCATGCACGTCTACAGAAGAAATCACTGCATTTGCCAGAAAAGAGAGACGTCATATCATATTTGTATCACTGATGAAAAGCCACTCAAAACCCACCCAAAATGACTTGATAACTGGAAAGACAAAATTTCCAGTAAAATCATTTGAACCTCTTTTTCTCCACATTCCTAATATGATCAAAGTTGACACAGTTCAGCAAAGAGCTCGACCTGCAGAATTGCCCGTTGCAGCCTCACCAGCTCAGTCTGATCAGAAATGGCATCAACAGGCCTCCCAGTTTGGATCCAGACCTGCAGACCCAGTGCACTGTGGTTTAAATGGAAAACACATTCCCGACTGACTGCAGCCACCCTCCAGTGAGTCATTAGGGAGGAATGTTTAATGTGTGAAGGGAAACGTGTGCAGAAGTGACATTTGGTGGTGAAAACGGATAAGCCATGTAAGTTTGGTGACCGTTTGAATTTTGGCTTCACGTTTAACAGAGTAAAGAGATTTTGTCATCAACTCCATGGAGCGACATTGGTTATAATCAGTGTTTATGGGAAATTCATGTCAGCTCCAACACTTTTACATGCAGACTAACATTCTGTAATGATGAAAACCTGAAGTTGTTTTTTTGTGGAGGAAAGATGGACGCCGTTTAACAAGCAAAACTTAATTTTTACTCTTGATTTTGTTGCGACAGTAGTCCATTTTATAGTACTTTTTGAAATTCAGTGATCTAATCAAGCAGCAAAAAGATGATTGAATTGGTTCCACTATTTTGATTGATGATTTTAATGCAATATCCTTCCCTGGAGCAAAGTTAACCTCTGGAATTGCTGTGACTAAGTCTACAGCATGTTACAGTCATTTTAGGCTTCTCTGTGGTCTCAGAATAACATGTTTATTTACTTTACAAATCACCATTTGGGCAAGGAGAGAAAGTGTGAATGGGATTCCTATGGGAATGTCCAGAAATCTAAGGTTACACCATGAAAAGATCTGTCCACAGGTCCTGCATAAAATAACAGTAAAACCCACAATAATCCCTGAAGGTCGATCCTTCACATCTCTGAATCCTGCTCTCCAAAGCCCTGTTTGCTGCAGAAAATATTGAGGTAAGATTCTGATCGTGCTTTTACAACAGTTGACAATTCTAAATATTTAAGAAGAGATTTTGTACAGATCCAGAATCTCTGACGATCACAGTTGACTATCATGATGATGTATGACTGAATGTAGCCAGCCTAGATCATTTCAGACAGGGGCACACATGTTCTCTTTGGTCATGGTGGACTGTAACAGGAGATCAAACAGCCGGCGCGGCCTTTGAAAGTAGCAAAATGCTGTTTATGGATGGAACAGTAGGACAAGGTGACTGACCTCCCCTGAAGTCAAAGGTCAAGGTCTCACAAGGTAATAGAACAGCAGAGAAACAGGGTTTTTTTTCTTTTCTGTCTCAGACACAAACAGGCGTGAATTTGTCTGTCTGTTTGAAATCCTATGTCAGGTACAAAGGCTGCAGCCAACGAATTACTAAAGTTTTGATTACAGTCTTTCTTATTCTGCAAAACAAATACAGAAACTTCTTTTCTCATCTCTTTTCTTTTCTCAAATATTTATTCGCAGGTCATGTGAGAGCCTGGCTATTGGATGAAGTACAGAAAACCGTTGAAAAACAAGGTAACAGCAAACATGACGTGTCGCTAATGATGCAGTCTCTGTTCTAACCAATCAGAAACATGCACATCACCTTGCTTTGACCCGGTATAGGCCTTTCTCGTGACATGGAAAGCACAGGTGTAACTCTAACATTAATGACGGCTCTGTTCCACATAGATGTGTGTGAGTCATGCTAGCACTACATCATGTATGTTACCAGGGCCCTGAAACATAACACACCTAAATGGAATGCGGCCATTATTAATGTCATTAGTTACACCTGTGCTAGAAAAGTCAAAAATGTCTGCTGTGAGAGCAGTCTGTTGCAGTAACCATACTGGGGGTATATCAATATAATGAAGCAAATTCTCAAATGCATTTATGACTATGAAAATTTCATAGTTTTCTTTACCTTCTTCCATGATAAATTTGTATTTACGGGCTTGTGTTTGTAAAAAAAAAAAAAAAANTAAAAAAAAAAAAAAATAAATACTAACACTATCATACACAAATTTGTATGTCTTACATAAACACATAGTTATACTAGTTATCGGGACAGGTGATAGCTTTCTATCTACCTGTTATGTGTGATACATGGACAAACAAATCTTTGGTGAATCTGTAGTCAGACTTTACAATGCGAGAATAAAGTAATAAGGTGCACCTTTCTGGACTAAAAACACTGAATAAAATACGTTATTAACTTGCAAATCATTCTTTTGATCAATTTTTTCATCAATCTACTGTGAAAAAGAGCATCTCTTTCTGTGTAATTTAGTGATCAAGTAAAATGGTGAATCTAGTGAAATAACAAATATTTACACTATATACAGATTATAATTATATGTCCTGTATGTTAAAGTATTGCTCAGAGATCCCACTCAGTTGTGCGGTGTTTACACTTGGTTACTCAGAGGGGACCACCTAGCCCATCGCTTTTACAAGCTGTCCATCTATAAAAATGAAGTGATGCGGTTTCCCCGTCTGTTCTATTATCCTCCTCTTCCTCCTCTCCCACCTGCCTCTGTTTGCTGGAACAGAGTGAGGCTCTGCCAGCAACGCACACAATTAAGTGAAGAGCGATGAAATTATATCTCTGGCCTGGGCAAATGGAAGGATGGAGGGATGGAAAGGGAGAGGCAAAGTGGGAAGGAGGGAGAGTCCATTCTGTTTCCCTTTGGGGCCAAGGGAAATTCTATTAGGTCTGTAATAGGGCTATTTTTCACCTCCCTCCACATCAGTCTGTTCTACAGTTCCTCCTCCTATCCTTTCCTTTCTCCTCTTTAAAGACCATACAGTATCATTTTGCATCTGCTGATCCTCTCACTTCCTCCTGGAACACTATTCTTCTTTCTCCGCGCTCTATCTCTATTTATCTGCAGCACATTCAATCTTTCTATTTTTGCAGGCTTTCTTTCTTCTTTTATTGCCTTGGCATCTATAATTAAGATTAAAATGTTCTGTGAGCTAAAAAAAAAAAAAAANTAAAAAAAAAAAAAAACATCATTCCAAAAAAAATATCAGATCAGGTGAGCTTTGTGATGAATCAAATTGATCCAACAGTTACAGCATTCCTTAAAAGCCACATCTTTGTTGACTAAAGAGTAATAAAAATGTCTGTAGCCTAAAAGCAGATGATTAAAGTTTAATGATGTGACTGTCTGGGGACACGTGGCTTTTATTGTCTGCAGTCATTCCATTTTCAGGACTGATAGAGTTTTAATGTACCAGTGAAGGAAGTGACAAAATGGGGAAAAGTGACACAAATGTTTTTCTCTGTTAGAAATGTATATTTATGAGGCATTCTATCCAAAGGCTTGTGGTGAACAGGAAAGGTTTTGTTTGTCGTGGACTGGTTGAGGGGAAATGCCATTTAAACATTAGTGGCTCGATTGTGTTTTATGGAAGTGCCACACATTCCCTGTTTCTATTTCTGTCTTCTGTCTGTTAACCAGGTGCTGAGTGCACACACACACACACACACACACACACACACATCNCTGTCTTCTGTCTGTTAACCAGGTGCTGAGTGCACACACACACACACACACACACACACACACATCCAGCTGTGCCTTAAACATCAGTCAGTTTCCAGAACAAGCTGATATCAGTTTACACATTGTATCTTCTCATCTTCACCCTCATTTCTTAAAGAAAAAAAAAAAAAAAAAAAANAAAAAAAAAAAAAAAAAAAGCTTCAACCAGGAAATGAGTTTGTAACAGAAAATCCATCTGTTCTTCAACAGCAAACACTGAGTAACATTAACTAAGCACATTTCTTCATAATGTCAACTTGATTCATTCCACATCTCCGTGTATATATTGCACATATTTCCTCCTTTGATTGTTTTGCTGGTGAGTTCTTACAGGCGAGTCACTGAATCAACAGCATTCATGTCATAACAGAAAAGGATCTACGGTACAGTAACAAAAGGACATGGACAACCAAGGAACCTCCAAAGCCTGAACTGCACCTCGAGATACAAACGCACTGCTGAGTGACACTAATACTATAAGCCACCTGTACAGAACATCTCAAAAGCATGTCAAAGAAGAAAAGCTTTGAAACCTTGTAACATTTAACTTGGAATGTTTTGTTTTTGAATAGTTAAACCTATTATAATCCGTGTTTTTATTTTAACACTGAATGAAATGACTGTAATATGAAAGGGTCACATATGTCCATATTCACACGAGACTAATATCACCTCACGATCTCACGTGATTTGTGTTCATTGTGAGATTTGGAGTTTGTCTGTGATTTTAATCCTGTGTGATTGGTAAGGAGTCCATCATAATTCAGTGTGTCTTTTTTGTGCCTCTTTCTTGGTCAATAACTTGTAAACTTTGGTGAAAATTCTGATTGTTCCTCAGCTGCATGGAGACCCAATTGAAGAGGAGAACCAGAAAAGCTAAAGAGAAGGTGTGACAGGACCTACTGTGAAAACTCGCTGTTTTTAATGCGCTGGTGCATTTAGAACCTTAGACTGAAGTCTTTGCAAATAGTTGATTCAGACATTTTTGTGAAAATTGAGACAGGCTTTGCTGCTGCTTTCAACTCTTTGAAAATTCCTGACTACTCTATAAGCCTATTGGAAGTTATTACTTTTAGTCATATTTGACATTTTACACTGAAACAATATTCTACCATGTTTTGTTTTGTTTTTTTTCTTTTTTTCTTTTTGGTCATTTTTCAGTAAAATCCCTGGAATTTAGAGCTGCAATATTCTATTCTGACCACTACAGAGCAGAAAAATAAACATCCAAAATTAGCTGCTAGATACAAAGTCCTCACAGCATGTCAAATTATTATGGCTAAGATGATAGCAAACAATTGCCTAGTTATGTGTCAGAGCTAGTTTGATGGAAACAACTACCTATGGTTTTTATTGAGAGGCTGCAACACAGTTTAATCACCAGAATGATCTCTTCAAATAAAACGTGCGTTGGTTGTGACCCCCACTACATCTGGTATGACTGGACTGGACTGGGCTGCATATAGCATACGGGAAACTGGAATCCTGTCCCCATATTCATGAAATCTGATCGGCCTTCGCAATACCCAAGGACAAGCATTGATGTTCTGCATCTCATATATAATACACAGGCTTGAATTTCAATCTCAGCCACTCGTCTCTGTGGTGAATGCAGGTATAGAATGATGGTCATGATGTCACATTGATATGGCCTCTAAATAAAGGAGTGATGTAATGTTGCACTATGGATGTGGAAGAAGACACGGGAGGAGATTATTATATTCCAAAAGATAATACTGCTCCAGGATGGCACGGACCTTTCCCACATATATCTAGACATTCAAGAAAGAGAAAGAGCCTGTGGGTTTTGATGCGTTATCCCTGTGTTTTTCATGTAATGATGAAGATGATACCATGTTAACGGGGAGTTTTTGAGGTGGTATGATTTGAATAAAGAAACCATTGTGTTTAAGATGCCAAAAAAGGTTCACTTCATCAAAAAGAACCAACCATTCTCCCAGCACCAACTCATCAGATAGATTCAAGATTCAAGATTTTTATTGTCACATACACAACAATGCAGCGGGTGGCGACATTGTAGGCATAGACTAATGGGATGGGGAAATGACCCATGGCAACATTTTTATTGTTGCCATGGGTTTAAATTGGCTTTACAGGTCCATAAAATACACTTTGTCTATCAGCTCCAGCACGGATGCCACAAACTGCAATAATTCTGCTTATTCAGTCAATATTTTTCAAATATTAAGAAAAATGTGTAAATGGCTCAAGGGTGAAGTTGAAAGTCCAGCATAGTGGAGAATCTAACCAGTGTAAATTTCTTTCCACTGTACTGTTCAGGTATGTTCCATCACACAGTCTGTGCTGACAGATGGGCCCAATCGGTCACCATCAGTTCCAGCGCTGACCTGAGGCAGCATGTGCTGCAACTTGTCTTCCTGTGATGTACGCAAACTGGTGTGGGGAGTTTGTGGATTGAGTGTGGGAGGCCTGTCATTAAGGATTTCTGAGAAAACATAAGTCTCGTGCCTGGCTGCTTCAAATCACCTGAATGCAGTTTGATAAGCCTGGTTAAGCACACACACACAAACACACACACACACATCTTGTTCTGTGAATGGCTGAAAGACAACTGACTCACCATACATTAATACAGGGAACAAAAGTCTTTGAACGCCCCCGTGTATCCCAAGGGATCTTCAGGCAGCCACTGTTTAAAAGGCTTTTCTCCCAGTTTAATTCAGGGAGGCTCAGATTGCTGATGGCTCTAAACCACTCAGCCAATAGCAAAGCTTTGTGGCTAAATGCTGGTGGGGCCCATCTCTAGCACCTGTGGACGATCGCCTTCAGATTCTTTCTGAAATGTCGCTTGAGGAAAAATATGGCTGTCAAAACTACAGAAATAAGATATGGGGCAATGTTATGAACAAGATACGCTCTCTTCATCTGACATTGAACATTTGCTTCACTTAAGAGCACATATAGGTGACTTAAGCCATAGACAAACTTTCTCTTTAGATATTGCTGTGTACAATATCTAAAGTGCACAATACATAATATGTGTATTAAAGTGCGTGTGAGCAGGGAGGAGGCAGAATCCCATGGAACGTATAGCCGAAGCACTTTATTTAAGCGAACACAACGCAGACTAAAAACTAGGGTTCTAACAGTCGCTGTCTTAAAAAGTAACCGCCCAGGGCTTCTATAGCGATAACACAGACAACACAAGGAAATATGACGGTTATTGTGAATTATGTCACATCCCATACATAATTATGTGTGGCTGTTTACAACAGTACAATATATAGAAGTGCAATGAGCGTATTCAGTTAATTTAGATAATCTGTTATACGGTGACTAAGAATTTATGTAGGGTAAGCACAGCAGTGTTTGAAAGTCTTACATCCTAATTCATCTATATATGCTTTTCATAAATGTTAATCTAATTTATCTAATTAACTCTATCAAAATGTAGTTTATCCTGCCAATTGCAAATTTTCAGCTACAATAAAATTTGGATGCCTCTGTAAATCAGGCCTAATTTGTAGTCCATTCATCCACAAAGCACTTGTTTACCCTCAGGGTATTTCTGCCTTCAGTGAGGGTCATGACCTCTTGGTCTGAGTTTAACCAAGAGAGTCATCCTGTCTGTCTGGCACACAAAAAAGCAGATTCTCTTGCATTCAATTTTTGCTCCTCTCAATCCCATTCTCTTCTTCCCATTCCGGATTTCTACAGAAGCAGAAGTGAGTGTCAGGTTCAGGGACAGTATCAGTTGTCAGGGATTGGAATCAGATCAAAGTGGGACAGTGAAAAGAGTGAGATCCACACCCCAACTCCAAACCGTACAAAGAAGCTAAGGAGCAAATACCCCCTCCCCTGGGAGTTGTAATGGGAGCAGCTGATTGCTCCTGTGTACAAGAGCCATTTGGGCCAAGCCAAGGGAGCTACAGTGGAGGTTAGCATGCAGGCCATCATGTGGCCTTCCACTCCATTTTGGGATCGGAAGGTGATACCTGGTTTTTGGTGACTGTTCTGGAAGGCTATTTTTGTCTTACACCAAAACATTTTCCTACAAACAATGTGGACAAGATAATCAACTATTTACCTGAAATGAATTGTCAAAGCACCCTCTGTCTCTGATTTAAGGAGAGCATATTTTGATGATATCTGTCTCAGAAGACAAAGCTCATGGGAAACACATGACCTTGATGTTTAGGCAGCCTGTTTTTGCATTTTGAAAAGCTCCAGCTACAATTTAGTGATCTTAGTATAGTCATGTCATTTCCTGCCCCGATGCAGGACAATCAAAATCCAAAATGGGGGAACATTCATTCCTCTCGAGTGCTGCCACTATGGCTGTAAGCTATATTGCATCAAAACTGATGTAGCAAACCTTCAATACTTACACTAGCTTCTGGCCACTAGTGGCAGTACTGAGTGCATTGCTGCTAAGCAGCACTTGAGTCAGTGGGAAGGAAGGAATGGACCTTTTTCATGGCAGACATTTTGACTAGCTGGAAAAAGACATAACTAAAACATTAATAATGACTCTGTTTCATTTAGATGTACTAGTAAGCCTGCTTGAAAAATACCTGGATCCTGGCACTGGCACCTTCTAGTGGAATGCAGTTGCATTACATAGTGCACTGAGAGTGCATTGAGTTTAATGGAGGTCACATGCTGTATTCACTTCATTAGTTTACATTAACAAGAAATGTACTGAACTGTCTAACAAAAGTTCTGCTGGCCTCCAAGGGGTTTATAAATTTTATATTCTTCCTTAAAAAGAATT
Organism: Lucifuga dentata; assembly: GCA_014773175.1. Classification (NCBI taxonomy): domain Eukaryota; kingdom Metazoa; phylum Chordata; class Actinopteri; order Ophidiiformes; family Bythitidae; genus Lucifuga; species Lucifuga dentata. The sequence continues at coordinate 298,642 of VXCM01000440.1, forward strand.
TTATTTGCACAAAGTCCCCAAAACATGTTTGACTTTCTCAAGAACCAAAGTAAGACTGTTCTGCATCAGGGTTATAGTGTACCCAGAGTGAATACATTAAGAAAATGTATTGATCAGGTGAGAAGCATAGCTTGTTCCTAACCGTGGTGATGTTAATGCTACACTTTCCCCAGTGGGCTATTCTAGTACATAATATAAGCACTACTAATGGAGGCAGTAATGAAGCAGCAGGCGGAATGACAGCAATGTCCAGTGTCCTCTGAATTCTTGCATAGACAACTGCTGTTCTAATGGTCATCACAATGTAAGTCCTGTAATTTTAAAATTCATTAGCTGGAGACACGCATTCACCCCATCCCTGTAATGTCAATCTGATGCTGTTGTTGTTTGCTGCATCATGCAGGACCATCCTCTTCTTCCCCCTTAGAAAGCAAACGTAAATTGAGTTAGGACCGATCCGTTGCCCAATTTATCTCAAATCCTCGCCGATGCAGATCTAATTTCAGCCTCTTAGTATTGCAAACAGGAAGAAGAAGCCTGTCGATAAACAGCCCATGGTCACTGTTGCAGGGAGTGAGGTGGTGGCAGCAGGGTGGGGGTGGAGGAAAAAGAGAGAGAGAGAGAGAGAGAGAATATGGTGACAGTGGAAAAAGAAAGCAGGGAGGATGTCATTATCCTTCATCTACTCCATCACTCAGTGCATCAACCTCTGGCCTTCTAATTCCTGAGATAAACCTAATCTGTAGACAAATTAGCTGAAAGCTTTTTAAGTAAATTGAAAATACTCAGAAAACAGTATGTAATCTGCTATGACCACATGACTCTAACACTGGACTCATTTCTAACCAGATTCTTGTTCATTTGTGTATATGCAAACTGATAACAATTTGTGGCCATAAGAGGAAACTTGAAAGTGTGAAAAAATAGTGGTCTAAAACTGTTCAAGATAAATTTGTGGACAAATTTCTCAAGCCAGAAGTAATTTTGAAGCCTGATTTTTAAATATATTCAACACATAAAAACTAAAGTTAGTGAAAGATTAACAGGGGAAAAAATGGAGCATGAGAAATCAGCCAGGGGACTTTTCAGGGAATGAGATGGAAACTTTGAAATATTGCTGAAGAGAAAAACTTTGTGATGGCTATGAAAAAAAATAAATTAATTAAAGTTTCTCAGAAAAATGTTGAAATTAGCATATGCTTTTTCAGATTTTGTTGTTTTGTTTTTATTAGCTGCAGTCCTAAGGAGCAAAGAAAGTGCCAGATGGCACAAGAAAGCCCTCTGGTAAATCTCTGATCTAATATTTCAAATGGTGTTCTGATGGGAACATAATTCATATATATGGCATTTTTATATAATGGCCTTTTATGAAATCATTTAATACATAAATATGGCCACAGACAACAACATCCATCATACCTTGGAAAGATGGCTGATAAGTGGGCTGATAAACTGTAATTTGATTTGAACTGGACATAATTGTGTCATAACAAAGAAATTCATAATTAGAAAACAAACAAAAACAATGAAAAAACACAGATTTCACAGCTAAGAGATGTCATTTAAGTTCAGGACGCCACATTGCACCCTTGAAAAACTGTTCAAGAGGATACATTTACTTCACTTTACAAAGTGCTGATTTTTCATACATGATTAGCTAAGTAAATTTCTTGACTTCTAGGATTGCAGCTTCAGTCCCCTAACTCTTCAACCTTCTCAGGAGTATAAAATTCACCAGGGAAACCTAATTACTCTGCACAGAAACAGGAGACGGGGAATATGTCTTTATCGAGGGAGTTCCTATCAAAACAACAAGAAAACAAAGTTAAAAAAAAAAAAAAACTGCTTTCCCAGGACCTCCTATTCATACAGGAGGGTACAGACAGGTGTGCAAATGCATACTGAATGGAACATGTAATTGGGCTTCATTGTCAAAATCTAACTCATTGGCTAAAGTACTTCCAGTGAGTAGAATGAGAAACTAAATTGTTCAGAAGTAAATTAGTATAAGTATTTTGGTTGAAGTCATTTCACAGCAACAAAAAAAAAAAAAAAAAAAAAAAAAAAATCATTACTTTTGTTTCCATCCTCTGTAAAATAATAATAATAATAATAAAATTAAAAAATCAGATCATCTAATGGCTCATCTTGTTCATGATTATCAGTCTCCAGGTCTAGTCACACATCTAAACACACAATGTGAACAAATCCAACAATGATGAGAAAGTGACTTAAAGATCAAACAACTATCAAAGTTTTAATAAAGTCATTACCTGATGAACGTCAACATCATCCACTTAGTATCCAGTGAAAGTCCACCTACATAAATATTTCTCATTCAAAGCTCAATGACAAATATTTCATTCAAGAGAAACAAAGAAAGACAAACAAGAGAAAAAGAGTGAGGAAGAATAAATGGAAAACATTAAGTCATGCATTGCAGTGGGCTTTTCTCCTTTTCGTGCACCACAAAAGTGAAGAAACCCCAGAGATTGTTGCAGAAACTGGCTCAGGTTTGGATGTAATTATGTTGTGAGCTGCAGTGCACAGTGGTCAGGGTGCTGAGAACACATGGGGAACAGCAGAGGTCAAATGTCAGATGGGACCTTTTCCGACCCCACCAACACACCACACAGGGGACTTTATGAGGGAAACCAATTTAGCCAGCAAACCTCTAAACGTCTTGTAAAGTCAACATGCCGTCACTCATATTTTCAAAACCCCACATCACCCACCTCTTCACCCCACCACCTTTCTTTCTCACTCACATCATCTTTCCCTCTATCTCATCCCTCCTTACCTCTTTTCTAAGGCTACAAATAAAACAAAAACACTCCCCAGCCTCTAAGAAAAATAGATCAGATCTGAACTGGAGGGATCAGCACATACAATCAATGTTTGATAGAAACTGAGAATAAAAAAAAAAAGAAACNTGGAGGGATCAGCACATACAATCAATGTTTGATAGAAACTGAGAATAAAAAAAAAAAGAAACTTTCCTTTTACTGAGCAAATCGTGAAATTCAATGTTTTACCATTTTTTTCTTAAAGCTATCTAATGTCAAGGAAGTTCGTTCGGGAGCCCTCACAGTTATGGAGACCAAGCTGAAGCAATTGTATGATAGCAGTTTATAAATGAAAGTTATGGTATGATTCCGAACATGTGGATGTCATTTAACATGTGTGTGGTTTCAAGAAGGCAAGATGAAATCTGTGCAGGAACTGCATTTAGCTAATTGAATTTGGTATGGGATAGATGAGAAAGAACAGAATAAATTGCACTGAAAAGAAGATGCAACAGTGATGAAGCAGGGCTGTATGCATTTCAGATGCATACATTATATATTATATTTTGAGATACACTCAAAATATAATGTCAAAATATAGTCTCATTGATTATGATTATCATCATAATCAATGAGACCTATCCCCCTACTTATGCCTGTTTACATGTGGACATGTATGGTCTCTTTCCAAGAAATTGCAGAGACTCTTCTGACTCACCCTCTGTCTCACCCACGTCTCACTTTGGTCCAAGCACATCAAAGTACAACCAACAAGCCACCATTTCTAAGAAAAATCACAGAAAGACCCCATGCGTGCATGTGTGCTGCATGGAAATTGATTTACAGAATGAGAGCAAAAAGTTACTGACACCCATGTACCAACTGAAGTGCTATACATGGTGTACAAGTTGGGAAAGTTTCAACAAAAAAAATTCAAATTCTTAATTAAAAGCATATAGAATTCAACAGTTTCTTAATTAAAACAGTTTTATTTGTGAATAATTTGTAGCAATTGCAGAATTTCCATAGATTTCTATAGTTGATTTTCTGCAGAAATTCCCAGTCATCTGATGTGTCACCAGATGGTGCTTCAAGTACCACTGATGGTACACATACCTTACCACAGTTTGAGAACCACTGTCTTAAGAAATATTTCAATCAGAATATAACTATGGATAATTGAATCTTAGTCCATTTTCCAATAACCGTATGTAGTTCTGGAAGCTTGGAATCTTGAATCTGTGGAGAGGTTTCTCTCAACAAAAGATGTTTGCTAAATAATGACTTATAGTGACTTAACCATTCAGTTACAGTGTGAACTACACTTTTTTGAACAAGTCTCCCTTTCTCACTTTCATTCATGTTCACATATTGACATTAAAGCCAACAAATACCATATAAGCCAAAGGATTAAATGGTAAATAGTTAGATAAGCTAAACTACTAGGACTGATCAAACAAATTAGTATTTTAGCCCTCTCCATCCATCACGGACAGAGAGGCATGGTTTGAAGTATTGTGATTCAAAATTGTTAATGTTTAATGAATATAATCCCCAGATATTTTACCTAAATATGTCAAGTATTCAGTCACATGGTATAGACATATAGTCCCTATTTGAAGTCTTTGTGCTGTACCTTAACACCAGTGACAAATTACATGTTGTGGGTGTGGAGTAAGTGTTGTTATGTCTAGGTCTCATAGCAGATTATATAGGACACATTCACTGACAATGATGAATTTCACCCCCAACTAGAAGACACAGGAGATATCAGTACTGTCTATCTCATCACTGGACCCAACAAAAGAGGTTCTGCACAAAAGGGAGAAACCCGACCTCTTGCTGACAGATTCTTTCATGTTAAATGAGAACCATCCTGTGTTAATGGTTTGGACCATGTATAGTATATTTCTACCTCATATTGTCAAATGAGTCACTTCAAATTTTGACTGATTGTTTTTAAAGGTATTTATTGAGAAATCAGTATTAAGAAATAAGATGTCCAATCAGCACAGGATTCCTTCAGTAATATAGTCCCAAATCAAAAATCAAAAAAGGATAAGCCAATGATAATTAAGTTGAAAATGTACATACAATGAAATTCATACTTCACAGATTAAATATTTTCATTTACCTCCTTCATTTAATCATTTAGCATAGGAGATTTAATGATAATAAGAATTACAGCAAAGAAGTTGAGGATACAACAAATGAACATCAAACATGATGAAATCAACAAAGGTAAGCATGGAAAAACAACTTCCAGGATAACAGAGGCAAACTTGAGGTAAATTTGATCTTGTGCTGCCCCCTAATGGTATAAAAGAAAACTATCAACTTGTCCTTCAATTACAAAAAAAAAAACCCCTTCAATTCATTAAAAGCCATAGGAAGGGACTGTCAAAGAAAACCATGANTACAAAAAAAAAAACCCCTTCAATTCATTAAAAGCCATAGGAAGGGACTGTCAAAGAAAACCATGATTCAGGAATAGTTTTGCAATGAGAGTCTGACGGTATTGTAATATTTATAACATCATCTGGCTGATATAAACTTTCTTCCGTCTATCAACAAAGGCATCCCATTCTACTTTTTAGTAATTGACAGTTTTTATAAGAGATATAGGCCTATTGATTTTTTTTTTTTTTTTTTTTTAAGGAATCCACATACTTACAAAAGATGAAAGTACAAAAACTTATTCTGCACTAAGGAGATCCCAGTGGACATCGTAGTTGGGATGATTTAAAGGTGTGGCCCAGCAACGGTCCAGAAGGGTGAACAATTGTTGTTCATCAACTCCTTCTGTCCGAACTTCTACATATAACCGCTGGTCCACTTCCAATTCTATGTTACTGGCACTAGTGAGGGCAAAGCTGAATCCTGCATCCTAGTAGGGGGTCATTAACAAATTATAGTGACCCTCACCTGATGGAAGCTTCCTGTTCAAAATGCTTCAGAAAAAGAACAAATAATGTGATGAGACTTGAGAAGGAACAACTTCCAACTAGAATCTTAATTTAGTCAGCAAGAGGTCAGTAAAATTATGCAAGCAGGGGAGACAGTGTTGTGGTTTTTACCTCTCTACAGGGTTGATGCCCACTTCCATAGACAGAGCCTGGGTAAGAGGATATTCACAGCTGAAAAGCAGGTGAATGTTCCTCTGACGGCTGATAAGGCCTTCACTGGGGTCAACATCACCCTGGATGGTGTTTTCATAGATGAAGTGGGTTCCATTGCTCTTTAAGGTGGAGATAACAAAAAGTGGTATATTTAATATTTAATAATTTAAGTCGTCTTCAGTTGTCCTGTGAACCCTTTGCATAAAAAAACAATATCTTTAGATTGTGTGACATTCTAGGCTAAGGAACTCTCACACAGCTGGTCATCATTATTAAAGTGGAACACTAGTCGTCCATTCTCGAGGATCCCACTGCAGGAGGATCCCGGAGGTGGAGGGCCTCAAGATGGAAACCTGCTTCAAACAGCTGACAATGGGACACGGACATGGTGCCTGAACTACTTATACAGTCAGTGGTTGAGTCTGTGGAAGAAAGATCATAATAATCATTGCATGCTTCATTTATGCTCGCATACAAGCATAACAACTGTGATCTGAAAGACAAAGCAGTGTTTTACTAGTTGCCCGCACCAAAGCTCTCACTGTTGGGCCGATGGTGGTGTTCATCACAGAAGCAGCCGTAAACACTGTCCTTCTCACCACACCACTCGTATTCTGTGCAGTCCAGATGTTTACAGGGGTATGACTCAGCTGGAGAAACAGTGAGGGAAAGGATCAGGCAAGGAGTGATGAAAATAACTGAATGGGCAACAAAGAAAACACCTTCAACAAGCAACGACATGTGAGAATGAAATTCAACATACGACACAAAGCAGAGCGCCACTGGGGGATGTCCAACCCCAGAATAGTCCATGTTCTCTAATAGGCTGAGACAGCAGAGCACAGCATGCCATTGGCTGGAGTGTAGAGGCAGAGATCATAGACACAAGAATGGAAAAATGGCTTTGGGTCAGGGTGCAGGTGACAATCACTGAAAGAACCATTAGTGTTGGTGATGACACCGCAGAGCTCCGAATATTCCTCAATAAAGAGACAGTCATCACCAATATGTTCATCTGTGGATCCACACAGGAACAGATAGAGAAATACACATTCAAGACTTGCACTGATTTTGTTTTATTACAATTTCTGTATATTTTTTGAAGTTCATTACAAAGTTTGAGTTCCAGTCTTCTAATTCTAGTCTGTGATTTGAAAAATTTCTGCAGTGCTGCCTTATGAAATACACTGGAAAAAAAATTACTACTTTCCTCGTACGGAAACTAAAATTTTTGAAATTTCAGGGGTTTGATGCCAATTTGTACGCAGCATCTGCATATCTGCTGTTTTGTGGACTATAACTGACTTAACATTAAAGATTTGTATTGACAGTAGCTCACCTTGGTTGGCTTGTGGGTGCCCTCCAGCTTGTGACCAAATTCATTGTCATTTGGTGCCAGTGTGCCATTGGGAAATACTCTGTCATCTGCAGGGTCACCATTGAAGTTCCCACACATCCCAATGAC
>VXCM01000441.1:0-33930 GCA_014773175.1 Lucifuga dentata
AACAACAGATACATATGGTTGCATTGCTAAATAAAGTCATAATACAGAGTTATTTAATTGTAGCGTGAGCTCATCACGTTAGCATTAGCATTAGTGTTACCTCATTAACACTCCTTGGGCTACTGAAGCTCCGTGTCTTCACCATCAGTGTTCACACGTTAGTTTGGAGAGGGAAAACGTATTTTTCTGAAAGGTTCAACAGAAAAAATGGCTGCCTAAACTTTATCTCCTTTACAGCGGAGCGAGCAAAAAGTCAAAGACCAAATGCACCATACTCTGAATAATACAGGAAATACAGAGCTGGCTACGTTCAATACCAAATTCAAAACAAGCATACATGTACCAACTTAAACAAAAATGCTACGTAAGCTGAACCTACCGAACATTTTATCATAGTTAAGTTAAAGGAAGAAGCAGAAAACAGGCTCAATCTTACCTCACTACGAAGTCCAGTTTCAGCTTGCTGTGCGCGGTGTGGAGTCATGGAGGAACGGTTAAACATGAACTCCAGGTGAGGGCTTAAATAACGCTCCTGAACACCCACTGAATGAACTCCAAAATATTACTCTGACAATTAGTATCCCTCAACACAAACCAGAGTTAGAGTTAAAGAATAAACTCCACAAATTTAACACTTTCACACTTTTTTGCCTAACTACCAGATTTTTCACTCCAGAAATTTGCTGTGTAACTCATTGAAATTATGATAGTAGATGGAGGCTGACAAAGATACTTTTTCTTGTATTTGATGTATTGAATTGTGGGGATGGGTATATCCAGAACGAAGCATTTCATTATGGAGCATCATTTATGTTTTTTAACAACATACATGGACTTACCACACGCTTCTTGCGTCGACAAAATCTGAAGTAGTCCTGTTTGAGTCCCTTTGGTGATTTCTGACCTTTCTTTGGCCTAATTATTATAATAATTACATTAGCTTTAAAGCAAGAAACTCACAAAATGTTTATCATCTTACTTTATACCTGTAGCATGTTTCCTCTGTGCCCTTTGAAAGGTTCTTTAAGAGTTTTATGCACGTGTGTATGTTTCAGAATAGTTTCGATTCCAGTTGTCTTACAATTTCCACAAATTCTTTTTCTAAAAAAATGGCAGCTTCATTTATAGAAACATTTCTCAAGTAGTGTAGAAGCTCTAGAAGCAGAATCTGAATCATTGAGGTAAATCCTGTGAGTAAATTGTAGGAAACTGTCTTAAACTCTAAGAAATAACCCAATTTCCTCAGAGTTTAAAAGTATTTCCTGTACAGCAGTATCACTTGGGGAAACGCCTGAACTCTGTGGCAACTGAGTAGGATGCAAAATTGACAGGATACGACGGCCAATAATAACCCCCACCCCCACAGTGTCTTTATTTCCAATCTTTATTTATCCAGGGAAAGTTCTGCTGAGCACAGCTACTCTTTATTGAGCAACACCCTGCCACACATTCATTAAAGGTACACTTCATACACATAAGGTGTACAACTGGGAGTTGCCAAGCACAATAAAAAAGACTTCAGATGTCATTCTCTGATTGGCTCCAGGGATTAAGAGATTAAGTGCCTTGCTCAAGGGCACCTGCATCCTTAATTCCCTTTCCCTCCCTATATATTGAGATGTAAAGAAAACAGCATTTTAATCAGTGATAATAGCATTTCAAGATTAAAACATGTTTTTAGATTTTTTTATCCAACCGAAACGTCTGAAATGGTGTATATCATACAGCATATATATATAGCGCCATACATGCTTACAATACCAAATACACAGGTACAATGTATAGCATTTATTTGATGGTTTAACATGGTAATCTATTGAAAAAGGAAGAGAAACATACAGAGATATACAGTATAAATCTAAGCCTAAATACATTTTGTGGCAGCACAGAACATTTCACATTCCATTATGGGACCAAGGCCATACAACACCTCCAGTCTCTGATGACTCTTTGACTCTTTTTTCTTTTTCTTTTTTTTTTTTTTTTTTTNTTTTTTTTTTTTTTTTTACTTTTTTTTTCTTTTAATGTAGGCTCACTTGGCGTAATGTCACCTCTAAAAATGAGCCATTGGCAGCTCGCATAAGTGTTTGCAAAATTTAAAACAAAAAAAATCTTCCCAGGAATGAATTGTAGTTGCATGCATGATAAATCAGTACTTAGAGTTTGTCAGTGCCTCTCTTTTACCTTTAAACTGCAATATGTCATTTGGTAATAAGAAATCACACCACATAACTAAAAGCAAACCTTCCAGATTAAAGTAAGCCAATTGTAATGTGCTGGGAGGGTACAAACAATACAGTTAAACACTTTCTAGCTTCAGTGTTCCAGTAGTCTGGCTTTTTATTATATTTTATTTACACAACACTGAAGCTGAACTGTTTTTTGACACTTCATAGGTACAAATATCCTCCCTCAAACTACACAAAGCAGCTTAGAACATCTTTGGACAAACTGGGTCTTTGTCCACAATTGTAATTTTACACTATACTCCATCAAACATTGCTTTGTGCCCAAAGTTAAAGTCAAGACGTCCCCTATTAGCGAGAGTTCTTGACTAGTTTATGATCAGAGTTAGAGATATTATTTCATTGGTACAGTCACTCATCTGGACCTGTCTTGTATTTGGACGCAGGTCAAATCTGCACTTAGCCCCGTCTACACAGTAGAAAACAGGACAAGAAACCAGCAAGAGACTCGGGGTCTCTCAAATGTGGAATCAGAACCCCCTATTAAAGCCCCAGTATACTTCAGAAGACATATGAAAGACCAGGCGGAATTCTTTTTATGTACTTCATGCCAGCAGGGGGCATGAGTTGGGGTGGCAGTGAAAGAGGCTTCAAATTGACCAAAAGAGGAATTGGCAGTTGCTGTAGTTTATTTAGTGAGAAAAGAAGGCAAAGAAGACAGAAAAGGACACTGTATTTTCGTCCTCTCCATCTGACTAAGAAAAAAGATAAAGCAACATGATTTTTTTTTGTTTTTTTTTGAATAATTAGAAAATTCTCCAACAGCAAAATGAACCAATCAAGAGCTGAAGTGGTATTAGAAGTAGAAAGGACAAAAGAGAAACTTCTGAGTTCTCCTTGGGGGTCCAGCAAAAGATCACAGAAAGAGCCTGAATCACAAGATGTCTTTTTGCTGTCGTATGAAGTATACCGAGGCTTTTAATCAGGGTTGAGGTCAATTCCATTTCAAACAACTGATCCAGAAAGTCAATTGCAGCTGTGCAGCAACAATCTAAGTACAATACATTCAGTTCTTAGGCATATATCAGACTGGACACATTAAGCATTCTCATCATGGTTTTTTTTTACAATACATTTGCACTTTCACTTCACGAGGAAATTTCAGGTAAAGGTGAATTGATCCCAAATCTGACTCCTCAATCACACTGGAATGCATCAAGTAGCAAAATATTTTTCTACATTTTATCTTGTACATGCATAAACGATGGTTGTATGTCATGTAGCCACGATCAAACAACGGAATGCTTCAAATTTACATCACAGTCCAGGAGTGGGAACTGGTTGATTGCTCTATGACCTGGCATGGTGGAATGGCACAGTTTAATCCACAATAAGAGTCAAAATGGAGAGCTATTTTTAACCACAAAATGATTCTATTTCGACTTTTGTCCATAGTCGAGCAAGCAGCTCAGAAAATAAATGGGCTCCCCACGCCGTCCTGTCTCGCTCCCCTTATTCTTTTCCCAGCATCACACATGCACATGCACACACTCATTATCCACCAATTTATTTCGTTACGAAGCCTCACTCACAACATAAGAATGGGCATGTTACATTCTGATTTCAATGGAGAAATGATGACCATGGCTCATTATCCTCTCCCTGAAGAATGGAACCGATACATTCAATGCTAATATGTGCTTATTAGTCGACAGACCGGTGTCACGCAGTGTTGTGGTCCATCTGTGGAATCAGCAAAATCACTTGCATCACTTGCTGCTGCCTGCCTGGACACACAGTAGCTCTGAAATGCAGAGTATGTATAGTATGTAGATTTGAACTTTGACATGGTCAGATGTTTGAGAAGAAATGTATTTAGGGTGCCTCGCAAACGCTCCAAAGCTAAACCGCCGTGTTTGATCAGTTTGGTCCTTCAATTCTTCTTTATGCACGAAATATCTGACAGTTAATAGTCAGTATGACAATCACAAAATGCTCAATATGTGATCATTTTCATTTTAGGTTGTACGCACAGTTTCTATATATATGTATATATACATATTTGTATATACACCCCTATGTACTTATGTACAAACGATGGTTTTCATTTCTCCAGTATACCAGTCTAGAGCAAAGTGTTTTCAGCAAGACGGGTCAGGAAATAAAATGAATACCTGAAGACACAGAGTACAAAAATATTATAGTATTTCTTGGATTGAGTAACCGTATTGCCCAAAAGGCCCTTGGCAGTTGTTTTAAATTAAAGTAAGACAGTTTTAGAGGAAGTATGATAAATTTGAGTGCAATTCTGTCAATCTGTAACTTGAAGCACTGTTGCAAGAAGATAGAAGACTGAAGTGGAAAAAAATGGCAGTTTTTAGTAACTTTTGTGCTTGTTTCCTTTTCCCTATCAAAGAACCAAAGGTTATTTCAAACATGCCAAATAGCAAAAATTTGGAACCTGAGTCACAGTCATCCTGAACAGAGTACAAACTCCTCAGCTTTAAGTTAACGTTTGGGTAAAAGTTTACCAGATCAATGCATGATATAGTTAAAAGTGAGTATTTGCCATAACAAAAACAAATTTTTCCTTCAAAAATCTGATCTGCACTTTGAAAATGTGATATAACCAAAGGCGAAAAGGAGTCATCATTTTTCTAATATGGCTGACTACTACATGCATTAGCAGTGCATAGGGTATCAAACATACATTAGTTTGTTTCATGGAATAAGGAATTGTTTGTACTTATCTCACCACCTGTACAGTACAAAGTTTATTAACTTTCCTTACTGATAACATGTTTCATGACTAAAAAAATCTTTGTGTCGACTGCGTTTTGCAAATACTGTTTCTTATTTGATTGCTGGCTCTGCATCTCTCTATTTACATATTACCGAGAGGGCAAATGTTGGGAAATGACTGTCACAAGTCCCAGATACAGTACATGCCTCGGAAAAAATGTACTATGGAATTAAAGACTGTGAATATAAAAACAATTTTGATGAGAACTTGGTCCAAGAATCAGAAGTCTTGCTTAGTCTCAGTGTTTTTCTTGTATTGTTGCAGTCTTTGTGGACTTGATTCCTTCCTGTAAAAAAGCAACCGAAATGAGGAAAGAAAAAGAAATTAAATAAAAAGTAATACAAAAACAACAATAAACAAACACCTCAACAAAAACAGTCCAATCAGACATAGTAGAGCCAGTAGACAAGGTTGAACAGTGAGAAAACGGAGGGGAAGACGATCCTTGACCAGCGGTCGATGGCATTCACATCCGTCAGATCAGGGATTTTGATTTTGAGTTGAGAGGACCGTCTCCGCAGGCGGCTCCGTTTCTGGGCAGCCCGATCTAGGGAATGGCGGCTGGCGGAACGCGGGCCGATACCGCCGCTCTGCTTGCGGTACTGGATATGCGACGAGGCCGTGCTGTCCAGCTGCACCATGGACTGAGAGTTCCTAATGTCCGCCACGCTGGTAGTGATTTCGGTCCCCGCCACCTCGTTATGGATCTCCAGGGTGGTGAGCAGAATGTTCCCATGACTGTGTGGTTCCGCCTGAAAAGATCAAGAGATTAGAGAGCTAATTAACATCATTATGAGCACAGAAATGGAATGACTAGATAAGAGACTTCCTTAACTTTTAAGGCAATTTCCCTGTGTGCACTTAACTAGAGGCCATGCAATGTGTCGTCATGGAGCTGATCGTTGTCTTGTGTGGCTGAATAAAGTGATTTGCCATGGCAACAGATCAGCATTATGAGTCTTACTCATCTTAGACCAGGATTATACTCCATTTTATCCACTAGGAAGCAATATACTGAATCATAAATCATCCCATGTCAGCGCCGGAATACTTTTCAAGCTACTTCCAATGTGGCTCAACAAAGATGGCGACAATCGAGGGGATCAGCATTTTACTGCAACAGCGATGACAACCGAGATTGTGCATGAGGCCATTAAACCGATCCCACCATTCAGCCATTGTTATGGTTGACACTGTCACTGTGCCGCTGATGTGATAAAAGTCGACATTACTGCCCTGAAGGTTTTGTAGTTATTACATTTTGCAAACGTAGCGTTAATTCTGGAGGTCGTGTTCGTGCATAGTTAACGTGAAGTATTATTCTGGCCTTACTGACAGGAAGTTCTATGACAGCGTTGTTTCAACTTTCTGTGGTGGCCACCTTTATCTAGATGACTATTCATTGGTTGTTTCAAAATGATTGCTACAAGGTCTGCTGCTTTGTATACGTGAAAAAACAGGAAGCAACCTTTAATTAATAAAGGATAGAAGAACATTTATCAAAAATATTAGTTTTTGAATGTTAGAAAAAAACTCCAAAGTGGCATCCAAAGTTAAAGTCAAACATCCACAGTAATGGCAAAGGAATTCAAAATGCCTTTAGACTGGATGTAAAAGTATAACAGACGTAACTGAAAGTAAATTATGGCTAAAATGTTAGTGGATTAATAGAAAAATAATAATTGTTTCAGCCATTTACTAAGCAAAAATGCCAAAAATTTGCAGGATTCAGCTTCTCAAATATGAATTTTCTGCTTTTTTCTGTTTTATTGGATATAAATTGACTATTTTTAGGTTCTTAACTGTTATTCAGACATTATTAACCATTTGTATACATAACCTTAAACCTGAATTTGTGAAACTGAACTTACTGATTTAAAAAAAAAATTGACAAATTAATCGAAAATAAAAGCCATTAGTAGGAGCTTTAAAGTAAATCATCTCAAAATGTTGGTGTCATGCCTCCTGTTATATTTACCCACAGAAACAATTTAATGCAATAAATAGAAGATACAACATAATACATGCCTGTGATTTGTATGCCACAAACAAATCAATAATAACAGAAAATGGTGATCATTCATGCAAATGGAGCAACTGTGGAAGTCCCACATTTCCCTTAATAATATTGTTGCTTTATATGAGATTACTAGATTCCAAAAGACAGTGGTGTAAAGAAATTTTGGAGTTTGACTGTTACTGGACAAGCAGACCTCCTCTAAAATGCTACAGTTTTGACAGCAGTGGACAAAGAATCCCCTACATGTATTATTAAAAAGTGAGTTTTACTTGGATTCATTCTTTGACACGCTTTCCAAATGGCACAGCAGGGGACTTCTGCAGTGGCTACCCACAGAAACGTCACTGATCTGCCACATCCTGATGTGCACTACATCGCTTTGTGAAAGCTTTGTGGAAGATGTGGTTTTTAAAGGATGATTTTTTAATGAGAAGAGTGCTGGAAAATGCAAGACAGCATGCATTTTGAAGGAAGAAAAACAGGATCATATCTGAAAACATCAACTGTACAATGTGGAGTTTGGGCATGAGCACCGTTTCAATGAGGAGAAATAAGATGCCTTGCAGTGGAACAAGTCAGAAAGCCACAATGAATACTCCCAAGAATATGGCAATGTAATGAGAATGTCTGTAGACTTCATTTGTTCCATGGATGAAGAAACAGTTTTGCATTAAAGCAAAAGAAAAGAAAACATCCGTGTCAGCTGATGGCGATGGCAGATTTGACTCAAGAATGCTGAGGAATCCCATTGAACAAAAACTCACCGAGCGTGAGTGGCGAAGACCTTTAACCTGATTGGACCGTTTTAGGGACGCAGTCCGACTACCTGCCTCCTGAGAAGATGGAAAAATTCAGCCACGTGTGGGGAACAAATACTTGAAAATGGAGTTTTTCATTTCCCGTATATTGGCTACGGAGGCCTCGGGATACAGATACCTGAATAATGTTGTAATTTAATATAATTAGATTTTGCAATAACAACTTTTGAGGGAAAAAGATAATTTCACAATAATTACAATGTCTAGCCTGTTTTATCATTAAATTAAGCCTCTGCATTTCTGTCCTGGAGCATTTTCCTGTGAAAGCAACACCAAAACATATCACATTCATGCCAACATCAGACATCAGCAGCAAGAAATTTAACACAATAATCTTGAATCTAATCCAGATTAAATAGGACAAATGTCTTTCATGTGATCAATTTCACTAAAATTGGAGTACGACTTGCAAATATCGCCTCACCCTTGCTGCGTCGTATTTAGCCGCCTTCTCGTTGTTGGCCTTCTCCGCCTTCTCGGCGAGCTTCTTTTGCATCTGAGGGCCTCTCCCGAAGAAGATGTAGTTGACAAAGGCGTACTCCAGCAGGGCGAGGAAGACCATGACGAAGCAGCCCATCAGATACATGTCAATGGCCTTCACGTAGGGAATCTTTGGCAGCGTGTCTCTCAAATGGGTGTTGATAGTGGTCATGGTGAGCACCGTGGTGATCCCTTTGATGAGGGAATACAGAATTGTGATCATTTACATTAGTAAAAATGTGCAAAATAATTGTAAAAGCCTTCATTGGTAGTGGCAGTTTATTCTTATTGGCATTATTATTAACATCAGTAAAGTCAGTAGTGCTGAAATGACATGTGAAATAACAGATTATTGATTTACCATTTGACAGAAAATTAACAATTTTGATAACTGGGTATATATAATTTTTGCAAAGAATATAGACAAGCTAGACAAATATACCAATGAGCTACACTGGTATATCGACAAGCTAAATAGACATCAACACATTTGACATATATATCAACAAGTTAGATCAAAATATCAGCCAATAATATTGTTTATATTGGCTTATCATTGATATATTGGTATCATCATATGTATGTGTTTATGTACAAAACAAATATATTGTTTAATATTCTCACTGATATCAGCCTCAAAAAAATCATAACTACAATATACAGTATAAAGCATTATTAGTGTTAGCATTGTGTTTACTGAGTATTAACATTACATTTATTTCCATTGTTAGTACCTGTATTAATATTAGTATCAGTACTAGTAAAACATTTCAGCTTTGTAACATAATTACCTCTTTACTATTAACTTACCGTACTGATGTTTTGGTTGATTATTTTGTTTTGGATGATACATATTTCATCTTACCCTCATAAAAATCAGCTGAGAAATGAAATACATACCAGTATTCTTATTAAGTCAAGATAGGAACACTTCGTCATTGTTTTTTCTCCAAGGCTTCATCTTTATCTATCATGGAACTTTATCTGCTATGCTAAATGTAATACTTTAATTACTTCAAATCTGTCACAGCCTAATCCTGTCCTAAAGGAGCATTTCACCACTCTAAGCAGATGCTGTATCTTGCCGGTAACCTAGGGGTCACGTTTGATCATTCTCCAAAAGCTATCTGAGGCGTTACTATAGAAACTGGATCTTTATTTTGATGAAAACATGTTTGTTCTGTGGTTATTTCTTGCACCAGTTACAAAGGTTATTGACCCTTTGGAAGAAATAATTACATCAGTTGTGGAATTGAGAATTGCCTTGTTGGTGCGGAGCATTTCCACATGAAACCATTTAATGCTTGGTTTCATGTTCACATCAAATTCGCACGTCTGATCTTACCTGCATAAACGGCACACACGTACTAAAGAAGTGTGTATAACCTCTGCTTCATTAAAATTCAAAGGTCTGCCTTGAAAACTCCAGCTGCCCCTTGGTCATCAAGCTGAAATAACTCATTAGAATAGAGTTGCGTGTATCTTGCCCCCAGCTTTTAGTAACCTTCTCCACTAGAGGTACTGAATGCCGTGATTATCCACTATCTCACCGTATTGTCAAAAAGGCACCTTGTTCACATATAGGTGTACGAAAGAAACACTGAGAAAACCGAAAGAGACAAACAGATGACAGGAACTGAACTAGCTATGGTTTGATACATTTTGCGTGATGTCAATTTGCAGCAAATAAACACGCCTCACCCGTACACGTGCGCAACCTGACCTCGCGTCGAGCAATAACCCTAAATCTTACCTCATTACAGATACGTGGCAGATACATCTCTCCTGTTTTATCCTCCCATACTGAATATAAATGGAGTCTATCAGTAGCCAGATCGCTCATATAACACACATGGACAAGGCTATAGTGTGTGTGTGTGTGCGCGCGCATGGGTGTCATAAAGTACAGTGAAAAGACAGGGTGCAGCAGAGGGAGAGGGGGAGCTAAGGTCAGTCTAGCCCTTACTGTGATTTATTGGCACATTACTAGGCCCCGCACTGTTCGCATGTGTGTATGTGTGCGTGCACATGTATGTTTGTGTGCGTCATCATAGAGAGAGACGGCAGGAAAAACAGGTGTGAACATCGCCTGTGCACACACACTTGGTGTTCTGTCTCTCTACCTCTTCGGTTCTCTATTGGATGGTGCAATCTCCAGGGTTTTTTTTTCTTTTTTTGCTTAACGACAGCCTTGTTCTTTATAGGTGTTCTCTCAGTTGTGCCATTATTCTCTGTCCTTCACTCCTCCATCCATCTCTCCTTTCCTCCCCACATCTCCCTGTTTGGACAATTTAATCAAAGGGCCCTGTGCCCATGGGCCTCCCTCCTTTTTCATCACACCGTTAGACTCTCTGGGGAGAAATATAGTTTTTATGGGGTTTCTCTCTGTCTCCCTCTTTCTCCATCTCTCTCCTCTTGCCTTCAAGTCTCTCCCCCGCTTATCTCTCTCTATCTCTCCCTCTGCCTCAATCGCTCTCTTGCTCACTCACTCACAGTTTTCCCTCTCTCCCTCTCCTCATTTATCCTTCATCTCTTTTTTTCTCCCACATCTCACCGTCATTTCGTGGTTTCCCTCTTTGTTCACATTGCACCTCTATCTGTCCCCTTCCTCCCTCCTCTTGTCTCTGCAACTACATTCCACCTTAACAGCCGCAACAAAGGCGCACTGCAATCAAACCCCCAATAATCACAAGCCAATAGCCCTTTAGTCATAGCTCAACACTGTAAAGAATAAAATGCAACTTGCTAGCATTATAAAGTACATAACAGAGGAATGAATATATATGTATATATATATATGTATATATATATATATATATATAAGCTCAGATGGCACAAATTATTAGCTTTCTGATTAGCATGCACAGTGGTTGAGGATTGTCATTTCCGAGTTTTTAAGGATCATGGAAGGTCTTGAGCAACACATCAAACTCAAACTTGCATGCCTTCTATTGCCTTACCAATTACAGCTTATGGCCATACCTTGGCAATTTATATAATATGATTATGAATGAAGGACATGACTGTTGAAAATGGTTTTTGACCAGATTAAAGTTGGAACATGTCATTTGTAACTTAGCAAACCTTCAGAACTGCTCAGGAAAATGAGCTTCAAACAGTTCAATTGTTTGGCTCCTGCCTCCCTGAAGTGATTTCTCTCTGGTCATTACACTGCTCTTACTGGCAGGTTTGCACACACAATGAAGCAGACACACTCATGCAGACTCACACACACTCTTGCCCATCAAGGTACCTGCTGAAAGGTCATAACGATCCATCAGGAGTTACTGAATGGACCTCAGGTTGCCTCTCTGCTGAGGAGGCACACACCGGATATTGAAGCTAGCAAGACTTAATACACGCATTCACTCCCAAACACACAGACACACACATAAAAGCAGGCACGCACACACACATACCGGGACATGGTACTGATTGGACATGCTTAACAAAAGAGAATAGAAAATATCCATTCTAAGCCATTATGAGCTAGTGGATAAAAATGGAGGAGATAGATGTTGCACTGACTGAGTTAAAGATAATTTAATTACCATAAACTGAAGATTGTTACATGGTGACTAGAGGAATAATTGTATGTTGAAGGTGATGCTTTCACATTTGAGGCTAACTTTAAGATTACAATTATAGCTTGGCATACCAATTTCCGTGGAATCAATAACTTGATGTGGTTAGAAATGTTTTTGTGGTTGTTGCAATGCACAATCCAGAGGTGCCAAGTGTCTGCAGCAGCGTATTTTTTTTTCTTTTTGTCTGCAGAAGTATTCTCCATTGTGATGTCTTCCCTGCACAAATGTGCAAAACAAAAAAAAAAAAAAAAAAAAAGCTTTTTCCACAGCAGCTCAGAGCCAACCTTCTTATCTTCCCTGAATTGTTGCTAGAAGGATGCATGTTGCTTCAGGAATGAGAAATAGTAGTGAAACAAAGCTCAGTTTACACACAAAAGTCTCAAAATGTTGCTTGATGTAGCTTGTAACACCGCTAAGGCATGTAGGAGTGGAAAAATTGGGATTGTTGTGGAAAGTAAATCCTGATTCTGGTCATCAAATGTATTATCTGTATTATCTGTCTCTCCCGATTAGCTAAACCAGGTGTGTTTAGCCATTAAGATCTGGAAAGCACCGAGTTTTGATCAAATGAACACACCTGACTTCATTTTTGATTCTGAATATATTATCAGGCTCTAACCAGTGTAACATTTTATCCCTGAGTTCTTTTCAGCCTTTGTTTATTACTCACAAAAACCACACTGAGTGGACTTTTGCCTCCAGACAAGCCATCTTCAACAATGTTTTTTAAAATTATGCTTATTAGAGACAGAGTGTATTTATAGCTCCCAAAGGACTTGAAGTGACCTCATCAAGTACAGAGCAAGCTATGACCTGTTTATTCCAAGTCAAGTTTGCGTATTCATGCTTTTGCCCTGCAGAGGCACAATGGAATGCAAATTTAGACACAAAAATGTACAAAGTGAGGACTGAAGTGAGGACTGTATGTTTAGGCTACATGCACATCAGTATGTCTATTCATCTCCACAAATTACTGCGAGTAATCAGTTAGACACAGTATTTTAAGTTCTTTTACATCCTCTATGCCGTTAACAAATTTCAGAAGCATGCACCTTGATTACATTTCACCAAAAAAAAAAAAAAAAAAAAATTAGAGATGGTCACACACGTATCCATGCATTTATTCCATATTATGCTTTACATCAAAGCCATTAAAGACTTATATATATAATAAATTATACATTTTTAAAGTTATCCTTTAAGTTGGCATGTTGCCACTTCATGTTTGTAAAGCACAATGTATGAATGTAAAAAAGTTTGGGATGTTATTTCATTGTCTGCAGCTGATTGGTTCAGAACCTGAATAAGCTTCCTGTATACAGCTTTGTCTCAGCTTTGTTGGTATTTGTATTACATTATACTGCATGAAATCTGAGTGTACCACCAGCTCTTATTTAGAACTTAACAATCAAGCATTTTGCATTAATTGGGTTTGGCTAAAATTAGATATTTATAGATTTTTAGGTCTTTTACCCCACAGTTTACAAAGCCAGCTCCATGAGTCACAAGCTTCCACCTATCCCAGGACAGATTTAGAATTCCAGTCTCTCAATAAAGCAATCACTTCATACCTAGAGCCACTCTGGCTGCAGACGCATCATAGTTTATCCAGAAGGAGACCCAGGAGAGGATGGTAATCAGGATTGATGGCATGTAGGTCTGCAGGATGAAGTAGCCAATGTTCCTCTTCAGCTTGAAGCTCAGAGACAGTCGTGGATAGGCACCTATAGAAAGTGACAGGAAGCACAGCTTATGTATATAAATTAAAGAGATGAAAGTTTCAACATGAAGTGACAAAAGCATAAATCTAATCTAGTGAATCAAAAAGAAAACTGAAGGTCAATTTCATTAAAAATGTTGACAGAGAATACAAAATCGAACATGTATTATGCCAAGGAGCACACAGGGACACCTTGTGTTTTTATTTCAGTTTCCATGACAACACCAACAGCATGGATTGAATTTATTGCCATGGTAACAAGCATCCCCTCACTAGCACACACACTTGCGTAAGTGTAACCCTATTTCACGATGATGTGACACAATATACAGGATGGAGATTAAAAAAAATACCAGCACACCTTTTATGGTGATTTATCAATTTTATTTGTCATCATACCTACAATATTTATGTGATTATTGTGGGGGTTTGAGCATGAGCATGAGTTTAATGGCTTTATAAATGCCTTTGAGGCTTCATAACGCAGGAATTTAAAATATTCCTCACCATGATCTGTTATGAGAGAAGCATTTCTACCATTACTGTTCCATGTGCTGGAATTCTCTCACTGATATAATACCAGTGCATGATTTATCATTAATCTCTGAGCATATGTGTCTTTATGAATTGAATCTATGGCTTGTTACTCCCACTATTCTTCAGGATTTTTCATTTTTGTTTCATATTGGAGGATAAAAGGAGGCTTTTATGCAGAAATTTCCACTCTGTGGATTTCATATTTCAGCCAAGGTGGGGCCAATTGTCTCTCATCCCTCTGAAAACACACACAACCTCATTAAGATTCAGTATGTATGCTAGATTGCAAAAAAGTATCCCTTTCATTAAATTTTCACCAAGCATGATGGCAAAGTAGGCTGAATAATTTCAATAAATCTGTTGTAAATCTGATTTCTGCTCATGTTAATGAAATTTGCAGGGGTCATGGATGATTGTTTGTCTTGGATAACGATTACAAATTTGATAATCAACACACAACAAACAGGGATGCTCAGAGAAGGTCAAACATGTATTGGAGATAATTTTAAATATTGCAGTTTAATCATTAGTATGCTCTTTAATATTCATTAAAAGAGAGTTATGTCATAATCACTTCACAAATTAATTTAAAGGTTTGCTGGGCAAGTTACGTTATTTTAATCTTGCTATAAGGGATTCTATACTACAGTGATTCCAACATACAGTACAGTATGTTGTGAATATGGTTACAAACTGTCTCCAGTCTTAAAATATCCAATTCTTATCTTTGGATGCATCCTTAATGGCCGCTTCTCCGGTTTAAATCAGAATGGAATGTAACGGATGCTGAAGTGGTTTTTAGAAAAGAGGAGGCTGAGGTTCACTCGCATGTGGGCGTCTAGAACTGGCTGTAACTGCAACGCCAAACAACATCAGTGAGTGGGAGGAACACCATGTGTGAGAGGGAGGAGGAAGAGGCGAGGATGATAAAAGTTGAGTTGATGATGATCATAACACAACAATAATGTCCAGGAGAGCTGAGTAAACCTTTTAGTTTTTGTTTTTTTTACTCTCCCAGCAGGTAATTTGACCACGGGTGATGTAACGATTTCACTCAGGGTTCTCAAATATGATGAATCTGATTTCTTCAGAGCAATAAATGTTTAACCTTTGAGAAGGGGACATATTATACAGATTTCTAGGGTCTAATTTTTGGTCTATTTTGAAATCTTTGCAATGCTTTAGTGTGCAAAAAAACACCATTTTTTCTTGTTGCAGCACCACTGTGCACACTGAGTGAAAACAGGCTATTTTAGGTAGCATACTATGTCAGCTTTAAATGAACAGAAACCATAAATGTGACAAGTTCATAAAACATGAATAATTGTGTTATCTACCGGTAATTTGTGTCATGTAATGAACATGAAGGACACCGTTTTGTATTCTTTGTTGTTACTGCGGTAATTACTTTTTTCAAAACTGAACTTGTACTATAGTAATATACAAAAGTTTTCTTGGAGGCGTTTGTGTTGTCTCCCACTTTGTTTAGCTCAAACACACGGTGGCTGTAAATGATGTAAAGCTGAGTTAACGGCTTCGCAGTAGGCACAACGAATGCAGCGTTAGAATATGAAGTACCGATCCACAGATTCAGAGAAGCGAAGAGATCTTATGCATATGGATAAATATAAGTGCTGTATTTTTTTAATTTAATACTTTTAGTGCCACTTTAAGGAAGTATTTTGTTTTCAAAAACAAACTTATTTTCCAGGCCTGTGGTAACCTTTGATACTGAAAGCATAAAATGTAAGTAAGACTGCCTACTTAAAGCTGATATGAAGAACAGAGTGATGATAAATACAATAAAATTGGTGATGATGATGATGATGATGATAAATATACATGATATGCAAGCAACACGCAGCACAGTTGTCAAGTTACAGTGATTCACAATAGAAGTCATTACAGCAAAACTTCTCTGCAGACAAAAAAATCGCATGTACACATGATATATGCACACACATGCACACACACTCAAATAGACAGTGTTTGTATGGATGCTTAGAGGAGAATAATTGATGTCATGGGCCTCATTCCACAGGAATATATGATGCACTGAATCCTGGGCTGTTTTTCTGTTAGAGAACGGAGTAATTGATATTCAACAGAGAAAGAAAGAAAGAAAGAGGGTAAGATATACTTTAAGAAAGATGGGAGGAAAGGCTGGGAACAGAGAGAAATGCGATTGGAGGAGAGGAATGGGGTGGAAATTAAAGACTAAGAAGAGAAAGATTGAGAGGACAGGGTGGGGGGGAGAGAGAGAGAGAGAGAGAGAGAGAGAGAGGTTAGCGGCACATGTAATGGAGGAAAGCTGGTCATTAGCCAGCCTTGCGGGGAGCCTTTGATGTGCTTCACACTTCCTGCCAAGAGCACAGGAGCAGACCACCGGACACTAAACTTTAATAGTCGCCACCCACAGGGGACATGCTGCTTCTCGCAAACAAGTGCACTCTGGCGTGTTCACCTGAGCGCATCCACACGTGTTTCAGATACACACATAACACATCCTGCAAATTAGAGTGAGGCAACTGTGGGAAGAGTGAGCTGGTGAAGATAACAATGTACAGGGTTAAAAATAACCAAACAGCAAATAAAGTAATGATCTGCTGTTTGTGGTCCTTGGAGAATGGGTGTGGCTCTTCCTCAAAAGCATAACTTCCAGAAGAAATAATGGCAGTAAATGTCACACAAGCTTTTATTTACCCACGATGCCTCTTGAAATCTTCAGCTGACTCTGAATGTGTCTCCACTGACCAGATAATATAACTGCTGCTTAGGGAGCGTCAATAATGTTTTGTCTAGGCCTAAATGTAATACAAAAATCTGCCTCATTAGCACTTTAATGTATGATGCATTCAAATACATGTTAAAATATGAAATACAATACTCCAAATGTTGTTCTTTCTAATTAACTGAACTATGATGATGAATCTTCTAAAGAAAATAGCCATTATGAACCTATAAATAACATTTGACTGACATGTTTCGCAACACTGGTTAATGACAGCATGAGATTTACAAGCCGTCATGCCTCGCTCTGGCATTTTTACCATCCATGTGCTTCGTTTTTGATCAATAAACATTCATTAGGGATTTAGGATGATTCTGCTGTGCTACAGCCGAATGCCATCATCATCAACACCGTAATTTTAAGGGTACATGTACCATTTTCATAAAAAAAAAGATTTGTGGCAGACTTCAATGATTAAGAAAACACATTTTCCTAACATGCACTCAAACTTCAGATTAAACTGCTGTCGTAGTGATCAAAAATATTGATTGAAACTGATTGGATCTTTATACATTTTGTTAATGTCAGCATGGAACCAATCATTATAATTTCATCTCTCAGGGTGGAGAATCACCTGACATGGACACATTTTGATGTATAAATCACAACATTTATGACATGTTTTGGTGCTGCTAAGTGTATCTCATGATGCTGTTCTGAGATGCAGCAAAGGCAAAGCATTTCCTCATTTCAACCCAATTAGACCAACTAGCAACTCTGAGGATTTAAGATCAAGACAGATCAGATCAAGCCTTGGCGTAGATTTCTTTGCTACAGAAATTGATTAAATAATTACTTTGAAAACTGGCCAATGCTTGACATGAACAATATCATCTCAACTGCAATATCCACTGGTCAGATATCATTTCCAATTTACTAAAGCCTAAATCCAGAAAATATTACAGTATGATCTATGCCCGGTCTTTACCTGTGGAAAAGACTACGTTTTTGGACACCAACTTGTAATCCACGATGGAAAACTGAGGCAACTCGATACGCGTCACCCCCGTTACAGCCGACTCTCCTCCTTTCCAGTAGAACTCGATGTCGTCTGTGGTGTAGCCATCTGCACAAGTAGACACACACAAACACACACACCAAGGTGTAACCATCTGTCTGAACAGCACTGGAGACCAAGATATGCAGTGTTGCCGATCATCCAACTGGGCTGTCATTCAGGAAGAAAAGACATGTTTGAAGTTGTTTCCAAGAACTAGAAGTAGACTTTGAAAAATCGGTGGGTTCACTTGAGTTCAGTAAATTGTCAGAAGAATTAAAAATAGTTGATGATTCTTTGCTCTTCTACCTACTTAATTTTTTTGGATTCCTTTCTTTAGAAATAGTTATTCCAATACAAGAACACTTTAATGTGGTTGGTGGTCTTTTTCTCATTACTTACGCTGGCCTATAGCATTAACATTACTAGTTATTGATCCTGGTCCTCATCAGCTCATCCTTCTTTTCAACCCAGCCAGCTTGTTATTCACATTCACCTGGTGTGCTCAGTGTAAATCATTCCTTGATTAGAATGAAAACCAGCGGGGCTCTGGATCTTGATGAGCTGAATTGATAATCAATGCGGTACGATGAACGATAGAGCATTAGAATTCATAAATATGGTGTTTCTTTGTTCAATTTTGTAACCATTTCAGGTGAACAACCACATATTCTTTTGCAGTGTGATGATTTTTTTTTAGCTGTACACCCATCAGCTGTACAACCAATCAGAACCAAGCAATCTACCTGTGACACATAGATGATTTTGGTGTCTATGTTTGTCATTTCTTAACAGATAAGATGGCCAGAAATTTGCTCTACTCCTTTAAGATTGTCTATTGATTTCTGCCAAAGCATTGATATATAGAGTAAACCCCACCCTTCTGGTATTCCAGGCAGATTTAAAGGGGACATATTATGTGTTTTTGTTATTTTCCCTTATTTCTAAGTGTGTTATAGTACGGAGTCTCTGCTGAATATTGTCAGAGCTGCAAAATTCGATGTTTATGCCAAAAAGAAATGCATCAAGAAAGCCAAACCCATAGGTCCTGAGCTGCCCTGAATGCATCGTTTTTGCATAGTCCTTTAACTTCCGTAACATGTTGATGTCAACATGTAACACGTGGTTAGATACACGAATAGGTGTGTAGCACCTGTGTTTCACAGTCTGTGGATGTAGCTCAAGTCTGATGCAGCTGGCCAATCAGAACGGAGCAGAATTTTTGGAGGTTGCCTTAAAGAGACAGTACCTAAAATGGCCTGTTTTCACTCTGTGTGCACAGCAGTGCTGCAGCAAGGGAGAGTAGAAGTGTATCAATGTGTTTTCTGTACATTTCAGCATTGCTAAGGTTTCAAAACTGACCCTGAAAATAAGAGATGCCCATTTAAACCAAACGTTACGGACTTAAAAATGAAACAGATAATGACCAAATCTTGATATTGTACCATTCAAACTGTATCATCTCACAAAAGAGATCGTTTGTTTTCTATACGATGTGCTGAATTCTGGCCCTAATGGCATTAGGCCTCTACTCACAGCTCTCTATCTCCAGAGTACAGTTCTGCTCGTCCAGGGGATACCTCCTAAGATCCATCATGCATGCTGCTGTCGTCGTGATCCTGAAAAATAAGACACAGATGGAAGAAAAGAGGAATAGATTAGATATGTGATTTAGACCCAAGCTGTATAGAGAATGACAGATGGAGAAGATGATTTGCTTTCTTTTACTTGAAACAAATGAAGGAAGAAAGGAAGGGATGGCGATCGTTTTTTGTTTTGTTTTTTTTACCTCATTTGAATTGCCATAAAATCAAGAAAGCAGGTTATCATTGTGACAAAAGGAAACATAAGGAAGTCTGAAAATGCAATTAGGTGGTAAAGCATGAAGGTGATACCACTTGACTTTCTCTTATCATCACTGAAGGGGAACTAAATGTCCATTTGTTTTTAATTCAGATTCCTTGGTTGGCTTCAGATTACTGAAGGCTATTGGCATTGTAATCCAAAATAAGATTATTCCACCACCTCCAAGGTAAAATGCAGACTGAAACGTTATACATGATTATAATACAGACCACAGTGAATCGCCACAAGAGAAGCAGTCTTCTCTCTTATTTGTTTGACACTTGCTCAACTGAACTGGGTCAAGAGGAAATATCCCTTTGTGAACAATTGATAATCAGTCCGTTAATATAAGCAGCTAAATGAAATGCAAATTCAGAATGATTTAGGCTGAGCTTGCCCTGATTAAAAGCCTGCTGCTTGGCAGGTAGCCACAGAACATCGGCATCCAGCTATGACTCAGACGAGACTAAGGAAACCCATTAGGTGATAACATTATACAAATAAAATTACAAAACCATAACATTAGGTCTGAAAGACGTGATGGTATTATGATTAGTGTGACATGCTGCAGTTAGCATATCATTTTTAATGTTGTTTCAGTGATGCCATATCAATCATTTGGCAGATTTCCCACATATGACTGACAGTACTTCTTTATATTATCTTTATTGCAGAGAGCAGTGGTTTTCACACTTTTGGAACTAAGTAGGAGGAAGCTGGGCAATCCAAAAAATCCAATTAACAGCTCAACAAGCCACTAACTTTAAGTAAAATCCCCAAAAAACCTCATGCATGTGTGTTGTATCCAAAATGCAAAGTGTGAGTGCAAAAGGTTTCCCAGGGTAGTGTGCATGCAGGTCAACAGAGCCAAGAAAACAAAAGAAATTTTACTTAATTAAAAGAAAGTAAATTATATTTCTTAATGAAACCCTTTTTTTTTTTTTTTTTTNTTTTTTTTTTTTTTTTTGGTGAATAATTTACCACTGTAACAGAATTTGCATAGATTTCCATTGTTTGTATTCTTTGCAGAAACTTTCTGTTGGTGTATCACAAAAGGGAGCGTTTCAAGTACCATGAGTGGTACTTGCACCACTCATGGTTTGAGAACCACTGATATATAGTATGTGTGGACCTGAATGAAGCCTGTCTGCCAAATAATTCTCTTTTCATTCTCATTCTACATACATATAAATTAAAACTGTGCACATTACATATTTCAGCTTTTATAATCATGCACTTAAACATCAACAGCCCTTTTTAATATCATAAGAATCTAAATTCAGCTCTACCTGGCATGCATTTATGTAACGCCTCATATCACAAACACCACCGTCATAGATCTGCCTTTTCCTTTGATCTCTCCAGTGCTCTGAGAGGTTTAGAAGTAGCCCATAAGGCTAAGTGCTATGAACTTGCATAAACAAGCATGGCTGTGTGACTGTAGAATGAGCACAGGCATACACACATGTGACACACATGCATGCAAGTGTGCACGCACACGCACTCAGTCTTTCCTTTGCACTCTAATAATTCAAAGCATGCATCCATATTCATAGGTCACACCAAGTCTTCTGAACCTGCCTATCTGCAAGATCAATGCAATTCAAAACAAGGGCTTTATGAAACAAATATCAAACGACAGCTGCAGGCTTAACGCTGCATTAATTTATCTTCTAACCTGTACACAATTCCTGATCTCTGACCACCATGTTAAAACCAACCACGTTGTTATTTTTTTTGTGATAGAAATTACATAGAACCTTAAAAAAATAAATAATCAACTGCTAAGGTGCCCTTGTGCTTGGCGCTTAATCCTCGAAACCTGCGGCTGTTGCACCTGCCAGCTTCCTGGTGAAAGAAGCTAAATGAGAGAAATGGTTTGGGAGAGTGTGGCACCATTAGCTCTTTAGTTACATAAATTTTCCAGACACTGGGAAACATCTGAGACCATTTTTGACCCTGAAATTCATTTTGTTGCTGGGAGCGTTACTCATTTGCATGGCCCATAAATTATTCAGTGTACAGCATCAATACAAAGCTCCCCTTGCAAGTCTAAACTATACTGGGATAAACACATCACCCTTGTACAACAGAGGTTTCACTATTTTAATGAATGACATTTAGCTTTATTTGTCTAGGAGCTTTTGCGAATTAGAAATGTAATGCAATAGTAATCATAGATTTCTGAAGGGACATTTAGATTTGGGTTTAGACTCTCCCTCAGTTCAACTGAAGCCAGAAAATCCAACTTTGGGCAAACAGAAGGAAGCCTTGGGTGGAGCTGACCAAGACACGTTAGAAGACATGAAATTAAAACCTTAATTGCATGTATTGTATGAGAAAAGTTAAGGATTTTCCTTGATATTTCATAGAAGTCTGAGTTTTCTTGCA
The DNA here is from genome assembly GCA_014773175.1 of Lucifuga dentata. Classification (NCBI taxonomy): domain Eukaryota; kingdom Metazoa; phylum Chordata; class Actinopteri; order Ophidiiformes; family Bythitidae; genus Lucifuga; species Lucifuga dentata. The sequence goes on from VXCM01000441.1 coordinate 22,176, forward strand.
GCCAGCATAGTGGCCATTAGAAGAACTGCATCTTAACAGCATCTCTGCATTGTCTTAAACAGTCAGCCATGCTGATACATGGTAACTAAGTTGGCTAATACTTCTAAGCATTGTATTCCAAGCTACTTTAGCAAAACTAACCTGAGTCCATAGAGAACCGTTCCATCTGGATGCAGGCGGATCATGCGGTTCTTGACGGTGACTCCATGGACAAAAGATTTCTTATCGTTGAGGAAGTACGTGTCAGGGACCCAGAGCTGGTCAGCAACCCTGTTATCCAGGGTCAAGTTTAGGGGGATGCCTACGTAGGCTAGACGCTTGTCCCTCCAGTACTGCTGGAAATACATGGTCAATGTGTAGTCCTATGGACACAGAGAAAAATAGAAAATAATGAAATAACACATACATATACTTACATACATAAAAAAATATAGCAAATTACAGTAACAGTTCACAATCGAGTAACAGCTCCTGATATTTATAAGAATGACACAGCATCCTACAAGCTAAAAACAGTGTGGGCCAACTGGTTCACATGTTACAGCCAAATTTTCACAATAGTGTTGCCCTCCCCTCCTGGACTACAGTAACACATGCAGCAATGAGCCATTGTGCAACAGCGTGTGGGCAGGCTGACTCATGTAGCTGCAGTTTTAGTGGAAAATTTCACGGAAAATTCACCAAATACTACCATATTTCTCCTTTAGCCTAGTGTAGGTTATTCCCATTGCAGACATACTGACTCCCATAGCTTCATTTTTCAACTTTAACGGAACCCAAAAGCTTTTAAAACATATTTTAGTCCTCTTTAGGTTTGGGTAGTTATGACTGACTTGGCTTTTCTTTAAAATGACTATTCTGATCATTTGGTCGTGTGTTCCCTGGTGGCTAAGCCGGTTGATGATCATGAGTTTTTATTTATAGCCAGCTATATTTAGAACTTCTGTTCTAAATATAGCTGGTAGAAAAAGCAGCACAAAATGGATTTTACTTTGTTCTTCGTTGTTACTTAGGAAATCTTACCCACCTGTCAACAAAACAGGCTACATATGGGCACAAAAACCACTTAAATTGCAGGTGTGAGGAAGCTATTAGTCTTTACAAATAGCAAAAATAGTGTTGGAGTGTGTGTTTAGGAATAGGAAGGTAAGAAATAATCATTTTGCCTTTATTCAAGTATTATTCAGCCAGAGCAGAACCGACAGTAGAAATAGTGGATGGTTGAACCAAAATCACTCCCAGCCCCTCCCTCCTTCCCTCCATATCACCTAATCCACTTACCCGAGCTAACAGTCTGTACTCCCNCCCAGCCCCTCCCTCCTTCCCTCCATATCACCTAATCCACTTACCCGAGCTAACAGTCTGTACTCTCCCTCTTTTTTCCCTTCGTCTGTCTATGTATCTCTCTCTCTCTCTCTCTCTCTCTCTCTCTCTCTCTCTCTCTCTCTCTCTGGGCAGTGCCACAATCTCCCCTTTGCCTGCTGTGGTGTTGAAATGAAACCAGCCCGCACCAAGCTGGCACTAGCAAAGGCACAGATGTCTGTTGGTGCTGCAGTTTTCACATAGACGTTCACACCAAACGGAAAAGAAATGAAGATTAAAGCAGCCACTGTGGAAGCGCTTCCCAAAATGTTAATCAGTGCTGCATTAATTACATAACTGAAGCAGACATTTGCCTCTTTGCACACGTCTGAAGGTGCGAATTGAGGTGTTGAATTTTAAAACCTAGAATGAAATTATACAAATATGAAAACTCAAATGCTTGACAGTTTTAGGAGATGCATATAATAACAGATTCATCAGTAAAAGTCTGAGTGCTGCATAAGTGCATGATAATTAATAATTCCGTTTTCCTTTTTTTTTTTTTTTTTTTNTTTTTTTTTTTTTTTTTGCTAACACTTCATTTCCAAGGAATGCTTTTAGGAGTCTGGCTAGCTCACAGGAAAGATCTTAGCCAGCACAGGATACAGATTGGTAACACAGCATGAGAAGGAAAGCTCACTGGCTCAGAGCCATGAATATATAGAGGAAGATGGAACTATGGCCTGTTTGGTGGCCAGCAGCACCTATAGGGCGACACTGGGTTCAGGGTCCAGCTTTACTGCCAAACACGTGGGAGGCAAGGTACCAAAATTCAATATATCTGGAACTATTGTATCTCAGCATAATTCTTAATTTTCATTCATTTTATTAGATTTTTGGAGATTTGACTTCTTCATCATTAACAAATACACAGTTGAGCCTGAACCATTCTAGGTTTTTGAGGCTGATACAACATTAATTATATTATAGTAATTTACATTGTAGTTAAATAACACCTTGGCAGCGTGCAGGATGATGCGACATAAAGGGCAAAACGCAGTGGATTGATCACAGCATGTGGAAATTTAATTTGCTGTATGAATGTCTTCCTCCTCTCCTCCATTACCATTGTAACTTTACCCCCATCAATCTCTACAAATGACTAATCTCTCTCACACTGCGTTGTTTTGACCCCATCACACCTCCCGCTGCTCTTCCTCTACCTCCTTCCTTTCTCCTGGATCTCCGGTCAGCGGTATCACGCTTTAGGTATGTATTTCCATCTCCTGCCGGCATGTCAGCAGGTGGGTAGCAGAGCGAGCAGCTACAGCCCACACACACATACACACCTCGAAAGACATAAATGATTTAAATTAACCATGTAGCCTGTACAAACACACGGCCAAGGAATCCTCATCAATCATGCATGCTGACAATCAAAATGAATTTCAGATGAGAATGACTGCAGCCGTGTGCTCTGCATTACCTGCCCTGGAACAATTTTTTTTAAGGAGGTGGGATCAGATTTTTAAGAACTAGGACTATGGATTATGAATTATTAACAACTCTCCCATTTCCCACAACACACAAATTCCCAGTGCTTGCTGCTTTTCAACCTCAGACTCCGCTTGGCATTAGCATATGTTTTCAGCAGAGATAATGACAGTGACCAGTTGAAACCATTTCCAGCAAACCTCAATTATTCAATTAACTCCAGAATTCAGCTAAGCAGAGGTTGGCTGTGAACTGACCCATATTCATTTTAATCTCTCGTTCTGTATTTGTACCACACCAACTGCTATGTCGTGATACTAGCAGTATCTAGAAAATATCCCGCTAATATTGTTTGTCATGTAGCATATGTTCTCTGTCTTTAACATATGCTGCTGTTTATCCACTAGCCATGCCTCATCATCATAAACTCATATAGAACAGGAAATAAGTTAATAAAATGAACTTCTGCTACCCTCAATGTGATCAATGCATGTGACTCGTATCAAAGCCACCAGCAACATGAAAAATAAATGACCATTGCTGTAACTTCTCCTGGCTTAACTTCTCATTTTTGCGCAGGAGAAAAACGATATATGTAATCACTGTGTACTGCATATGAACCCCGCGCAGTAAAGCAATTTGAGTCACTTCAATGTAATTTCGGAGCATTCCCTCAGGATTGCCCAGAGGCGGTATATCACCGCAGTGCGGGGGAATCCCTGTGCGAGTTCCTGTCCCCCTCCATTCTGCTTCTATAGAACTATAAAAATAGCACGGTCCCTTATTGAGAGCAAACATGGCGTGGTGATTGAATCAAGCTTTTTCCTCTAAATGACAGTGTCGGCTTTCAATGTGTAGGATAATTTCCTCAACGTCTAATATTTTATGATATATTGCCTCATGACAAGGAAGGAGAGAAAGAGATGGAGAGAGGAAATCAGGGAACAAACAGTGGTGATTGGAGAAATTAAATATTTCTCTTATCTGAGCGGAGCTGCAGTTCTCTCACTGCAGCATACACACCGCACTCTCTCTCCTTTTGTATTATCACATATCTGACATGCATCTTATCTTTTCACTTAAAGAGGAACATTCGGATGCTGATTCTGGTGTTGCAGGAACTCAGGAAAATGCATTTTCACAGAAAATGGAAAATTCTATCAATGACAAAATGGTAATTAGATCAGGCAGTGAATCAGCGTAGACCTCTAGTCTGGCAGTCAGCATCACCACTTTATGCTGTAACGCTGCTACATCATTCATATGTGGATAAAGTAAAAGAGTGCCAGCCGGAATGGCAAGGAAATTCCGATCTGTGTTAGATGACACTTGCATTTGATAGCCGATGTATATCAGGTTTATTTCCTCATATGAATATGGCCCAAAACCAGTCTGAGAATATCCAATTATATCTGCTTTTTTATTGTATACTCCTTCATAATCCATATCTGTTATGTGCCACTTATGAGCAAACAATCGGAATTGTGTCACCAGTACCTGACAGCGTAAATGCAGTGTTCGAGATCTATGGGTAAATAGGATTCAGTATCACCCAAACCAGGCCTTGAAAGAAGTGATAAAATCCAGTGTCCAACCAAAAGGTCTGGAAGATAAAGCATATCCTTCAAGAAACACACAAAGCTCTTGAAATTGATCCCTCAAGGAGGATTGAGTTCTCTTGAACGGTTTAATCCTTAATCTGTTTTTCCTGTTTCATTTGCGCAGAGGTCTTTACCCTCCTTCGTAAACCTCATATCAATGTGTTATTCATTATAGCAAGTGGAATCAGACTGATGTAAGTCACTGCAAATGTAACCTTTTAATAACATCCATCATAAACCCAGTTCAGAGTTTACCTGCTCCTTTTATCTGCTACAACAGTAACAGTTGCTTGAGTGGAACCAAGAAAGGAAATGAGGTCAGCGCCTGTCAATTTTAGATTCCCTAGGCCAGTGCATGGAGTGTCTTAAAGGTGTACAACCCAGCACAAAGCTATTATCATGCACGGTGAAGGGGAACCATAGAGTTAGAATTAGCAGAATAGGTCATCACGGTCCCTTTGCTGGTTACTTGTCCAGTACTGTAAACCAGGAAGCGCCTGCTTATTCTAAATCTTGGTGATCATCACTTCATACAGCGTTCTCTCTCCTGAGGCCAATTACATTCCATCAAGCAGGAAGCCGGATGCTGGATAAAAGATATGGGGGTATATTAAGCCACACTCGCATCACACAGAAAAGACATGCTCTTTTTCATAGCAGCAAGACCTATATAAGATAATTAGGGTTGCATAGTTAGTACAATGGCAATCTGATTCCAAGATTGGTTTCATGCCGGAAAGCATACTGTAGGCATGCGGTTACCTTGGTGATTGTGGCATGTTCAGGGTCAGACTTGGAAATGTGAGTTTGAAATCAGCTCTGACACTTAATTAGCCTTAACACCTACTAAAGTTGTCCTGGTGCCATTGATTTAAATGTAGAGAGACGTGTTGTTGCTGCATCTTTTGGGGAGCCGCTGTGAAAAATCAAAAAGCAAACAGGCAGCAGGAACATTTGGAGAAAGAGAGGGAGAGATCTTTTCACCTCCATAATGACAGATTTTCTCTCTCTCTATCTGACACCCACATGCAGCTGTGGGTGTATGGATGACTAGCTTGCTCAGGCTGTTACTGCAAATATTCACAGTGCAGATTCTGACCATTTCCTTATATTAAGAAAGCTAAAAACACGTCAGAAACTATCCCAGAAAACCATTTGAAAAACTAAATTCCAGGTTATCTATTCATTAGTATACAACGGTTTTCCACACAAGTGCAAAAACACGACTCCAACATGCACGTAATCTATTTTGCCTTGCTCTGATCTTGTCCTAGTACGTGTTTCTCATCAGCTGAGCCCCACGGTGCACCGCAAACAAGCCTCAGAGGTAATTAGCATGCCTTCCATAGACACCTCAGCATCTGCTAGCGTAGGAGTTTGCGACCCACCAAGGCGTCAGTGTAGCAGAAACTGACTTGCAGTCAACCTGCCTTGCCAGGTGGATTCATGGACAAGCCAGATGCCATTTTTACTCACTGGATAACAAGCTAACAGAATATGTCGATCAGCTACTGTCTCCCTTCTCCTCTCTCTCTCTCTCTCTCTTTCTCTCACTGGATTTCTTTTTCCTCTGTCCTCTTTTGTGGTTTGCTTGGCTGCTCAATAAATCTTTAGATCTTATACTTCCCCTCTCCCCTTGATCTCTTGATCTACTGAATGCCTGAGTGTTACATCCTGCATGGCAAGAGTCATTGTTTCTACACTGGCACCAGTTTATGTAAAGAATCAGACGTAGCATCCCAACCTTCACCCTCACCACTCCATGCTTAACCTTAACGATTTGTGCTAATTCACACAGCCTAGTTGACTTTTCTTTAAAAGAAGAAGAAACCAACACCTCTGTTAACAAGTCCAGCTAAATCTTAGTTTTCCTTTTTCCGTTTGGATAAGATCAAAAAATGAAATCTTATATTTATGCTGGAGCTTGCCTGCATTGCACACCGTTGCTTCCGATCATCTTTGCCATCCTCTCTTTCTACTGGAAACAACATCACAACAAGCCCGCATGCTGAAAATTTGGCAGTTTGTTTCCTCTTCATCTGCAAAACTCCTTCCTCATAGAAGATGCCAACCCCAATTTCAGCAACTTTTGTTATTTCTTTGGCAATTATCCTTCTAATTCTAGTCCTTGTAATTGGCTGGAGAAATGGTTTTATTAGTTGAAATGTATGGAAATAAATGCTGGATGGAGCCTAAAAGTGTGGAAAAGGGGGAATACAGACAGACAAAGTGAGAAAAAAGAGAGAGAGAGAGAGCACCATTTATCAGGGCTGTGCTGTTTAGTGTTGTTAAATGGATAAAGCATGGTGCTGTCACTGTAGGGACAAAAGGATTCATTCTCCATTCCCACTGGAGCCCCCGCATGATAAAACCGAGGACCATTACAGCACTGCAGCTTGGACTGGATAAAAAGCACCCACCAAATGTCCAACACTCGAGCAAAAATAACAACAACAACACTGGCTAGCAACCAAAAATGAACCATCTAACAAGTGCAGACGTGTGTACAATCCCACAGCACATCTGTGGCAACCTAATTAATGTCAGTTTAAGTGTGATCGCAGCTGTCTGGCTCCCAGTTGATCATCTCCTCTGTTGGCTAACGTGAATATATCAGATGATTGGTGCGAATATTAACAGATAGTGTCTTAGAAGATCTTGAATTGAGAATAGATGGGAAGCTGTTGTTCAAATCCAGAGCGCTGTGGCTGGAAGGTTTTAAAATCCAGGAATCACCTGGTGAACTAATCATTGAGTTGTTAGTATTGATCGACACTGAGCCCCACACATACACACACACACACACACACACACACACACACACACACACACACTCCCATCCACCCTTTCAGATATTGTATCTGCAGTAAAAACTTAGTTATTTCCCCATATGTAATCAGACAGGATGTGCAAAAACTGATTTCCTGTACATTATGATGATGACGATGTGCACTGAGGTCCCTTACTGACCTGAATTTCACTCCTGGTGATCAAAGTGCTTTAGTGACTTCACCATTGTAAAACTTCAAGGGTTCATATCTAATAAACCCTTAATGCTTATGCCTACACAGGCAATGAGCCATAAAATGTATCAGAGGTGTTGACCTGGGTTTCATAGCCTGGATCTAAAACAATTACACCACCTGAGCAGGTCATTCAATCTGCTATTAAGTGTTAAAATCATATTTTCTGAGAGAAGGAAAATTCAGCCAATGAGGTGAGACAAATTCATTCCTGGTGGGATGGCCTTCCATTTTTTCTTCCTTCTTTTAAGACACAGTTTCTAGAAAATACTTAGGATGAGTGAAAACCATTGAAAACAACATACGCATCTTCCCAACTTCCCAACATTCACTTAAGCAATCACTGTATTGTACTTAACTGTGTGGCTATTTGAATTATGCGATGTGATGGTGCAGACACAATTTATTTTGGTCGTTGTTGGCTGGATAATTTGAGGCTCAGTCTCCTCCTGAGAGCATATAATAGCCGGAAGTTAGCTTATTCATGTGGGTACATGTCGACACAGGCAAACAGCATCCACCTCGCAAATTAGCAAATTATATCAGAGTTCCTGCCAGCTGTCTGCAACGAGGGCCTCCAGGGAGGACACCCCTGCACGTTATTAACTGTGGCTCACAAGGTTAACAAGCAAAGCAAGGTGAAAACTAACAATTCTTATCGTTGTCAGTGTCTAAAAGATAGTATGATTTACATGGGCTCTGTTGCATCCTTGCTTAATTGTCCAGGGAGTCAGATAACTTAAACCTGAAGCCTCCATGTAGTGGTTTTTGACATGTTTGTGGACTCCCTACAATCTAAAAACATCATATTGTAACTCTGAGCTCCTGTGTTATTATAATTGTCAGGCAATGCAGCTCTCTGAGGACCTCTGAGGAGCAAGATTATTTTTTACACCCAGCCTGAGCATTCTGTATATGTAAGGTAACACTGTACTGTAAGTCTAGGGGATAGGGGTATTTTATTGCTCAGAGACGCTTACAGGAAACCCAGCCCATCCCTCTCACCATCACATAATGGCCTGAAAGGAAAAACTGGATTTACATCAGCACTTCCTACTACAGCGAGCCTGCTAAGCATAAGCCAAGGAATCTGAGGGTGTACAATGCCAACATGAATTTCTATATGAGAAGACAGAGAGAGGGAGAGGAAGAGTTGAAGGATCATTTTGGTGTTAAGTTTACTCACCATATTGACTTCTGAGACCATGTCTATGCTTGCCACATCTATGCTCATTCCAACTGCAACAGGAGCACCTGGAAGAGGTTAAAGCAGAGAATATAGGGAACATTGTATAGGGGTACACCCCTACACCTGACCACAACACAATGAATGGCGCCAAAAATAAAGCTCCCTGCCTGAGGCGCACAAGGATTATGGGGTAATAAGCATACCTCCAAAGTCTGGCCTCAGTCGAATATCATATCCCTTCAGCAGCTTATCCACTGTCTCCTTCACAAATGACATGTTGCCCGGTTCATTGACGCTGAAATGACAACACAAAAAAAACAAAGAATCACCTTGTCACCTTCAATCATCAGCCTGAGGAATAACCTTGACTCCGCCAAATGACAAAGAGCACTCACCTTTTTGCGCAACAGACAATCGAACCCACAACCAGTGCGGACAAGACGTGAAATTGACTCACTCTGTGCAAAGGCAGCATCCCCTCTCTCTTTTTTTGTGCTTATTTTGCCTTTCGTTGTTTTCACCGACAACAATCAAAACAACAGCAAGGGAGCCCGATCAACAACCGAGACGATTCCNAAAAAAAAAAAAAAAAAAAAATCAGAGTAAATCCATTGACAGCCCAGAAAAAAGAGCAGAAAGTGAGCTGAGAAAGTCAGCAGCGCAGGGATGGAGTCAGATATGTAATATGGGCTGACATCGCCTCCCTGCAATGATTCTCTCTCTGACTCTTACATTCGGGAGCTGAAGCGCATATTGATGAGGAGGGTGTTCGGGGATGCTGCTGCTGTTGCTGGTGAAGGCATTCGGCTTGTTCAAATGAGAGACGAAGCCCAGCACTTCCACACTGTAAGAAATATCCACCCGCAGCTATCATCCAGTTGACTCTGCTGTGGTTTTGGTTAAAAATGTAGGGGGAAATGTGTCAAAAGGGAAAGTGATTGACCTGATTTCCTTAATGAGAATCAACTAATTGCATTGTTCCAGATGTTATTAATAGAGGGATTTATTTTATCTAGTGGACTAAACCCGCTACCTCTTCTTAAAGAGGTGAAGGATTTATTTGTTAAAAATCTTATTTTTCCTCAGAAAGATTTTAAAAAAGAAAAAAAATATATCAGCCAATTAAGTCAGATGATTTTACTTTTCTCCAAGGAAAAACATCGTCTTTTACAATTTTTGTTGTCGGATTTTATTCACTGTAATCTAATTTTAGAAAATGTTTTACAATATGTGATCGTTTTAATTGTTAAGTTAATCATTCCATTTTGAGTAATTTGCACTACCCTGTCTTTCCTAATTATTGACCCACATTTTTTACACTAGAATTCCTAAAGTCCTAAAATAGACACATGCAAGTCATTGGACATAATTGAAATGAAATTTCTCTCCCCTATGCTTTAAGAAATTTACATTAATTCAACACATCAAAATTGCTTAAGAATGACATTTTTTACAGTATTCTCCACTTCATCTGCGCCAATCCCCTTCTGTGTTTTCTATAAAAATGGCGGGACCTTAACAATATCAAGGAGGGACAGGCTGCATTTATCAACCTATTAATCGATGGATGTGATTGATTAGCCTATCAGTCGTCTTCAGTGACCCTTTTCCTTATCTAAAACGTAGGCCTATACCTCAGTTATTTGCACTGAAGAAATACTGAATCGATATTGGGAATCCTGTGGATAAATGTGGGCGTACGTGTGCGCGTGTGCGTACCCATTGTATGTGGAGAAGCCCTTTTAATTAATGTGTGTGTATGTGTATTTCCTACCTTGTGTCATAGATGGCGAACAACTTCTTGTTTCCCTCAACAGTATTCCTGAAAGATAAAGGAGATGGAATGATGAATAAGCCTATAAAAACTGCTATGATGGTCAATTAAAAGGCGGGTAAACCATCCTATCCATTTCATATTCTATCAGGACCATTAACAACAAAAATCAATTGTCGGAAAAGGCCTTTCCTCTATGAATTTATATCTTAAAGGTTTCTCCGTCCTAAAAGGTAACAAATCTTTGACTCTAAAGCTGAATTAAGCTTAATTTTGTTGGGTTTGACTACCTGATTTATTATGTAATAACTGGATCATTTATGTTTTATACTGATTTCTTTCCACCCATTTTTTTTTTGTTTTTGTAGCCTGCGGTAAGAAATCTGAAACAGCGGGTAGTCTGCNACCCATTTTTTTTTTGTTTTTGTAGCCTGCGGTAAGAAATCTGAAACAGCGGGTAGTCTGCAGGGCAAATATTGAGACATTAGATTTCCTTTGGGAATTAAACCGCCATCCTCTCCACCCCTACCCCATCTCTCACGCTTGTCCAATCGGTCAACACTCCACGGGAGCTGTCCACAGGAGGCGTGGTGCTGAAATTTGCCTCATGCTTACATTTTCCTGCAGCTCTCATCCACGCACACAAACACACTGCATTTCAATATCACACGCTAATTACTGTCTATGAAACATGGAACTCTGGTACCCTCTTATGGCAAGCGTCAGGATAAAAATGACTTGGCTTGAGGAAAATTAGTTTGGGTATAACTGTGATTGGATATAAACCTTAAATAATCATTAAAAAAAAAAGGGGGAAACCCAAATTAACAGCAGGTTTGGCCGCTGCACAACCGCTGATTGCTCTTGGAAATTAATAAGAATATTAGAAGTTTCATTGGTTTCTGTAGTTAGACGAATAGAGGACCCCCTACTGTTAGTTTCCACCTTCTCCACCCTCTCCACCAGCAACCCACATTTAACAGGAGACCATGATTCAAATCCTGCATGCGTCCTTGAGAAAACTGCTTTTCTTTGACTTATGAATCTATGAATCACATTATTATTATGATATGTTACTTTAATAGTTTATAGGCTAATTACAGGTTTTAATCATCATTTTTAATTCTCCACCCCAATAGCTCTTCAAACCCGCACCTGATTTTGTTAACATCTGCCCCCACCCACCCCCACCCAAGTTGCACTGTCAATGCGCCTCCTCCTCTCAACCCACCAATGGGGAGAACCTATTATAAAATTATTAGCCTCCGTTGCAGCATTTCAGTCTTTCACACCGGCTGTAGGCGGTAAACGAAGAGACCTAAAAAAAAAAAAAAAAAAAAAAAAAAAAAAAAAAAAAAAAAAAAAAAAAAAA
>VXCM01000441.1:34293-49966 GCA_014773175.1 Lucifuga dentata
CCCCCTCAGTTATCAAAAATAACATCTAGGATGATAAATAGCAATGGGCTTCATTTTTTTCAGTGGGGAAACGTGTTGTGCAACCCGTGTGAAATGTATAGATGTTTATGCGCTGGATGCGAATTCCAAACGCAGTGGAAAGCTTTGCACGATGGGGACCACGCTGCAGAAACAATTCCTTGTTTTTATGCCTCTTCCTAATGAGATACCGGCCCTTAAGGAGTNCCCCCCCCCCCCCCCAAGATTGTCAATCAGCGAGTTGGTTTTGGAGACTAAAGAGTTGCAGATTGCAGCCTCATTGAGCAGAGATTGTCCGATTCCTGTAACGGGCTGCCTGGATAAAGAGTTTCTTTGTGTGACTTGGGTGCAGCATTCCAAGCAGCTCAGTTTAGTGTGTTGAGAGAATATTATAGTGTGAGTGTGTGTGGAAATCAATGGTAATGATGCAGTTCTGTTATTCTGTGTCTCTCCATATGTTTTTATAGCTGCAGACTACAAAGTGAGCAGGATTTCAGTCATGGCACGGCTAGTCCTTTATTTCCTGCTTCTGGAGGGATGCCAAGATAGGTAGGTGTGGAAACTGTTACATGCATGAAATAGTTTTATGAACATTTATGAAAATCTGTTACACTGTTTGGGTAAAGATTTGCAGCTGTAAAGTGGTGCAGGTAACAGCCTAGAAACCCAAAATGCTACTGACCCAGTGCTTAAAGTTGCCATTGTCTTATAAATATAATCACCAATCAATAATAAGCAATAAATCATTTTGTCAAAGTGGGTCATTCACTCATTTTATTTTAAGAAAAACTTGATTGTAATGATCCTTTCCTCTTTCTCTCTCTGATTGATCACATATCAATCTGCAGCACTGCTTAAGTGGCCGTTCTGCACTTAAGGAAAGCAACAAAAATAATAATAATAATCTTTTATTGTCAGTAAATCACTAGAATCCACTCTCATGTGAGTGGATCAATGGCTGAGAGGAGACAGTATGTTCTGCCAACGTTACATCTTCAAATCTGGCTTATAAGCTTTGTAATCATCTTTCCATCCAATAAAGCAGGAGTGTCATCGGGGCAATTTGTGCAAAAAACAAAAAAAAAAAAGAAGACAGATATTTTTTTTCCTCATTTTCTTGCAGCCAGAGAGAATGTGCGCTTTCTCAACAAATAATGCCTTGCTGGTGGAGGAATCTATTTATTTGGATCACATATTGCAGCCGGTTAAATAATTAATCAACGTATTTATGCAGCAAGTTAATTAATCACAATAATCATGTTATTTTTGATGTCCCGCAATTGGTACTTTAATAACCTTAGGATCCTCTCCTCTCCTCTCCTCTCCTCTCCTCTCCTCTCCTCTTCTTTTCTATCCTAGTTTCTGCCTGTCCTCCTCAGAGGCTCAGAAGGAGGCAGCCGCCAACGACAGCACCGTTTTCACCAGGATCCTGGATGGGTTGCTGGATGGTTATGATAACAGGCTCCGGCCGGGCCTGGGAGGTTAGGCCGCTTGATTTAGAATACAATGAAAAGGGTACAACGTGCTATTTTAGTTGCCTAAGAGTAATTTGGTGCTCCAAGCGTTTCTACCTTCCTTGCTAGCTTGGTCACTGCCCACGCTCCTGCTCCAATTCATGCAATGATTCATGGGAAACAGCTCTGATTGACAGGTACAGGGGGGAGAAACAGTATGAGCAGATGTGGAATTTGCTCCCATGTCAGCTCAGGTGAGTGCACACGTTGCTGACAGGTACTGCGTTTCTCGTGACTCGTGAATACATTTCTTCTTGTATGTCGTCGTGGCAGAAAGAGCAAATCAATCAACAGCCTGAATTCAATGTACTGTGGTATTTTTCTTCTCGCTTTTCACCCCAGCAACAGGAGATAACCTTGAGAGCCCACTGATTGCCATTCAGAGGTTTTTTTTTTCTTTCTAAAAGGCTATTGAAATGAATGCCTACCATTTGTCATTTTTCCATCCCTCACCCCCCTCCTTTCTTTCTTTTCTTAGCTCACTTTTTTTCTTCCCCTCATTCGCTAATGCACTAACACTCACTGCATATTTCCCATTAACTTCATTTGAGCTTTTTTTTTTTTAATTTTACCCCCCCTTCTGTCACTTTGTTGTCAATATCCGGTATTTGTTCTGAAACAAGACTTTTTTTCATCTGGCTGATGTGTCATGGAAAAAGCCCACTCTCACATCCTGGTAACCGTTGCTACCCCTGACAAGAGGCCTATAAATACATAACAGAAAAAAAAAAAAATTCATTCAGCATTCAACAACCTGCTCTCCACAGAGCGACCAATCCCAGTTTGCCGGGACCGAATTTATATGCATAGAAAAGATTTGTTGGCTTTGCTGGTACAAATGACAGAAATAATGCCCTACCTTTCACATCATCCTCACAAGCAATGCATTGTGAGAGAAATGACAGGATTGTGTGGCTGCATATGAATACTGAATAAGCACTGGTTTATTCTGGAAATGAAATGCCAGCACTGATGATGCTGATGATGAAGGCTGATATTTTGTGGGATAGTTATTGTTGTGAAGTTTGACCATTTCAGCCCTCAAATCCATCAGAAATTGATGTTGTCACGGTCTGAAAGCCTGTAAACGTTTGTTAGACAATCACAGTGAGTCATGATTGAGAAGCTGCTATTACATATTACATAAAGAATAAAGAAAGTAAAGATAATGAGGTCTGATGTTAAATATTTAGCTAAAAAAAAAAAATACTGGTCCAACTTGATTTAAAATCCAGATAAAGTTGTAGCATTTTTTTGTTACCTTTCTTTGCCCTCCCCATACCTCAAGCATCAATTTGATATTTGTTTCTACCTGCCCAGGGCCTGCAGATGGAAATTAGCTGATAGCTAAATCAAAGCCCTCAGTTTGAGATTAATGTTTTTTCTGTATGTTTCAATAAATAAAATAAAATAAACTAGTCTCTCTCTCTCTTTGCAGAGAACGTCACAGAGATCAAGACCAACATTTTCGTCACAAGCTTTGGCCCGGTGTCCGACACGGAGATGGTGAGTTCACCGACTGTATCTTCTCAGAAATAGGAATTTTCTAAAATGGATGAAATGAACGTGGAGGATTTGATAACCTTCAAAGCTTTAATACAGTGTTGCTGCTCCGTCCCAACGTTCCAAATGAATTCTTCTCTTATTAATCCATTTTCTTATGAACTATAAAGTTCCACCTGGATAGCAAAAGGCATTAAACCTCCTCTTTCATTAAATCCTCCATTGTGCCTTTTCACACAGCAGTGATCAAACTTACCACTTGCCTATAACTGAGTTGAAAAAGCTATTGACAAGGACATATGATTGATTAATGGGCCTTGAAAGGTTTTGTGGTCCTTAAAATCTCATATGCCAGTTTCTCGCTCATTTCTTTTTAGAGCTCGGAGCTAGTTTATATATCAAGCAACAAATATTTGATGGATTTCTATGCATCACAGTGTTGCTATATCACCCGTCCATAGCAATTCAGCGGATTTGAGGTTTAGAGAAGGTAGTAGTGAAAACAGCGTTTGGCCATTTAGTGCTATTTGGCAATTAAGTGCACATAATGTAGTTAGTCCTCGCTATAGGTACTATAAAGAAACAAGCCAAATTAGTTTTCCTCTCTAAATGTTCTCATTTTCTCCGAGTAAGTAATGAAATGTGACCGGTCTTATGGACCTAAATCAAATCTAAAACCAGCAATGAACGTGGAATTGGATATTCTGGTATCAGAATGTAGGAGGTGGTGAACTGAAATTGAAGAGAGAAATCAAAAATCCCTTAAAAAGCAAAGAGCACACCATTCAGGGAATGATCTTACACCCCTCACACTGATTCAGCAATCTTTGGTGGAGAGTTAAACATGAATTCTGGGTTTAAGCATCTCTAACTATCATTTGGAAAGATACTTAGTGCAGTATTAGCATTTTTCCACTTATTAGATCTGTATTTTATTTTAACATCACCTTTAAATCGTTCCCAGGAATACACCATTGACGTGTTTTTCCGTCAAAGCTGGAAGGACGAGCGTCTGTGTTTTAAGGGTCCCATGGAGATGCTGCCGTTAAACAATCTATTGGCCAGCAACATCTGGACACCCGATACCTTCTTCCTTAACGGGAAGAAGTCCATCGCCCATAACATGACCACACCCAACAAGCTGCTCCGGCTGAAAGATGACGGCACACTGCTTTACACCATGAGGTACAACGAGGTTACGCTGACATGAAGTCTGATTAATGAGGAATTATAAATCTTTTTGGGGCCCAAGATTGAGGCGAGTTCAGTTCAGGTACAATGTCAGTCACAGAAAAGACTTTTTGAGCACTGTGTGGGTTCGAGGTCCGCTTTTTGGGTCGGCATTGAGTTTCAAAAGTCTTATGAAATGAAAACTTCCTTCCATTCATGTATCCTCCAACATTTATTATTGATGCATGTAAAATTACACAGTTTTCCGCTAAGATTGAAGGAAAACAGTGTCACCCAGTGGCCATTTATAGTCATTTCTCTTTCTGGTGATTTGTCCAGGTTCTACTGAAATCTTTGAAGGAGCATACCAGTAATTTTGCATGTTTGAGCCAAATAAATACAACCCTCACAAGCTGCAATACTGCCAACTATTTTCCAAAACTTACTACTGGAGTGGTACATTTTAGATTTGTTTTTCCTACCTTCCAGACAGCCGTTGGTTTCAGTTCAACTTGTAGAGACTTGAAATGTGCTTGAGATACGTAACCCATCACAGGAAATTAAATGTTGTTATTTTTGTCAAAATTACTTAATTTAATCAGTCCTACATGGAGCTGCATGGAAGAAAATGTATGACTCCACCAGGGAATATAGTCCCAGGAGAAGAGGGCTTTTACCAAGAAATTAAAAATGACATGCCTTTTACATTTGGCTTTAGCAGGTGTGTTAGCAGACAAAACATTGAATTTTAAGGTGGATGTATCATCTGAACATTTGATTTTGAGAGATCAGAGGATTTGGCAAAATAACCTGGTTTATGCTTTGGGAAATGGTTAGCGGTAACGTAGCATATATGCAGGTACTATTTATTGAGCTCACACATGCAAAACTAGCGGTATGTTCCTTTAAATGCACAAGTAGGTGAAGTTCAGGGGTAGATTAATCATAATGAAAAGAAGCTTTATTATAAACTGTCATTATTCAGCAATGAAATAGTGATAAATTTAAAAAGTAGGTAAAATAGTAACCCCAGATGATGACTTAGGAAAAAAAAAATGGTTTTATGGATAATCAAGTATTTCTCTGGAAAAATGATCCCACCTTTGATCGGAATATAATGTAACCAGTAGGACTTCCTGTGTGACCTTTGGAGCGGAGAATTAGAATAATTCAGTGCTTAGTATTTCTCTGCAGGCGTGTATCATGGATGAGAGCACTTTATCCGCTAGCGGTGCCACTCACAGGGAGAACCGTGCTGGATGGAAGGCAGATTATCCATATGCAATCGTCCTGACATATACACACACACTCCTCTTTCAATATGTACACACACATGCAAGCACAGGCATTACACACATCCTGTATGTGCAGTTGGTACATACGACACATGTGAGTGCAGGAACACATCCACACACTCTGTAGATGTCAAGCATGTTTCCTGCACTAATCAGGCACAGTGATACTGAACTTTGACCTCAAGGCTTAAGAAGCAGGATTGTGTGAATGTGTGTGTTTGTGTGTTTCATGCATTTACATTTGTGCATATTTATGGATTTCCATATGTCTGATTTTATGGACTACTATGCATATGAATGCTGGGATGCACATGTATTTTACAGTGTGGGTATTTTAGTGCTTACCCGTGTGTGTTTTGCTAAAAATGGCATCAGATTTCCTGCCACTGTAGGAATGAAGCAGCAGTAGGTTGTTTTTAATCGTCTGATTGTTACAGTTCTGTGCTTGTCATTACCAGCAGAGCTTAACCACAGGCATCAACACACACACACACACACACACACACACACACACACACACACACACACACAGGCCATCTGGGTACTTGCTGGATGAAGCTAACTCACCAGCAATGTTTTTTTTTAAGCCTGCTCGCACCACAAAGTTATTAATTCTTTACATTTTACAGTTTGTGATCAGGAAAATGTGCCCAGCATGTGCACTTGTAACTATTTGTGTGTTTGGTATTCAACTTTTTCCTCTCTATAACTTTCCCCAATGATGTTATATATAAATATTATGTTAAAGTATAACTTGAAATCATTTAGAGCCAAAATTCCTTCATAGTTTCAGAAGTGAAATGAGAATAAAAATCAATTCACACTTTGTCCTCATTCAAAGATACAGTAATTTCCCCATATTTAATCAGTTTTACGTTATTATGTATGCATGAATTTACAACATAAATATTCATTTAAGCCTATAAAGGTGGTAAAATGTATTGCACATATATAACATTTAATTTATCTCCATTAGAATCCTGTTTGTATCCAAAAAAAAACCCAGATCACACACAACGAAGGAAGTCCTACATCATGCAGAATACACATTTACAAAGAGAAGGACAGGGAAATGCACGAACAGAAATATAACACACACACACACTCGTTCACATCATACATTGTGCTGTCACCCTGCATGAAGAACATTCCTCTGGGGAGCAGCAGTCAGTTATATAGAGCAAATTTCTCTGCATTTGTCTCCATGGATAATTCATAAAATGCTCCGTTTCACCGTGCGAGCTTAATGCACGTGGGCTTGATGGAAAGCCATTACAGTCACACAGCAGAGAGGTTACAACAACAGGGATTCATACAGAGCTTTATCAGCTGCTGGCAAACCCTGTAATACCACCGAGCAAAGATGTTACACACCATTATCATTAGATACAGCCGAGCTGCCATTCTCACTCTGGTTCCTAATGTTGACTTTATATTTATTAACTGCTGGCCTTCTATCGACATTTGAACATGATATACTATCATCATGACAATTTCTTTTAATAGGGATTCTTAAAATGATTCTTCTGCTTGCAATAAAAGATTATTTTTATTTATTTATTTTTTTAGAAATGACTGATGGCTCATAACATGGAGAAATAAGTGGACAAATTCTGTCCTAAGTGCAGATTCTGACTCCTTTGATGGTTATTTAAAGTGTTACGTTAAGAATAATCAGCTGATATGTCTAGAATTTTAGATTTAGATTTAGATTTAGATAGATTAGACAAATATAAACCGATCGCTAGATGGTAAATATCCCTTAAAAAGCTTCAAAATGTCTTAAACATCTCACAGTCGAAATCCACGTCTAATCAAGCTCACTAATATTTCCCATAATTTAAAAAATTAGGGGACATGCAACTTACAGACAGCTAAAGAATGTTTTTAAAACTCCTAGTCATTAATTTAAGCAACACAAGAAATATTTAAGGCTTCACTTTGGTCTGTTAAGGATTAAAGTCAATTGTTTTTACCCCTTAAAGTTACTTTAATTGATGCACCTTCCACCTTAATCTGAATAGGAAAAGTCTGAAGGGCCTTTAAAGTATAAATCTAAGGGGTTCTGTAAAGCTAAGAATGTAAAGCTAAATTGAAACACTCCTCCTGCCTTTAAAGGGGTTGATTTTGGTTTCTGGGACAAAAATGCAAAAATCAGAAAGCAACCAAAATTCAAAAACAACTCTGTCTCTATAGGCTTCCCTGCTAGTGGGGCAAGGACACAGGAATAATTAGAACATAGCATATTAGCCAACAGCAATGCTCTAATTTCCATTCCACCAAAGATTCTCCAGCTCCTCCTTACAAAATCCTTCAGCTGGTTTAGACTCAGTAAGCATCGTAATGCAATTGGAGAATCTGGAACTGATGTGGAAAGCAACCTGAGCCCCTAAAAAAAGAGTCGTCTCCAGGGACACGAGGAGTCTGCGTGTCCCACTTTGTTCTGCTCCATTCACTTTTATTGCACGAGTGGGAAACCTCCTGCAGTGGACACATGTAGGAGCTTCTGGAGCGTAAAAACCCCGACCCAGGAGGATTCTGACACATCTTGACAACGTAGATATAAACATTGTAATAGAGCAAAATACAAATCTTAATAATTTTCTCAATAGTGAGATTTGATTGAATCTATTTGAGATGCTAAAATCACTATTATGATTTATATGTTGTGTTTCTGTTTAGGAGACTTAGATGTACAATCAGTTTTATCAATGACGGCTAAAGTGATATCAGAACTTAACCAATCAAACTGCAAAATAAAATAATCACCAGGTCTAGAATAGAATTTTATCATCTACTAGGTTATGACTTATTTGTCTTTCTCAGAGAAAAGCAGCTTTCTCTTCTCATTACAGCGTAATAGAGTTTGCAGATGTAATATTCAAAAATTGCAAAATCTTGGATTAGTTGTTGACGTTGGATAATCAAGACAATGACCACCAGGTGGCAGTGTTGTAACTATAATACTTGAGATGCTGAAGGAAGGAAATATTGCACTGTACTTGCAAGTTTTATCCATGAATGTGTGTTAAGAGATAAAGTTATCATCAATAACGCAACTTCCTGCTGCTGACACATTAAAATATGCCTCAAATCAGCGAATGAATAACCAGGATTCCAATATTTATTTAATTCTAAATATTATAACCTTTCCTTTCTCATTTTAGTTTCATGTTGGCTCATGTACCCTGTAATTTAAGTCATATAAGAAGTGAAAATTAGCTTATTATACTGTTCTGCTCTTTCTTAGGCGTACCATAAGCTCCATCATATTCCATTTTAGCCATATCTCTTTTTGCTTTGTGATAAGCAAGTAAAATAAGACTAAGTTTCATTCTAAGTGGATATATTTTGTGTGTTTTGTCTTAGATTGACCATATCAGCAGAGTGTCCCATGCAGCTGGAGGATTTCCCCATGGACGCCCATGCCTGCCCCCTCAAGTTTGGCAGCTGTGAGTAGAATTACGGAGACACTTATATATTTCCTGTTCATTATCATAATCAAATATGATAATTTATGATGAGTCTAGATTCAACACTATAAGATTCTGCTTAAAATAAGACTTTGATGAGAGTCGTTAAAAGATGAAAATGTGTTTCTCTAGTTTTGGAGATATTCAGGCTTCCTGATTAGCTGGAGAACAAAAGGAAGGAAAGAATGAACAGAGGGAAGTGAGGGAACAGAGGTGAAAGCAGCAATCAAAGAATAAAACAAGGAAAGAAGAAAAAGAGTAAGGAAGAAGGACAGAATGACAGACTGGAAAAAGGACAGAAATCAGAAGGAAGGAAATAAAAAGTACAATATTTCTGAAAAGTAGTGGAGTAAAAGATGGATGGGCTTCTCTTGCAACTTGTATTAAAAAAAAGACAGAGAAGAGAAAAGAAGAGAAGATTACAGCTTGTTTTGCAGCCTAACTAGGATAATGACAGGAAGGGTTTTCCTTGCTGCCGTCTTAGTGGGACATCCTGTCTGTCTGTGTGTCCTACCAGGATGTCCCTTAGTGTATTTAAAGACAGATCAGGTCAGTTGCCACACCTTGGAGCCTCTTGCGCTAAACGGATGACGGTTTTATCCTCAGATTGCTGTGAGGCGCCGTCCACCCACACCCACTGTGTAACAGAAGCACTTTTGACCATAATCCAATTACAGCGTAAGGAGATATTGGTCCTTTTCGTGACAAAATCTGACCTCATTGCCCCCCGGTGTCCTGAAGGGGCAAGTGTATCGTCGGGAAAATGCATTTGTGGCGACGCTGGACAATGTTCGCATCAGATCAGAGATAACGGCATCCCTCGCTGATTTCTAGTGATTTTTGATCAAAATCAGCTGCAGAAAAGTATAAAGATTTGTCTCCTGATTTAGACTTTAGCATCAGGAGACATATTACATTAAAAAAAATGTCTCTGAGCATCTTTGTGCAGCAACAAATACTTCTATCATGACAGGATAACATAGTTAGACCTGCATACACCAACCTGTTTCTAAAAATACACAGCATGCCTGATGGGCCTGAGGCAAAAAATAATTTTAGTCTAGTAATCTGTGACAACACTAAAAATATTTAGTCTGTTTGCTGTGGATGTGAGGGATTGATTTGTGGGGGATTTAAGGAGACACCATCCTCTGTAATGGGAAAATGGAAAATACTAATCCTCCATCGCCATCCCCTCTGATGAAGACACCTCCTCATTCAAAGGTCGAAAGCTGTCTCATATTTTGTCCAAAGATTCATCTGTCCATCTGGTGCTGAAAAATTATGGGATAACGAATCCCTGGTTTTGGCCTTAAAGCACCTTTTCCAAATGTAGGTGCTGGATTTAGGCCGAACAATGAAGTCTCAATGGACTGTAATCTGGTAAGGGTTAGTCCAGGGAAACAGCATTTAATTTAAGATGTAGCCCTTTATATCAAAATAAACCAAATTTGCTCTGAGTTGAGATGATCTCTAATGTCAATTTAGTGCACTAGTATAGATTTATGCACTAGGAAATATTACAAACTCACTCTTGATATTCATTTCCACCCTGATTTGAGGAGCTACAGCTAAAATCTCCAGGAATCAATTGAATATAGTGTAATATGCCAACTTTAACAGGCCACAGTCTTAATTGTTGTGAGATTTCAGTGTGAAAGATGATCAGACACAAGCAGCAAAACTGTTTTAAGCATATTTTTAAAGGACCATACCACCCATTTTGCATGTTTGAGTCTAATATATTCAGTTTTCATACACGTTATGTTCCTGACAATCATTTCCCAAAGCATACTACTGGAACAGTGAATTAAAAATGTTTTTCCTACCTTCCAGACCACCATTGGTTTCAGTTCATTCTGCTATTAAAATCATCTTGTTGATACTTGAAACATTCTTGGGATAGGTAATCCATCATGGCAAACAAGATGTATATTCAGGTTTTTTGTGAAGTCTTGTAATTTTAGTGTTTAAGTGCAATAAAAAGTGTAGAGTGAATGTATGTTTCCACTGGGGAATATAGTCCCAAAAGAAGACCTGCGTTTATGGAAAAATTTAAAGGACCGTGACTTCATAAGGCTGAGTCACTATTAGCAGTCAGAACATCAGTTTTTAAGGTGGGTTGTATCGCTTTAATATTTGATTTTGAAAGATTAAGAGGTTTTTCAAAATATCAGGAAAGCTGAAATACGGTTTTATCCTTTGGGAAATGATTGTCAGTAACATTACGTGCATGAAAATTGAATATATTAGGCTCAAACATGCAAAATGGGTGGTATGGTCCTTTAAGGAAATGTCCAAAGCTCGAAAGCCAAATCCCCTCATACATTAGCAGACGATGTAGGAGCACAAAACCAGGACCCCTAAGCAATAAATATCATTTCATGTCATCTTTCACTCTGTCCCGTTTTCCTTCAATCCCTCAAACCTGGGATTTACTCCTTCCTGTACTCCAAAAAATATGAGGACACAGTATGAGGACTGTGAGATTCTCTGCACACGTTCCCTTTAGCATTAGTTTCAAGTCTGGTGCATTGAGTTATGAGTTTGGATGCTTTTAGCTATCTCCCTCACAAATAAAACAGGAGCATTAAGCATGGAGGGACGAAAATTGGCATGGGTGCACTGTCTTGTCTGCCAAAGCCTTTAGCTTTTCCTCTCCATAATGAAATTCCCCTGTAATCCCTTATTCCGATCTAATTCCCCTCCAATCAAGGTGCTAGCCTTTGGTCTGACCAAAGCAAAACATGACATACATTCCACACCAACACCATTCCCTTTATCGTGGTCGTTTCTCCCTGTTCTCAGGCTCAGCCGTCCCAATCATTCTCTAATCATGCAGGAAACAAATCTCTTACTAAAACAAAGCATCTCTCCAATCAGGTTTCATTCTCCAGAATCATTTCAGCATCCTCACCTGTGTTTGCATCATAAAAAAAAAAAAAAATCCTCCTCTTTAAGAGTTCAATCTGCCTAAATTACATTTCTAAAGATAGACGTTTTATTTTTCCCTCTCGTTTCCAAGTCGTAAAACTGAAAATACATCAAAGCGCCTTGATATGAGGTTGCTCGGGAAACAGCAGAAGTGACAGTAATGAGGATGCAGCGCTGAATGACTTTTACGAGGAAGAGGAAGTGAGACCGAGCTACAAAAATACTCCTCTGTCGTGAAATATTGTGATTTTTCACGCTTCCTCATAGGGAAGATGGAAAAATCAGTGGTTTGTTTTTCTTTCTAAACCTCATCCTCCTTTCCTCCCTGCTTTAGACGCGTATCCGGTGTCAGAGGTGGTCTACACTTGGACTCAGGGGGCTGCTAAGTCCGTGGTCGTGGCAGAGGAAGGCTCCAGACTCAACCAGTACCATCTTGTAGGACAAACCGCTGGCACAGAGGACATACACACAAGCAGAGGTGTGTATCTGTGTGAGCACGTGACGCAAAGAACACACTCGAATGTCAAGAATAGAACAGAATACAAATGCAGAGCAGTAACTAAAAGGAGAAAATCCTGTTTGTTTTTTTACACTGCTTCTAATTGGGAGCGTTTGATTTACGTCACCCGGCAGGTCGTGTTGCTTTCGATGATCATCCTCCAGGCAGCTCATTAACACTCTGAATGCTTTCAAAGAGGGGTTGTTTTTTTTGTTTTTTTGCCAGCAGGTGATGGGGATGGGTAATCTTTTTAGGGGAAAGATTTGGGTAAATCAGAATCCTGGTGATTTGAAAGGAACAAGTAGCACCTGATGCACAATGGTGATTCAACTTCAGACTGAAGCAATTAGACATCACTGATTGGAAAGCATCACTTCTTTGAATTAAATTGAGGAATTTCATAAAAAAATCCAAACTTTTCCACCTTTGCTGAGTTTGTTCAAGGACTTTTTCATCCCAGTTACCCATCAGATTTCAATTTAATGTGGAATAAGTTAGACTGTAGGAACATTTAATTCATTTTTTGTTGCTGGATTTGGTGATCATGTGGTCACTTATGAAGCACAAAAGCAAAATATAATTTTATTCCAAGTATCGGTACAGGTCAAGACCATTTCTGCCAAAATAGTTCCTCGTACCCTCGCTAAATTTGGTGTAACACATTTGGATAAACCTGAAAAAGGATTTGATTTTTGGCATCCTTCATAACTTGTCACCAAATTTCTTGTTGCTATAAACTTGCCAAAACTCCTGAACGCACCACCTAATTACAACCAAGTTTGGACAAAACATGCACATATTAACTTGCAAATTATACAAATTATGATTCCATTTTTTCTGGCAGGCGATGCCACTATTCAGCCAATCAGAGGAATGTCTATCATCACCATTTTAATGTAAATCCAAATCTAAATGCAAACTCAGCGCATTTCCTATTATTAAAGCAACAAATTTACAGGATTATGTAGCTTTGGTTGCTTTTAGCTTTTCACATTTATGAAATATTATAATAATAAATAATGTGATGTAATGGCGTGTAGATTAGGAGAGATGAAGGCTGCGAGGAGGGCTGGGCGTGCCAGGAAACACGATGAGGAGATCAGAGTCAATGAGTGGAGGAGAGTAGCCTATCCCTCACACAACCAGCTGTCTATAAGCCCCGCCGCGCCTGTCAAACAACATTTATCCCTGCATGAGCCCGTGTGCACACATACCCACACATACACACAGACCTGAGACCAAGGGTTAATCCCCCACAACCCACCCACCCACTGGTTTTTGCATAAGAAGATGACATCACAGAGGGATTGGGTTGTTGGCTGTTGCTGGAGGGAAAAAACTCCAAAGTGGGAGATTTTTTTTGAGAGAGGGTCATTGATTGGGTTAATTCTTAGGTCAGGGTTTGATTTAATGTTAAGTGTTAGGTTTGGGTGTTAATTTGGGTTTGTGTGGGGAATTATAGGCAAAGTTTAGGGGTAAAAGTTAGAATTTCTGGGTTTGGGATGTCTGGGAAGAGAAGATTTACAGAGTAGACACATGCAGTGGGGTGGGGGGGTCAGGAATGGCAGCATTGTAAGGCATCTGCTTAATACTCTTATGTAAAGAGGAAATGTAATACACTTCCCTCCACTCATGAGTAGAATCATTATTAAAGTGTGGATTCCCTTTTTTTGTAAACCAGGACTGAATCCTGGCTTGGTTTTCTGACTCAGCAGGTTAAAGTTTTTAACGATTGATGGACTGAATGAGTCAGAACCAAAACCTGCCAAATGAACCATCATTTTAGGCTAAACGAAACATGACATCTAATGAAAGAAGTGTTAAAATGAGCAAAACGGTGCCATATTTTAAGCTTTATTCCACTTCCTGTTCCTGTTTGATTACGTCATTGTCTCCTCCTCCTTCTTTCTTCAATGAACAGTCAGGACCAGCCAGTTCCCTGAAACCAAACTACATCAATTTCCAAATCATTTTTGTACATGCTTATATGTTTAGTTNGCCAGTTCCCTGAAACCAAACTACATCAATTTCCAAATCATTTTTGTACATGCTTATATGTTTAGTTTAGTTATCCATCACCTCAGCTTATACCTGCTTAAAAGAAAAGAACAGAAATTATTTGAAGATCCCATTTAGCCAAGGATTAAAGACAGTTGTTGTCTGGGTTGCATCCAGTCCAGTAGGCTAATTTACTTTCTGATCTTGTTTGTCTCATGCTAATAACTTTCACCGATTTTTGAATCGAATCTGCTGCAAGTATTGGATGGATGGATGGATGGATGTTCTTTAAATAGCATGTGGGTGTTTAATTAGCATATCTATTCTAAAAAGACATTCCCTGAGCTATGTAAAGAATGAGATTAGTCCGTAAGTCTTTCTCTAAAGGCGTGAGAGGACATGGCTTCTTCCGTCTCAGACAGCAATGTTTCCTAAAATACTTCCCAAGCTCCAAAAGTAGAACAAGCCCTTGCACCAGCCGCTTCCCTACTTTGTAAAGACGTAGCTCCAAAGAAATAAAAACGATCTTTCTGCTACTCACCAGTTGACCAGCATGGCAGCGTTGTTCTCCGGCATAAAAGGAAGTTCCCCGTGGACGCCCCGAAACACAAATCCTTGGGAGAAAAGCAGTAAGGTCCACCACAGGACCATGTTCCTCCTCATCCCTGCGGCCCCGCTCCTGTCGGGATCCATGCATCAAGGGCAGCGACGATCCTGCCTGGCGTCTGGACGTTTCCCACAGCAGTACACGTTGATGGGATAGTTGAGGGCCAGACGGCCTGGAGTCATCGGGGCGTCAGAGGGCCCAGGCGATGGATAGAAGCGAGAATTAACGGTGATGGTGATCTTCTAATCGAGGCATGGCGGTGGTGCTGATGTCGATGCGTGAGATATATTACTGTTGTTGCACAAAACAGCTGCAAAAAACACAAATGGACTTAACTTTGAGGCCCAGAGCTCATCGTCTGAATCATTCTGCTGCTTCTTTTCTTTGCCAGTCGGTCAGCCGGTCCCATCAAGAGTGTGTGAGCGTCATTCCAGCCTCCAAACAGCGAGAAAACAACAAAAAAAAGAAGAGCGAAGATAGGAAATGTCCACATTTAGCCCCCCTCCATCCCACCAGTGATTAGCAGCAGTGAATGTCCCACTCTGTGGCTTAGTGTGTGTGTGTGTGTATGTGTGTGTGGCTGTCAGGAGTTAGAAATCATGCTTTGTGTGTGTCTCAGAGTGTCTGTCTGTGTGTGTGTGTGTGTGTGTGTGTGTGTGTGT
>VXCM01000441.1:50020-202572 GCA_014773175.1 Lucifuga dentata
CTCTCTCTCTCTCTCTCTCTCTCTCTCTCTCTCTCTCTCTCTCTCTCTCTCTGATGGGCAGGGTGCAGATTGTAACCAGGGATTAGGGAGCTTCAAAAATCCGATTTTGCCCAGAGAAAGCATTGTGCATTACTCTGTAAGTGTGTGTGTGTGTGTGTGTGTGTGTGTATATGTGTGTGTCTCTGAGGGAGGGGGAGGGAGAGAGAGAGAGAGAGAGAGAGAGAGAGAGAGAGCTGCTTGGTTACATGTGCCTTAGTGTGCAGAATATAGTCTTCATTTGTTTAACTGGATATTGTCCTCCCTCTCTCTTCTCTCTCTCTCTCTCTCTCTCTCTCTGTCTCTCTGTCTCCCTCTCTCTCCACTTGTTATTGTCATTTCCTCACCATCGAATAATAATTAATACTTCTGGCTCTCATTTTTCAGTTGAATGATGGATTTGAAATCGGGGGTCATCCTTCCACCATGTTTGATTCTTTCATTAGTGGAAAACAGGAAGGAGGACAGAGACACTTTCCTGACTGTCCCACCAATCATTTCATTTTCCCCGAGCGCCATCGGGGCAATTTTTAGATGCTGTCAGATAAGTTGTTGACTTCAAAACAAACAATAATTCAGTGTTTACCCCAGTGTGCCTCTGACAAGTTTTAATTTGGAGCCGATACCTTTGTCATTAAGAGACATCAGTCTCCTCGTCTCATTTATTGCCGTGTCTCACTTTATATCCTTTTTATTTGTTTATCCCCTTCAGGACAGTACACGGTGATGATGGCCCACTTCTACCTGAAGAGGAAGATTGGATATTTTGTCATCCAGACATATATGCCCTGTTTCATGACAGTAATCCTATCCCAAGTGTCATTCTGGCTAAACAGAGAATCGGTTCCTGCTCGGACTGTGTTTGGTGAGCAGAGCCTCTTATTTACTCATTTATTTGTATTTGTATTTGTCTGAGTGTTATTACAGTTATGTGCTTTCACGTCAGGGAGCAGCAGCACCGCAGCTAGCTGGCAGTTATGAGTTATTAAAGGAGCATACTGGCGATTGTGCATGTGTGAGCCCAGTATATACAATCGATCGTTACGTTGGTGACAACCGTTTCCCAAAATGTGTTATTTTAGCAGTAAATTTCACATTGTTTTTCCTGCCTTCCAGATTGCCATTGGTTTCAGTTCAATCAATCAATCAGACTTTATTTATATAGACTTTCATACAAGTAAATGCAACTCAAAGTGTTTCAGTTGACTGACAAATACACACAAAATATTGATAACAGTTGATTAGAATATACATAAATTTAATAAGATCAAACAAATTAAATTAAACTATAAAATCATAAAATACTACATAAAAGCCAGGCTGAACAGATGAGTTTTAAGTCTGTGTTTAAAAATATCAATGTTTTCAGCTCCTCTCAGATCCTCAGGAAGGCTGCAACGACTTGGAGTGCAATGACTAAAAAGGTTTATAAAAAGGTTTTTAAAAAGGTTTCCTGTACGCTATTAAAATCAACTTGTAGAGACGTAAAACAAGCTTGAGATACATAATCCATAACAGCAAACAACATCTCTATTTGATTTTTTGCAGAAGTAACTCTATTTAACCGATCCAACACAGAGCTGAGCGGAAGACAATGTATGTCTCCGCCAGGAAATATAGTCCCAGGAGAACATGGCTTTTACTTCTACAATCGTGTATAAGTGTTTGAAGGTGAAACATTTCGTTTTAAGGTGGATATATCACCTTAACATTTGATTTTGATAGATTAAGGGGTTTGAAAAAGTAACAGGAAAACTTAAAGGACCACCCATTTTGCATGTTTGAGCCTAATATATTCAATTTTCATACATGTAACGTTACTGACAATCATTTCCCAAAGCATACTAATGGAACAGTGAATTAAAAATGTTTTTCCTACCTTCCAGACCACCATTGGTTTCAGTTCATTCTGCTGTTAAAATCAACTTGTTGATACTTGAAATGTTCTTGGGATAGGTAATCCATCATCATCAACAAGATGTGTGTTCAGGGTTTTTTTGAAGTTTTGTAATTTTAGCATTTAAGCAAAATAAAAAGCGCAACACGAATGTATGCCTCCACCGGGATATAGTCCCAAAAGAAGATCTGCGTTTATGGAAAAATTTAAACTGCTGTGACTTCTTAAGGCTGCATAACTATTAGCAGACATAACATTGATTTTTAAGGTTGGTGGATCGCTTGAATATTTGATTTTGAAAGACTAAGAGATTTTACAAAATATCAGGAAACTGAAATACAGTTTTATCCTTTGGGAAATGATCGTCAGTAACGTAACATGTATGAAAATTGAATATANAATACAGTTTTATCCTTTGGGAAATGATCGTCAGTAACGTAACATGTATGAAAATTGAATATATTAAGCTCAAACATGCAAAATGGGTGGTATGATCCTTTAAATATTTTATGTTTTGTAAATTGGTTGTCAGTAATGTAGCATATGCAGGTTATTTGTATTAGGCTCAAACACGCACAGTCACCGGTATGGTCCTTTAAAGCACCCACCTATGTTGAGTCACAGCGGCTTTAATCTTGTCACGGCGTTTGTTTGGACTCAGGGGTGACAACCGTGCTCACCATGACCACCCTCAGCATCAGCGCCAGGAACTCTCTCCCTAAAGTGGCCTACGCTACAGCCATGGACTGGTTCATCGCCGTCTGCTACGCCTTCGTCTTCTCCGCCCTCATCGAGTTTGCGACGGTGAACTACTTCACCAAGAGGAGCTGGGCGTGGGATGGCAAGAAGGCCATGGAAGCGCAGCACCCTAAGGTACTAAAATACATGAAACAATGAGTCCTTTCATGTAATCTATCGATTAGCTCAAGCTAAAATGCTCCCTGCTGATAATGAGCATCTAGATCGCAGAAAACTGACAGTTCGATATTTCCCGCTGCAGAAACGGGACCCCATGGTGCTGTCAAAGAAGCCCAACAACGTCTGCTCAGCGGGCGTCAACTACACCACCAACCTCACCAAGGACGTCGCCATCTCCACCATCTCCAACACGACGTCGGTGCAGCTCCGAGGCTCCGAGACCAAGATGGTGGACCCCAAAAAGACCTACAACAGCGTCAGCAAGATCGACAAGATGTCTCGGATAGTGTTTCCCGTCCTCTTCGGAACCTTCAACCTCGTCTACTGGGCCACGTACCTGAACAGAGAACCGGTGGTCAAAGGAGCCGTCACCTCCACGTAATCCCTCTCTTTTCTTCATAGTTAAAGACTTTTTAACCGAATTTGAGGTCGCCGCCACCGTACCATCTCTGCCCTAGACGAAAAAAGAACAAAAACTACTGAATTCAAGCACTTTGAATGGATGCAAGGCTGCGACAGAGTCCCTTTCCTGTTTTTCACGGCCTAAAAACTGCTTGATGATAAAGAAACTGCTTCTAGAAACTCTGCTGAAGAGAGAGAGCTTCTTCTCACCCACCCTGCTGCAGTTTGCATGACGCTCTCCTCCAAGAAACCCTGGACTCTTCCAACCACGTCCTCAATCACCACTTCAAGTATGACACCACTTCATTGCTACTACTTGAAACGAAACCGATATCGATTTTTTTCAACTTTGCCTAAATTTTAGCGCTTTGTATTTTTATCACGGAAGCAATGGCTTGAAATGCACTGAGCTTACGTGACGAAAAGTCTCTTTAACGTAATATATGAGTCTGAAAAATGCACCAATCTCCACTCTGTGTGGAAGAAACATCTCATTCCTCTCGAGATTAACGCTGCAATTGTGTTAATAATTTAGTTTGGTGTCTCTTTTTTCAAACTTTGTGAAATTTTGCCCATAGCAGTGGGTGCTTTTTGTGTGTCTTTGTACATCTTTACTTGAAGATCTGAAGCGTGCTGCTGCAGGGCGTTCCTGAAGCATTCGCGGTTCGAAGTAGCTCATTGGTTCGCCGATGGAACGACGGATGAAGAATTCACATTTCCTGAGTTTAAAAGGATTTTTTTTTGGAGTTTGGAAGATTATTTTTCGAGGTTTTGGAGGAATTTGAAAGCATCTGCAAAGGATCGAATTCGATTGAGGATCAGCATCCACCCTGCTGACCTTTGACCTCCTTATATGAGAAGATCCCTCATGTAGATGAAGATTGAGCAACAAAAAAAAATAAGGTCTCATAAGGGAATCATGTAAATAGACTTTTTTGTTTTCCCGGCTTAACAATTCCAGAAAGATGGTGTTCTCAAATTTGAGTTTAAGCCCTTAAAAACACCAAAGTGTGATGCTGACTTTCTATTTATTAATGTTTTCTGTCTCTGATATCTTTTTCCTTAACGTTTGCGTGTACATGTGGAAATATCCTTGTTTTTCTTGCTGCTTGTAGATGATTTTTGAGTCTGATTAAACCTTAAGTAGTTCATCATTCAAACAGAAAACAGCTTTTGATCACTGAATTGAATGATTTTCATTCATCTATTTATTTATTTATGCATTAACTTAATTAAAGATGGCGTGGCGAGACGTACTCAGGAACAGAGTAATTACATGGATTTTTAACTCTGTAACGTTCTGCGTTCACTGTCCCTGCAACTTTTGATGTGAGTGAAAATCCATGTCATCCACAGCTACAATCTGTTTTGTTTTGTGAAATTGAGACCTAAATGTCTTTAATTAGTCACTTTAAATTAGTTTCTGATGCTCTTTTATCCTCAATTTTCACTGTGCCACAATATCTTGCTGCATATTTGTGCTGGATTAGGTTGATCTGCATTTCATGTGCCAAATATTCCTATGAAATGCTTGTTGCGTGTCTATCAACATTACCTAGAGCGCTGACTACAGTCGAAGTCCCAGTTACACATCTGTCGGTTTAAGATCACCATGGCAACTAGACCAGACCGACTCCAATTTCTGTACCTATTCCAATCTGACAGAATTGTATTTAACTGCTTCTGAATATGCCTGGAGGATTTGAGTTCTCAGCGATGTTTCAGAATGTGATTTCTCATTTGTTTGTCCCGTCAGAGCAAAAACTAAACCCTTTTTTTTTTTATTTGCGCTGATTCATCACCGCATAAAGCCCATCTTTACTTTTTGAGTCGTGTTACCAAATGGAATAGAACTTTAACAAGCATTTTTGAGCTCCGGCCTTTCCATTTTCCTACAATTCCCATCCCAACCCTAACAATTCATGCGAGTACATGAAAATAGATGAAAAAATTGGAATCAGAAAAGTCATGAAGGGCCACACATAGGTCCATACAGACAGTACATCTCTCTTATCTATCCATCCATCCATTTAACCACCCCTCCATTCTGTATTCTTTCCTTCAGCCACTGTGACAGACTCATCTGCCATACATCTGTTAGCAAAGGGATTTAGTTCTGCTTAAGTTGCTTTCACCCATTCAGGGCCCCACAGCCAAGCACTTCACTCCAATTTAAGCCCTAACTGGCCGGCAGATGACAAATGCTTCTTTTTCTATGTTCTGTCTGGACAGATGTGGCTGCTGCATGTTAGGGACAAATTTAGGATTGATTATATGTAGTTTATCTAATACTAGCTGCTGGGCACTGAAGCAGACTTAATATTGAAGCTGCATCTCTCATCTGAGAATCTAATTCACATCCGCCGGTCAGATTAAGGAAATTCATGCAGGGGTGTGATTTTAAATAGAACATCTTTTTTTTTTTTTTTTTTNTTTTTTTTTTTTTTTTTGGAAATAAATGCCAAACTGTGACCTTTGCAAATGCAGCAAAGCCATTGTAGTAATAGCTTGTCACAAGTCTTTGTATTTCTCTGTAATGTATTTGTTTTCTGTACTGTAAATAAAATGATCAAATAAAACTGATGAACAAAGGTGGTTTTTGGAGATCATGGAGCTCCATCGATGGAAGATATTGTCTTTCGCCGGCTCGTGTGGCTTCTATGAGGGGAAATCTGTCTGCAAGGCCTGGTTGAAACAATTTGATTCCATATTAATATTTAACTACACTATGAAAAGAGAATGCATCAGTTTGATATATATATATTGCCTTGGGCTCAAATTGCTACTCCAGTGATCACATATCTATCTTTGCTTTCTCCAGAAACAAGTAATGGAACAAATCACATTTCATCTGTAATTACACTGTTGCAAATCTCTAAACCTTTTATCATCTATTGCTGTAGATGTTACATAAGAGTGAAATTATCCATAAATATGATTAGCATCTGTTTGATGAATAGTGGCACACTGGCTTTTCTCAGATGGAAGCGCTTTTATTTTTTAGGTTTTATTTAGCAGAAAGATTACCAGAACATTAAACATCGACAGTTTCATCTACATTCACAGGACAAGAAATATATTAATATACTAATTATTTTTGCAATCATCAATTTTAATAGAAAGAAAGTAATATATCTATTAGTGTAGTAGTAATTACATGTGGTTAATTTATTATTTTTGAGCATACATGGTCAAAAGTTTAATCTTCCAGTTGCTGCACTGCAGTGATAATATTGCTGTAAACTCCTATATTGCCTGCATTTCTTTTGGCCACCAGGGGGCAGTGTAGCATTCTTTGTTTGCTCCTGTGGCTCTAAAAGCCTCGTAGGTTTGCAGGCTGAAGATTAAATGTTCTACTGAGTTCAAAAATCGTTGATCATGTGTGTTGAGAGAAAAAAAGCTGGTGTGTAAACCATGAATATGACTTCCGGTGGTGATCATAAATATAAACATCAACAAAAATCCAATTAGTGCACATTGAGATATGATTGTGTCCTCATCCATTCATTCAGTCTGTTATTACCTGTTATAATTAATATGGGATAAGCTAAAAAAAAAAAAAAAAAAAAAAAAAAAAAAAAATTAAAAAAAATCATAATAAGTGGTAATTTGACACATCGTTAAAATAAATATTTGCTTTGTTGATCCAGGTGCTGCATGGAGCCTGTTGAAGGTGCATGAGTCACGCAAGAGATGCTCATCTCGTGAGGTTCACCCCCCACCAGACAGCGTCACCACTCCACGCTGTTGCCCACGCTGGCGTCGGAGGGANAGGTTCACCCCCCACCAGACAGCGTCACCACTCCACGCTGTTGCCCACGCTGGCGTCGGAGGGAGGAGGGCGCTGGATCCCGTCGATTCCACTCTCCGCTGACTGATCACCCTGATTGATCGCCGGTGCGTCCCGGAGAATCCCCGCAGGAGTNCTCTCCGCTGACTGATCACCCTGATTGATCGCCGGTGCGTCCCGGAGAATCCCCGCAGGAGTTTTGCAGGATCGAGAGCTGCTGCGGGCTCCGATGACACGCAGGAGAAAGTGAGTGGGCGGATGAGGAAGTTCGGCGCGTGGATTGATAGTTCCACACCTTTCTCGCAGCGCAGACTGGAAATCTCCATTTCCCCAAAAAGCTCCACGGTGATCACATCTGATCCGCATATGGGAAAATGACAGTCAAGTTTGTGGTCAGCCTCTTACTTCTGCTGGTTCGAGCTGCACGGTGAGTCTGATTTCCACGATTTATTTCCACGATCCACACCTGGAAAATGTTTATTTTGACGCTTCAAAAGTTCATAATTGCATATTTGGGTGCAATAATGGGAAGTGGCGCATTTATGTTAATGGACCTGCCTGACAGTGCATATTGTGTTATGTGAGGGCTTTCCCCGAACATACACGCACGTACGCACACGCACATACACACTAGAAAGGCAGCAACCAATATTCATGTACCTACAACCATTTATCATAATAAAAAAAAATGACAGGCTGCATGCATGCTTAACACACGCTCAATAAACAAAAATATAATCAAGATGCATAATTTCTTTTGCTGCTGCGACAAAGTTTCATGACAATGGTGTCTATTTCAGTGGGTGTGCTCAAAATATGACATGATGAATGATTACTTCTCCCATCTACCCACACCCTCAGTTCTGATCAAGTGGAATATGGCGAGGAATATGAAGATCATCATGATGTCAATATCAATCAGATGCTGGTGCCCAGGTCTCACCAGGCGGATGCCACCAATATACTCAATAACCTGCTCAAGGAATATGACAAGACGCTCCGCCCTGATATTGGAGGTAAGGGAGGATTATTGTTATTGAAATCCACTTGATTTTTTAACATCATTTTAGTATCAGAGCATCAATCAGCGTTAAAGGACCATACCGGTGACTTTGTATGTTTGAGTCGAATAAATACTACAGCATGTATGCTACGTTACTGCAAACTGTAACTCCAAAACCACATTTTAGTTTTCGTGTTATCTTTCGAAATCCACCTTAAAATAAAATACATTTCGCCTGCTGACATGTATGTCTGAAAAAATGAAGGCACGGTCATTTCTTGGTAAAATATGTCTTCTCTTGGAGCTATATTCCCTGGCAGAGTCATACATTTTCATCTGTGGAGCTCCATGTTGAAATGCTAAAATTACATTACTTAAAAAAAAATGTAATAGTTATCTATAATGGATTACTTATCTCTAGTATGTTTCAATTTTTTATAGTGTACTGGAATCAACTGGTAGAAAAAATAATTCTAACACTTACTGCTCCAGAGGACAATGGCTGGTAGGGGAATGCTGGTCGTATTTATTGTGCTCAAACATGCAAAATCACCAGTATGGTCCTTTAATGATGGTCGGAATTGGTTTAGAGTGGAGCTGTCCAACATGCTAAAACTCGTAATGAAGCCAGTGGCCACAGCGGACAGGATGTGCCTGAGATTCTGAAAACGTGCAGGTGTGTGTGTGTGTGAGTGTGTGAGTGTGTGTGGTTAGAGTCCAGACCATTCTCTGATTGCACCTTCGGTATTTCTGGGAAGCTTAAGTGCAATCAAACCTCCCACTGCAAATATTCCTCTGTGGAGAAGCAGGCAGCCTGGCCTCTAATCAACGCTCACTGGTGCGTTTCAGATGTGGGCTGGCGACTTTAAAACTCCTTGTGTTGAAAATTTAACTTTTACAGAAGCCCAATTTGCTGCTTCTGCCTCATTCGATCAGTTACTTTGAGAAATCTGGGTATAAGTTATGCATGGCGACGAGTAAACTCATTTAGGTTTAGCATGATGATGTGCTAATCTGGCTCCGCTAAATGCTATTTCTGACAGAATGCATAACAGCAGACTTTTATAAAGATACTAATGTGCTCTTAAACAAGCCCCTGCATGCCCAATTGCAATGCAATTGACCTCTGTCTACTCTGATGAAATGCCTTCTTTATGTGCATGAGGCCGTGAATCTCAAGCAGCTGTGGGAAATGGTTTGCAGAGAAACTATTCTTTATCTGCACGCTGATATTTTTCTTAATACAAATGTAGGCATGGAAGAGGAGCTGGCAGCCTAACATGCATTCAACTAAATTGCACTGGACTGTACAGATGTGGATGATATTGTGTTGTTACCTTTTTTTTTTTTTTTTTTTTTTTGCAGCTTCATCTATTTTTACCTTGTAATGAATAATAGAAGCCTTCAATCTTGCTTTTGTCGAAGTGTGAGTGTGTTTTGGAAGCAGCCCAGCTGTCTGTCAGATAGAGGACTCACCGGTTTGAAGCTATTGGAAAGTTTATTAAGACTCACTTTGTGCTTCACTTAAATAAGCAGTGCCAAGCCTGAAAGATTTTCATTTGTAACGGTTTCAGTTGGCAGTTTTAGTGGCGTTTTCCTGCTGGAGATGAAGTTTTGAAAGACTTTGTGGGAATAACTCTGGTGGGGAAACTTTCCCACAGATCATTAAGAGTGTTTACTTGACTTCTGGGCTATTCAGAATGACCAGGACCAAGCTGCTACGGCTGTAACCTGGTGGAAATAGATATTTTTGGCTTTGCTGAGTTGAGTCTGGTCACTGACCTCACACAGGGAATGTCCCTCCATTTCTGCTGCTATAATGAGGGATGAAATTTTGATGAGCTCCAGTTGACAAACCTCTGTGTCATTCATGAAATGTTAATGTCTTAGCAAGATTACAGGAGGCAGTGGAATGGATTACCTATCCCAAGAACATTTCAAGTATCAACAAGTTGAATTTTGAACTGAAACCAATGCAGTCTGGAAGGTAGGAAAAAGATATTTAATTCACTGTTCCAGCAGTATGCTTTGGGAAATGATTGTCAGAAACATAACATGTAGGAAAATTGAATATATTAGGCTCAAACATGCAAAATGGGTGGTATGGTCCTTTAAGCATCTGAGAGTTTCTGTGCTAATTGAACAGCTGTAGAAGTTTATATGTGTGTAATTGTGAATAAAAGTTCAAATTCTATCCTTTGTTTTTTAACCCAAAATCAAGTAATTTTGTAACACTAGTTGTATATTTCTGTCCACCTCCACAGTGTTTTATTGTTGGATCTTATTTAAACTTCTTATCCATGGATGCTGCAGATATGATTGACTTCAAAATCTCAATTATTCAACAGAAACACAAAGGGAATATGTTTGTCTCATGCTAAGTCAGCGAGAATTTTACTCAGGGTCAAACTTAGCATCAAGTCTGAACTGCATCTGAATTATCTGTTTAATTTAAATTCTCTAAAGTCTCTCTGTCTTAATAACTTGACTTGTGCCTGTGCGTGTGTGTATGTGTAGGTTTGTGTGCTGTTGATGCTAAAACACCGAAAGATTTGTTTTGGATATGTCACTCGATTTATTTATTTATTTATTCATTTCCATCTAGACTAAATGAGTCAGTGATGCTCGTTAGCAAGATCGTGTCTTCTCTTTACTAATTCATTTATTGATATTAACCAGGAACCTTTAAAACTGACAGATCAGCTCCAAAGCAGAAAAGCAATCCACCTAAAAAAATGGAATTAGAGATCCTGGATTCAGCATGACAGGGTTATTATCTTAGTTTCCTTGCTTGTTGCTGTGCTGTCTCTTCCAGCCTTGTAAAGTCATAGCAGCCTCATCTTCATATAAAGTGGGTGAGTGGTTCACTTGCCAAAAAGTGACCCACATTTTCCCAAGTAGAACAAGTACTCAGCCTCAGCTGATAAGTAGTGGCTCACGTTAGATGAGCATGAGATGCTTTTGTGTCCTGATTGTGTCGGGTTGCTTTTGGATTCAGAGTGTGATCAGTGCGTGTGTGTGTGTGTGTGTGTGTGTGTGTGATCATCGTGTATCCATGTGCGTGAGCCTGTTGTAGGGGGTTGCGTGTGTCTTGTAGGGGTTTAATTGCACAACAAGGTCAAAAATGAACTGAAAATGTGTGCAATACTACATCAGTTTGAAAGGATCTTTAAGAATTATGTCCATGGTGGTTACAAAATCTCTAAAGGGCCATGCCAGCGATTTTGCATGTTTAAGCCCAGTATATACAACCGACAATCAATTTCCAAAAGATGTAACTGTATTCTATTTTTCTATTATCTAATCTTTCAAAATCAAATGTTCAGGGGATACAAATACCTTAAAAGTCAAGGTTTCATCTTCTAAGACTTATGCATGATTGTAGAAGGCATGGTCGTTTTAATTTCTCAATTAAAAAAGGACTATATTCCCTGGCGGACAAATACGTTGTCTGGTTGGATGAGTTAAATAAAGTTACTTTGCCAAACTCTTAATAGACATAATGTTTGATGTGGTGGATTAATTATCTCAAGCATGTTTCAAGTCTGTACAAGTTGATTTTTACAGTGTACTGTAATGAACTGAAACCAATGGCAGACTGGAAGGTAGGAAAAACAATTCTAAAATGTAACGCTACAGTAGTATGTTTTGGAAAATGGCTGGGCAGTTCAGGTTGTATATATTGGGCTCAAACATGCTAAAATTGACGGTTTTGTCTTTTAAGTGACTGTCACTACTCCGTGTGACAAATATTTGAAATTTTAGTTTTCCATTTTCTCAAATATGCATTTAAAGTCTTAAGGGTCATAATAATAAGCTTTGGCTTCAGCATGTAGCTTTTTAGTCATAACTTTGTTAGCCTTGAGTTTTTGTATGAATTCACGAGTTTGCACTTGGTGTCTTATGTGAGGAGTCTTACGTGGACACGATTAAAATAAAATGAAAAGACTCAAACTCCTGTGATGATGTGAATTGTGTCCAAAGAGCGGCTCGGAAAGAACCTGAAAGCTTGTGGCGAGTCAAAGTGGGCGTTCGTCAAAACAGCAGAAAGATGTAATAAATCCAGTAGAGAGACAGACGGGCGAGAAGCAGAGAGCAACAATAAGTCAGACTGCAGCAAAGGCTTTTCAGTCGACGCTCTGTTTATGGCTTTCAGTCCAATGACTAACTTGTCAAAAGACGAGACAGCCACGTAAAGAACAGAAGAACGTTCACAATGAGACCTGTTTACTAGACCTGTTTACAAAGCCAACAATGCAACCAAGGACAAAGCAGGTACAGATGCATGCAGCGTTGTCATGACATCCTTCCTGCAACAATTCACACCTGAGCTCAGGTCACGTGAAACACCCACAGAGGTTACAGCATCCTCTCTCCTTCTTTTCAAACCTCTCCTCTTTATAACCTTTCCATCCCGCGAGTTCTTCTTAGTCTGGATTATTTTAGGTTTAAGTGTAATTTTTTTTTGTCATTTTGCTTCCTTTTATTTTCACGACCAATCCTTTATCCCTCGCATGATCACATGACTTTTGACTGGGTATAAAGGTGTTAAAAGGACTTTTAGTAGCATAATTGTGACTTTTTGTGACCTGATTCTTTGAAAAAACCTGCATTTATATCCTGCAATTAATTCCATGATAGTAATACTTGACAGTAGATAGATAGATAGTTAGATAGATATGCAGCAAAGATCTTATTCTGCTCTCTTCAAGCTACTAGCCTTTTACAATCTGATGCACTGCTTTAAAGGTTCATACCGGCAATTTTGCATGTTTGAGCCCAATAACTTATTCACAGAGATTTTTCAGCATCTCTTTGATTTTCATGGCTAAATTTCATTGTATAAATACAAAAATCATGCAACTGAACATCATCGGGCATAAAAAAAACCTCGATAAAAATATTATATAAGAATAGTTACAAACTTATGTTACAAAATATGGATTAAATCACCCCATGCCTTTATCAGCGGGAATATACTGTGAGTACAGCACATCTTGGATTTATTCAACTCTACTTTTTATACAGAAGAAGGTCATGATACTGTATATTTAATGTAACACAAAATGTCACTATTCATGTATTAATAAAGAAGTAAGTGCAACTCCCTGTCCAACACACTGTAAGGTTGACAGTGAGTCACTGGAACAATAAAAGGTCATTAAAGATGTCGCTGTTCCTGTGTTGGTAGGTTGAATATCTGACCGGAGCAAACATAGGTGAGTCTCAGGAGCAATAAAAAGGTTTTGAATTGCTGCATTTGTTCTTTTTTTTTTTTTTTTTTTTTAAGTCAGTTGGCTTTGCTTGGTACTTCAAAATATCTTTAAATCTGGTTGAAGGAGACTTTGTATTTATACTTTCATGTACTGAGTAAAACACGATTGGAGAAGGAAAGAGAAGGACAATAAAAACTCCTAAAAATCCTGTCAAATCTCCAAAACTACCCTGAGTAATCCTGCAGTTCTCCACCTGTCCACCAGCCGTCACCGCTGAGTTTCCTTCCTGTTTGGTCACCTGATTCATTTATTCACAGACTTCCTGCAGAGATGAGCAGGAAGTCTTTCCCTTTCCTGTTTCCTCTGTGGATGTTGTCGCTAAGTTGCTTTTTGTGGCCTTGCTTGCCTGATTTTTTGATGATGCACCTGAGCTTTCTGAGCACCATTTTTCTGCATCTGCCTTTTTGGAGCAGTTTTTCCTGCAGTTTGTGTTGGTAAGCTTGTCTTTTGTTTGCTATTTGCATGTTATTTCAGAAACATTGTTGACAGTATTTCAGATTTAGATGAATTCTAACTAAAGACTGTTTCTTCCTGCTGCTTATGTAGCCAAGAACTGTCACAAAACAAAATGATAGTTGTATAAGCTTTGTCTAAAGTTTCTACTTCCTGTTGTGCGTCTGACATCTGCTGCTGCTGTTGTTGTTATCTCTGAGCTTCCTCTTCCTCAGCGTAAAACACATATTTATCCTCATTTGGTGTAAAGTTGTGTAATGTTGGATGGACTTTTGGGAAGATGGGAAAAAAAAGGGAAGTGTTAATGGTTGCATGTCACACACTGACTTCTTTAATACCAAGAGATGCTGTTTACAATGACAGTTACAGCAAACTCTAATCATCAGTTCTCAGTATATATTTCATTATATTTATCGGTGTACTGGTTTCTGCTCATAGTTTTGTTCTGAAATGATCTGAGAGATTTGGTTTTTGATATTTTCTTGTGCTTATTACAAAACGTGTGTGTGTGTGTGTGTTGTGTGTATGCATGCATGTATGTGTGTGCGCACCACTGAAGAGAAGGACTTTGATTCCAATAAAACCCAGGTGCATTTAAGAAACAGTTCTCAGACATCAGTGGTTTGCAGCTGCTCTCTCTCTCTCCCTCTCTGTCTCTCTCTCTTTGTCTCTGTCTCTGTCTCTCTCTCTCTCCCTCTCTCTCCTGCTTCCCTTCTCCTTGGCTCCAGCTGAATCCCGCTGCTCTTTATCCCTAAACCCTGAATATTAGTTAGTATTTGCCGCTGCTCCTTACTTCAGGTCATCTGAGGCGAACTCTGCTAAAATACAAGTGGATGTTTGACCCACTTTCCATTCTATATTAAAACCTCCTGGATCCAATAGAGAAGTCAGATTTAATCACTGCAGGGCAAAGCATTGAAGTGGAGGACGGGATGGAGGGATGCAGACGTGCTCCTTTATATTCTTTTACATTATGACTCCAGTCCTTCATTTTCCCATTTGCTTGATAAAATATGCAGGTGCAGCCTTTTGTTTTTATTAAAGTGGATTTAAAATTCATTCTGAGTTCTGAGATGATCGACCGCCGCTCAGATAAAGTGTTTGTCTTGCATCAGACGCTGGGATTCGCTGGTTTGCAGCTCCGGCCTGAATTGCAGTTGGAAGGTGATATGACACAACCTGTGATGAAAGGCCCATTTTCCACATCAGAAATAATTTTATGTCATCCCGAGGCTTATTCTGCTCCTCAGGCTCCGCTAATGGTATTTCTCCCAGCTCTGGGTCATGATGACACCTCATTAGTCTTGGCATTCAATTAAAATAAAATGCCAGATGAGATAATATAGGAGTGTGTGGGGCGCCGTATTGCTGAAAAGCAAACAATTATTCCCTAAGCAGGATGTGCTTACGCTAACTCTTTGCTGATGTTAACTTGAGGAGCGATTTTCCACACGGACCAAGCACATTTGCTGGGTTTTTTCTGTTTGCAAATTCGCCCGCTGGCAGCTCCAAAAGCAGCTTTTTCAAACCCGCTGGAATTGCATTTCCCTTCAAATTCGTGAAGGTGACAGCAAATTGCTGCGCGACAGCTTTCTACCAAATGCTACCAAAGGGCCCAGCTTCCTCTCCTCTGCAGGAAATAGTTTGGATTTCACTCACAAAATTCCATTCATCACCTTCCGCCACCTTCGAAGCTTCCATAGCGGGCGCCAGAATTGGATTTGGGCAAACCGGGTGAAGCTGCTGGTTCAGTCGCTGTTTGGTTCCACGATGATGAGAGGAAGTGACTAAAATAACAGAATAAAGTAGTTGCTCTTTGTAGTTTTGGCTGCCTTCCGTGCGGCTTTGAGTCTGGCAGGTCTTGGCAGGCCTTCTGTCCTTGATCCTCTGACATTTGGCACCGTTGTGACACTTCAGCGGCCGAAAGGACAATTCTCAGCTGAGCCTGCTCAATATTTCAAGCCCCTGTGACATTTCATTAGATGAAGAGGAGTTTAGAGTTCTGGCAAATGCTTTTTCCCCTCACATCTAACGAGGCCAGGTTAGTCAAGTTGATAGTCACCTGCGGGAGAGAGCGATGCAAGCTTGCCACACACACACACACATGAAAGGGTACACACTTGCAGGCACACACAGAGTGAATGGGGTAACCTTTTATGAGCTGTGTGATGCAAATGTCTCTGGCACTGGGAGCAGTGTGTGTAATGTCTCAAGAATATTCATGTTTGTCATGAGTTTAATTGTAGGGATGTTTAGAATCATCACCAGTGGAGCTCTAGGTGGCGATCTTTCTGACGAGCCGTTCCAGAGTCCCATCGATGGCAGTATTGAATTTTCTATTTCTATTCTATTCCTCGAGTTTTTCCCAAACTACAGATTCGGTGAAACAGGAATGGTAAAGGGTAATCAGTGCTGCCACCTAGAGGCCACTTGTGAAATATTTTATATAAGGAGCTATTTTTGCTGTTTCTCATGCAATCTCAAGTCCATCTATCATTTTTTCCCTATTTTTTTTTCCTATAATGAATAAAATACACCCACTTAGTAGGTATATGTAGGGCATTATGTTGTCATAGCGATGCTTCCTGTGTGTACAGCCATTGTGATCATATAAACTCAAGAACAATATGATAATAGCTTAATGCATCACAGCTTCCCGCTACAGATAAGATGATCTCATTATGTTTCAGAGCACGTCCCTGCATAAATTTACAAAGGAATGAGGATTTTTTTCCCCCCTCCATCATTACTTGGTTTTTTTAAACAGGGAGATCAGGTCTCTAATAAACACGTCGTCTGATGGGGTACTAGCAGCAATAGCAGGGCAGGTAGTTAGCTTTTGTAGCTTCTCTTAGGATGATTTGTTTATCTCCAATGAGAGGTTGTTAAAATTGGAGGAGAGTTTTCCTCTCATTCCTCCAGCATTCCAGAGTTAATGAGAAACCACAAAGGAATGGCCCAGCAATCAGCTGGAGTTTTATAGCAAAGTGAAGTGCATTAGGTGGTAATAAGACTGAGCAGAGCCTGGATCATGGCTGAGACATTTCCCATCCCTGTGAGCTCAAACCATTTAATCGATTTCCATCTGTCTCCCATGTCCACTCCATTCCAACCAAAGCGCCGCTGTTT
Organism: Lucifuga dentata; assembly: GCA_014773175.1. Lineage (NCBI taxonomy): Eukaryota > Metazoa > Chordata > Actinopteri > Ophidiiformes > Bythitidae > Lucifuga > Lucifuga dentata. The sequence goes on from VXCM01000441.1 coordinate 66,925, forward strand.
AGAGATTTCAAAGAGGGGACGGAGGAGAAATCTGCTCTTTCCGTTAAAAAAGAGGAGCTGTGGATGGGGAACAAAGGAGAGGAGCCATTTGTTTGATCTGCTTCTCCAGACTTTGCTTATTTTTAGACTCGGCTTCAGCAGAGACAGTCATGACATTCTTGCCAAAAAATCTTCTTCCCCACGTCGGCGTCTTTGTGAAAGGCAGGCAAAACACACTTTCCGTTGTTGTGATTGCACCAGGGAGCAAACTAATGGATTATTCATTGTTTACCTGTTGGATACAAAGTCTGTAATTAAATGATGGGGATGCCTCCAGCTGTGACAGGTATCTCACAGTCTGCTTTCTGCTTGTGGAAATGACAATGCAGCAAGTACAGCGTCGCAGTTTCACACCCGATCCTTCAGTCTCCTCCTGCCGACCTTGTCAGTCAAAACATGTGTGTGGGGGTGTGTTTTATAGCATGTTTCAAGTCCTACACAATTTGGATCGTCAGTTTGCATCAATTCCGAGAGACTTTTTAAAGTTTGCATTTCTTACTTTTCAGGTAAACTTTATAATCCTGTAAAAATACACAGGTAGCACTATAAAAAGTAACGTGTGTAATTGTGTATAAGTATCAAGTCTTGCAGAGGCAAAAGTTGTCTCAAACTCAGTTGCAAGTCCTCCAGTCTCAAACTGACAAAGTGGTAAAATGTGTTTAATATCCACATGGTGGCTGAGTGTAAAGTTAGTGTTTGTTTGCTTATATGTCCACAGAGAAATTAGTACAGCAAACTGAAGAAATTGCGTGTGTGTGTATGTATTTGCAGATTGATTGCTTGGTGTCGGGTGTGTGTTTGCCTGGTGGCGATTCATAAGCACTGAGACCTTTCCTTTGCCTGCGTCTCATTAAAGCTTCCAGCCGAGAGAAATACCTTCCCTCCCAGATCTATTATGTCTGTACAGTATATATATATATATATATACATACACACACACACATGCATGACACACACCTACACAAGCAGCCAATATGTCTTTTCATCAAGACTTGCACTCTGTTTTCTTTCATAAGGCAGCATATGAGCTGTCATGTTGTCTTTTATCTTCAGCCAGTGAAATGAGTCGAGCAGAATAAAACACACTGTGGAGGGTCACTACGCAAAGATACACACTCTATCTACACATTTTACATATTTATTTAACTTCTTTGCTTGATCTTTTCTCTAACCTCTCATCACTACGTCCACTTCTCTTGCCTTTCAGCATTTTGTGTTTTTTAGAAGATGTTTCCGGTAAAGCAGCAGATTATAAGTACATACACACATTCACTTCACTTCCTTGTGTTTTGAGAGTTCAGAATTAGTTATCGTCAGGCAGGATTTCTCCTAGTTTCTGCTTTATGTATTAAAGGACCATACCGGCCATTTTGCATGTTGTTCTGAATACACGTCTTGTTGGTGATGATGGATTACCTATCCCAAGAACGTTTCAAGTATCAACAAGTTGATTTTAATAGCAGAATGAACTGAAACCAATGGAGGTCTGGAAGGTAGGAAAAACATTTTTAATTCACAGTTCCAGTAGTATGCTTTGGAAATGATTGTCAGTAACGTAAAAATTGAATATATTAGGCTCAAACATGAAAATTGAATATATATTATCAAACATGCAAAATGGCCGGTATGGTCCTTTATGTCGCATCAAATATTTCTTTTCTAATTGGTCTGTAGTCGCATCACATTGTTGCATGCATCATCTTGTCAGCTCGGACATTTTTGATGGATGTCTTCATGAATGTATTTGCACGCTCACCTGCGCACTTAGTTTTACAGCTGACTGGGTGAATATATGCTGAATTTTATTGGTCAGTCATTATATTTGCAAAAAAATGATTAGTATTTCTCAACATGCAGCATTTGGTGGAGCTGATCTGGATCAAGAAATAATTTCATTGATTGAGTTAAATATGGCAAGATCCAAATAAATTTTTTCTTTTGTTTTTTGGACTCAATAATGATCAACTAAAGCACAATTAAAACATCGAGAGAAGGGCATTAAATCTAATAGATGAATAAAAGAATTGCATGTATTTTCTATTTATATTCACTATTCAGATTCCACCATTCAAAGTTAGTGAGTTTTCACTGAAGCAGGTTGTCTTCTTACCCCGCTGAAATGCAACCAATCACATTGTTTCTTCCTCTAGAAAAGCTCCGCCTCCACTTTCAGGTAAATAACTGCATGTCTTGCTGGAGCTAACACCTCATCATGTTGAATCAAAATTATTGGATTTATTTATTGGTTTAGTGTAGATTTTATTGATTAAAGCAGCTTAAAAATGCACGATTTGGATGGAAATTTAACTCCGACATATTTTGCTTTTTCCTTGTAACTTTCCCTGTGGGTGACTTTGTGAAATAGTTAAGGTGTGTGTGTGTGTGGAAAACCTTCTCTTAATTAGCTTGGGTGCACCTTGACATTTTGCTCAAATAAGTAAATAAACCTGTTATCTAGCAACTCAGTCAAGTCTTTTTAGCTTTGTTTCTTTTGCAGCTCTTCTTTTCTTAGTTCCTGACATTTTTTAAGTAATTAGTTTTTTTTTTTTTTTTTCGTGCATCTTAGAAATTAGTTGCCGCTGATGTCTTAGCTGAGAACTGCTGGAACAGAGAGAGAGATGTCTGCTGCAGTCACATACATAAAGATAAGGCTCCAGTATGGCTCCTGTAGCAGCATCAACACCTTTGATACTGGTAATAAGTCAGCCGTTGCTGCATTTATTCATTCATGTTGCGTGAAGGTGACAGATTGTTGCTCGCAGCTTGGAAGTTGTGACTAGTTTAATATGTGGCTGTGAAGTGAGTTTTGTGTCTGTTCTTGTTATTGTCGTGGTTATCTGGGTTAGAAGTTCCATCGTTAGCCTCAGCCAATAGCGAAAGGCTTTAGTCTCTTGGGTAAACAGGTGTAAAGACACGCCAAACTCTAATTACAAATTAGCCAAAACAGATACAGTAAATTCAATTATAATCTCTGTTACTCATTCCTTAAAGGGCTATACCAGCCATTTTGCATGTTTGAGCCTATCAGTTTTCATACATGTTACGTTACTGACAGTCATCTGCCAAAGGATAAAAGACATGACATGTATTTTAGCTTTCCTGATATTTTGCAATATCAAATATTCAAGCGATACACCCATCTTAAAAATTAATGTTTCGCCTGCTAATAGTTACGCACCCTTATGAAGTCACGGTCCTTTAATTTTTTGATAAACGCAGGGCTTCTTTAGGGACTATATTCACCAGTGGAGACATACATTCACGCCGTGCTTTTTATTTTGCTTTAACACTAAAATGACGTAACTTTGAAAAAAAACCTGAATACACGTCTTGTTGGTGATGATGGATTACCTATCCCAAGAACGTTTCAAGTATCAACAAGTTGACTTTAATAGTATACCAGAATGAACTGAAACCAGTGGTGGTTTGGAAGGTAGGAAAAACATTTTTAATTCACTGTTCCAGTAGAAGGCTTTGGGAAATGATTGTCAGTAATTTACATATATGAACACTGAATATATTAGGCTCAAACATGTAAAATGGCTGGTATAGTCCTTTAAGGGTTTTCCATTTGCGTTGTTTCACCTGCTTTGTCTTTATGCTCCTTGTTCATGGATACTTCCTTTCTCATTTTTAATTAAGATTCATACATTATAATATGCATAAATAAAAAGAAAATTATATATATATATAATTTCCTTTTTATTTAAATTTAATGAAAAATTATATATATATATATAATTTTCTTCTTTTTTGTTTTTTGAGTAATACAGATTAGTTAAATCACCAAAAGAGGTGGNTATATAATTTTCTTCTTTTTTGTTTTTTGAGTAATACAGATTAGTTAAATCACCAAAAGAGGTGGATATAATTTTAGCTATGTCACATCCAAATCCAATTAATATTCCAGTATTTATTGAAATTGTCTTCAAATCCTTCCTCTCTTGTAAACTTTGAAAATATTATTTCATTACAAGTCTTTATCAGTCTGGATCCAACAGCTACATGGACATATTGCATCTTTAACTCCATAGTTAGCTTTACACTTTGTTAGATTTATCACCTTTTTGCTGTTGAATTTAGTGTTGTGTCTGATCGTACAAACAGAATTAGGTGAAGCTTGTTAGCCGTTTCCTCCTGTAGCACTTCTTTCATTTTTTGCTGGACTTATCATTGGGCTGCTTTGACAGCTGGTATGGTGAGGGAGTGTTCATGTCTATATGTTGAGAGCTGTTTATGCCGCACTGGTAGCAAAGCAAAGGCGTTATGGGCTGCAGGGCTTCCACACATCCTGACAGGGGAACGGAGAGGTCATGCATGACGTGATGTGTGATTACTGTGGATGACGCGGCTGCAGCAGAGGACGGAGTGATGGATAACAGTGTGCAGACTAGACTCTCGTACAGTAAATCCATAACCAGCCTGCAGCGCACAACCCGTAACTCAGATTTAAAGGGACAAAAGAACAGCTTTTTCTGTCATTTTCACATACCTTCACTGGCATTTTTGCTTGTTTCCTGCAGGGGATTAGTATGTAATTCCCTAAAGGAAATACAGGGATTGTATATGGAAGTCCTTTGAGGCCTACAGTCAAGTGCTTCTTGGGCGTTGAACATATGGAGTTGAATGGTCAGGCGGGAGATTTCTGTGCATCCTTGGCTGACAATGCGTAATGCATTTGTCATGCCAGTGAAGGCCAACAAGGCATAAAAGCCCTTCTGTCTTAATCGAGGCCCTCAGGGTAATTCAGTAATACAGCTCCAGCCTGTCATGATTTTCTGAAAAGCAAGATGAGGAGAAGGATGAGCAAGATTTTGAGAAATGGAAAATTGGGTCCTCTCTATTTGTCAACTTTGTTTTTGTACTGACAGTTGAGACTAAAAGAAATGAGCTCTCAAATCACGTAATGAAGTCTGAAAAGAAATAATGCAGAGGAATATTGTGTTTTAGGACATTTATTATGGTCATATTCACTAAAGACATATGATCCAGAAATAATGGAATGTATAATCTGCTCCTCATTTCTCTACACTATAAAGAAAAGTGAGAAAGGATTTTTTTTTTTTAAAGGACCACTCTGGCTGATGCAAAACATATTTTTTAGAGATCCTGAGTGTGATGAGAATTAAAAATAATTCCCTTCAGCTTGGCCCAATTTGCATGTGCTGAGCTGTAACAGATCCACCTTAAACCCCATGACTTCACCTCCCCAGTCTTTCAATTTCGCTCTTTTCCTCGGGTTTCCCCTTGTGGTTGAGTGCAAAGTTTGGTTTGGAGACGTGTGGATGAGCTGGACTGGAGGACGTGGTATTCAGGTCCACCCTTTCGATTCAGGCACAGTTTATGTTTAATCTCTGTGATAGACAGAGATTAATGGCTGAATAGGAACGGACAATAAAAGTGTCGTGTGGCATAATTGTCTATAATTTGCACATTATGATTATGTATTGTCCTGTATGCTTTGAATGCCAGATTTCCCCTCGAGAACAATAAGGATTTGATTCTGAGCCTGAGCTTGGGCTTGATGCCCAGAATTGGACCAGACAGCACTTACATGAATACTAGAGATGCCGGCACGTGACCAGAAAGATGCCAGAGTGACTCAATGAATCAATGTTGTGAATCAATGACTTGGAAAATGTGATTGGGTAAAAAAATCAACATGTAGGATTTGTGTTTGTTGCTAATTTCTGACATTGACAGCTGCCAAAAGAGCCATTCCACCGAATTGGGCCATTTCCATCCTGAGCACATTATATGTAGAAATATGCATGAAAAATTAACTATAAAATACATTTTAGTATTAACAAAGTGTCGTCTAATTGCAAATTTAAGATATATAATTTAAAACATTAATGAAAACTACCTAGAACACTGAAAAAAATAACATTTATTACCTGTCCCTGCTCTGAAACACTACACTTTATCGTGAAATATGATTAAAATCCTGCAGAAATCTTTTTAATTTTTTGCATTGTGTGACTTCATATCCCATTCATGCTTTAAATACATGTTTTTCACAATAAATCCATAATATTTTAGTTAAAATACACACTATGTCCCCAGGTTTTCACTGTCCTGCTACCCTAACACCCCNCCCCCGAAGAATTTGGAACATTCCACAAGTCATATGAGTAATTACAACTAAGTATTGAGTGTTGAAACACTCAGTACTTAGTTGTAATTATTCAATCAAAAAAGTGCAATTGGATTAATGAAATTAAATTTGATAGAAAAATCTGCTGTTGTCCTCATTGTCCACTTAGCGGAGCATGACATTGCTAGTGGAATGGGAACACCTCCCAGCAGGCCCCACCAAGCCCAACTGTCTGCATGACTGACCAGCACAGTGGGTCCCTTGGGACAAAACACGCTGACGTGCATGTGAATTCTGTTGTTTGTGTCTGACAAATTTATATGAAGATGTACTAAATGCAAAAAAAAAGCACGTCAGTGAACCGTAAAGGACGATGAAGATGAAGCATCGTGGAGATAGCTAGCAGGTCACGGATTCATTAAATTGCTTTTTCTCTGGCACGACAACTTACATTAAAAGATTACATGCAAAATGACAAGCGTGTTTAGTGCTTTTAATTGATCTTGTTACTGTATAGAACTCTCCAGCCTGTGGACATAGAAATGCTAATACTTCTCTAGTTATCCTTTGCATCAACAGATTTATTCCTTTTTTCTTCCTAAACAGCAGTCAGCTTCATTCTCATGCATGATGCCTGTATTCAGAGCTAGAAGCTGCTCAGTAAAGCTTCTTTTGACTGATCAAGGTTGAGGCAACTTTTGTTCAGGGAAGAGAGAGTATACAGTAGACAGGTAAAGTTGAACAGTTTTGTTTGCTTTGAAGTTAGTATTCCTGTGATCTGAGGCTTATGTAATGTGTGCATAAATGAGAAGAAGTTTCCTGCAACTGGTTGAGGTAATGCTATGCAAATGATTAAGAATTGCACATCAAAAAAAAGAAGTCACTCATGACCATTTTCTCGTTGATAATCTGGTGGTAGGTGGGAGATTTTTTTTTAAATTATTATTATTTCCCTAGTGACCAAAAATTTCCATAAAGATTTCCGTAACCAAAGCAGCATGGAGAGAGATGGTGCGTGTTCCCCTCCAAGAATTGCTGGAAAACACAATTTTTCTGTATATTTTTTAAATAAAAACAAAACATCAGCTTGCAGCTTTTAGGTCAGTGACAGTTCCACCTCTGTGATCATTTAATTTCTGCTTCCTAGAACCAACCTGGAACCCAAATAACCCAAACAAAATTAGCAAAGATGCCTCACATCGAAAGTGCATCTGTTGCCTGGCAACAATGTCTTGGCTAACACAGTAGCAGGACGGCACTGAGAAGTAGTATTTTTTGTTTTGCTGCATGCTGACTGAAAGTGGTTAGGTTTACTTGTCAATACTGTTGACATAAATAAAGTAGAATGATTTCTGTATAAAGTGTTTCATCTCTCACTTTTCTTTCTTCTGGTGTTTACAGTGAAACCGACAGTTATCGATGTGGGAATATACGTCAACAGCATTGGGCCCGTGTCATCCATCGACATGGTGAGTGTTTCCTCACATACACCAATAAAACAACACACACACATATGCCTCATCTCTGCACGTCGCAGATCAACCACAGCTGGTGGAGAAAGCCACACAGGCAGCTGTGGATGCTTGTTTTTCCAAATGTCATGGATCAGCTGGGATTAAGGAAGTTTTAAAACTCCATAGGACTGCGTTAGATAGCAGTTTGTGTCCCTTTCTTGTTTCAATTTTCTATTTAGGCCCAGAATCTTTTTCAAGTTTGACTGAAGGGTTGGGGAGAGAGAGAGATTAGACACAGATTAGTCCACATTTCATTGTTGGAGTTTAGAAGTGGAATACGGGGAGGCTGAGAGCTTGATTAGAGGTAATTGGAAAATGGTGACTTTGAAGACAGCTGAAAGCATAAGAAGTCCGTTGTTTGGCCTTGAGTGAAGTGCAGTAGACTAAATGGATGCAGTCATTCATTATGTATTGTACAAAAAGTCTATTCAGTTGTGCTCGGTACACTTCAGCCTGATATTTTTCCATTCTCTCTCAAACCCTGAAGCAGAAATAAAACATACCTGTATTGAAAGCATAAGTAGTTTATCTCTGAACTTTCCAAATTATCTGATGCTGAGAGGTGACTGTTGCCTGGCAACATTAAATATTTCTGTAATTTCTCTAAGTGTAAAAGGTAATTTACCTGGAGCAGAAATCCACTCAGTAACAGAATCTATAACTTAAATAAGTGAATTTTATGTAGTGCATTTTATGTTAACTAACAATATATTCTTTTATTTCTAGTAGTTGTGTAGCGTGCTTCATAATGTTTGATTTATCCCTAAAATGTAATCTTTGAATCCAAAATGTGTGTGGGCAAATTGTCTTTAAAATAATTGTACAGTAATACAATTTAATGACAGTTTATTACTTAAAATAACATTTATTAATCCCAATGGGAAATTACAGCAATAAATAAGGACCTTCAACATGCAGGTACAAAGAACACAAAGTAGTGATAACAAATACGAAAGACAAGGACAAAACCAAATAAAGAATACACAACCAAATCTATGTAACTGGGATTTTGTGGCATTTCAAGAAGTAGATGATAATTGAATTGTTCACTATACATTTATGTTGTCATGTAGTGTTTTTAATGCGTCGCTGCTTTTGAAAGTTATTTATTGTTGTTGGTGTCTGCCGCTTGGCGCCCGCCCGTCCGTGTGCACCTGCACCTTACAGCCACTATGGCTTAAAAAAAAAAAATGATCATTGCCAGTCTGTATGACATTCCATTCAATAGCTGCTGTCTGCCTTCTCCCACATCATTTTGGGATTAACTTGCTACACAGTCTGCTCATGCTAACCTGAGGATGGCCTCAAACTTCTTGTAAGAGTGAGTCAATGTTGCAGTTTCTCTCAGCAACTGGTAAAATTCAAGCAATGCCACAAAATTGCCAATTTCATCCTCATTATAATTTCCCTGGTTTGTTCATTACTCATAATTTAATCTGTTAGCTTGTTGTGTGTATTTGTCATTAACAGAATAAAGATTTGTCTATTTGAGTGAGGATGTTCTGTGGTTTTTACTCCCTAAACTACTGGTTTCATTGCTGTCATTCAAGTTTAATATGTTATGGAATATTTATTCTTTTCAGCACATTTGCAAGCCTTTTTTTAAAAACGTAATTCCGAACACATAATCAAGACTAGTTTATTTGTATAGACATGACGCATCAGACAGCAGCACTCACGAGTGTTAAAGAGAGAAACTCCACGTAACACCACACAAACTTTATAAACACCGATCAACTGCAACACTATTCTGAAGTTCGCGAGGACTTTGCGAACACTGATGACGCGGTCTGCAGCGATTACGTCACAGTTAAAAGGCAGTTGACGAGAACATTGATTGTGTGGCACCGTGGCGCACATGGATAAGGTACGTCGTGAGGGTTTGGACGCCTTGCCCGGGCAAGTGTGGTTCGAGCCCAAGATCCGACGGGGAAAGAGGGAGTGGGGAGGTTCCTCCCCCGGGCGTTTCTGGGGTCTGAAACCAGGGGGTTATGAAATTTTGTTGGACGGAAAAAAAAAAGTTTTTTAATTAAAATTTCGGGGTGCGTGGCCGAAAATTTGAGCTGGGTTAAAAAAAAATATATATATTCCCCCCTTCTAAATGACATAAGGTGATGTAAGAAGTCAACTCGAGAAAAGATATGAATATTGTATTAACAGATTTACAAAAAAAAATGCCATTATTCATACCCTTCAGATGTTCAAGAAAGTTCTGTATGCTAAAACCTTTAGAGGGGGGGTTCTCAAAAATTCCAGATTCTGGAACATTCTAGAACAGTTTTATGGATTGTAAATTTGGGGGCTAAAAAAAAAAACATGTTCAGTTTCTAGTCAGCACTAAAGCTTGTCAAGCCTAAAACCAAAGAACTCAGAGAGGACTTCAGGTCACTTATTGTGATGCCAACAAGGAGGAAAAAGGCTTCAGCTGTCAGTGGCCATAGTGCAGAATGTCATTAAGAAGCACAGAGTTCAGCGCAAAAAAAAAAAATATATATATAAAATCAATAATTATTTAAAAAAAAAAAGCATTTCTGTAATGTGTCAGCATTTTAAAAAAATTGCAATTTTCCTTAAATGCTGACACTTTATAGAAACTTTTTTTTTTTTTTTAAACAAGGCTGCAAACAGGATTTAGTTACACTTACAGGAATAGTGAACAGAGACTCGGCAAGAAGCAGCAGACCCACCTATACATGAACATAACAGCTGAGTTTTAACATCTGCAAGCATCAGCACGTGTGGCAGTGAGAACCTAGAATAGGAGGAGACGAGGTGTTAGAGGAAGAAATCAATCCAACAGCTTTTAGCAGGTAGGAACAAAGCATTAGAGCAGCTGCAGCGTGATGTGGGGATGTGAGTAAGAGCATGTGGGATTCTAAAGAACGACGCTTCATTGAACAGGTGACTTGTGTAACTGCCAGAAGTAACATGTTGCTTTATTCCACTTCAGTTTTTTTTTTTCTGTTTTAAAGGGAGGTTTCCTGGCAGCAAAATTTACCCATTACCCCATTATCAATGAGTTGTAATGATAACAGGACCGTTTTGCATGTATAAGCCCAATTATATACAACTCATACATATTAAACTGGTTAAATATTAACCAAAACCTTAATCAAGCTCTCCTCTGGAAGGTTGGGAAAACAATTTTAATATTTACCACTCAGTAACGTAACAGGTTGTATATATTGGCTCAAACATGCATCTTTTAACATCTCTCCTGCAAGCAAGTTTGTTATGAAAATATACATTCATCAGGTGTCTAGTTTAGAATGCTCACTGAAACAAAACCCACAGTTTCCATAATTTTTCATTATGTTTCTGCCTTCCCCACAAACTTCCACTATGTATGCAAAATATTTCTTTTGTTCTATTGATTCTCAGGAGTAAAACATTATGCCCTCAACATGCACAAATGCCATTCATATCTGCAGGCAGTGCACATACTCTTTATTATATGTGACAGAAGTTCACCATTTCCCATTCCAGTGTTGGAATGGTCACATGGTCCAAAACATCATCATCATCACCGTAAGGCTGCCTGTAGGGCAAAGCAACAACAATATCAAGATATATATTCACTGACCTGATATTTAAATATTGTTCCCAATGATGAAACAGCACTCAAATGGATGCCTCACATGGAGAAAATCAACTAAATTTATTCTTCCATCAATTTTCTTCTTCTAGGATTGAAAATAGTCCAGCAACCAATTTGCCAAGGTCTGAGAGATAAAAATATTTCACTCATAAATATTTATATCAACTATGCAGCATCAATTTTGCCTCAAGAAATACATTAGTCGGTGATCTGTGCTTAAGTTTGAGCTTCCCTCCACTGCAAAGAGTGATATGATAAGATGCAGGACAGTATTTCAGAGCTCACTGGTTCTATGTGATGAGCAGTGAAGCTGAGTTGCCCATTAGTAATGAGTTTGTAATGATAAGATAACACTATGGCCTGTATTAACTTTTAGTAAGTTCATTAGGAAAATTCTGCTGTGTGTGTATGTGTGTGTGTTAATGCCAGAGATATCCACAGTGGCCACGTTATTACTTTCAGCACCATGGACAGCTCATTTCTATTCTAAACCAGTTCAGAAATGAGTTTCTTCTTCACTGGTAAACAACAGATGGATACTCATATAGATTAGCCATTTATAAAATGTCAAAATCTAACCCTGTCATTGACGACCTGGCCTCATTTTCTAATTGAAAGTTTGTGGGTTTGAAACTTTCAGTGAATAAGTGCAATGATTTACATCAGAATCAAGTTGCTGCTAAATAAAGATAGTATATCTTGGCCTCTTGGGAAATAAGTTTTGGTACAAAGATGTGGTTGAGCAATGTCTGTAATTGGCTCTGCTGTGCAAAAAAAGATGAGGCTGGATAAGGAGGAAGTTATTTGTTCTGATGCTGTTCAAGTCAAGCTAATTAATTTCAGTCAGAAGTACTTTGCTGTCAGCATCCTTTGGCTTTAATAATGGACTTGTATTATCAGATCCTGACTTGTATTTGCATTCCCAAAGGGTTGTTGATTTCATCACGCAGTAACAGGAAGTTTCCTGGCTAATAATTCCACAGATAGCTGGAGGAAAATGACATAATTTGGTGTCTAAGATGAACTTTTTTTGTTTTAGGTTTTACTTGATATGTCTAAATATGTATTAAATGCCCAAGTAGTAATGATAAGTGAATTTGAATTGCAATTACTAATCATGCTCTGTGTCAAATTATGTATAACTTCATTGGAGGAAAGTAGTCACATTCTGAATGTTTTCAAACCTAAACTCCCTCTTGATTACCTCACATACATGCCAGCCTTTGTTTCACTGTTTTATGTCAATAGCTTTGAGTAATGGGCCCTCAACATACCATCAGTTTGAGAGTGTGAATTAGGTTCTCGGGGGAATTATGCTGTGTTTAATTTCACTCAGATGTCTCGGGCCAGTATGCTTCATCATTTTGCATAATGTCCATGAATAATGGACCTGCCTCAGTGCCTCGTCTTGTCCCTTTTGGGGAACGTCGTGAGACTTAATTTTCACCAGGAGTAACGCTGTTGCTTACCGTTTCTTTATGCGTCGTCCCGTCTTTATCCTTTAAAGGTCATCCAGGTTGACGATAATGACTCTGGTGACAGATGTGTTAGGAAGGTCAGGCCTCGTCCGTCTGTTTTTGGAAAAGGTAAAGTCAGGGACACTGTATAAAAGCGTGTGTGATTTGTGATGTTTGGTATGAGGTTATGGATGTGTACTTGGCATCTTTACAACATAATGTGTATGGATGCTCTTAGGCACAAAGAAAAAGCTGTCACTTGCTGTTGTTTTAGGTTATTTTATAAGTGATTATTATTTTAGTTATTTTAGTGGAGAGGTACTTAAATACAAATGTTAAAATGTCAAAGGCCCACAAAGAAAATTTACAATAAGACAAAGGTATGTTTATTAAAGATGTACAGATGATAGCGGAGCAGTACAGTCGGACGTTCAGTCTCGCTTTCTCCGCAGCGGGGAAAGCGGAGAATTTTGACTCATTGCATCGTAGCAATGTCTCGCAGATAATTCAAATAATAAGAGTCTGGAGACAGTTGTGGTTCGGTCCAGATTATTTTAGTGAGGACAAATATGAAAACAAATTAAAGCTCTACTGTTTTCTGTAAGAATAAATCCTCTCCTAATTGCCTACTTTTCCTTTCTTTTATATGAACTACACCTTTCTAAGGATTGTTAAGCTGAGTTACTCCAAAGAGTGACCGTACCTCTGTCTCACTTTTCTCACTCTCTGACCTTATCACTGAAGTATCAGTTCACCTCGTTTACATTACAGAGGACTTCCTGCTGATTCTGACCTTCTGCCAGCCATGTTGGAGGTTCTTAGCTGTTGGGTGACTGGAGCTGTGAACAGCTGGTTATGATTCAAAATTTAAAAACCTGACTTGTGCTCAAAACTCTTCATCTCGGTAACCATGACTCTTGCAGGGCGGGACCAAAGATTTGACATGTAAGCCACAAAATGCAATATGTGAACCTCAAAATGTAATTCTACCATGAGAGCAAAAAACTTGAGTAAATCTATCCACAGTGAAGGTCTATATATTTAAAAACTCTGTAAAATATTAACAACCTCTGATTGTTTTTGCCCTTCATCTTCCCTGTTATATTATATTTAGCCATTATTTGTGTTCAGCCGGTTCTCTGGAGGCCTGTGCTGTGCTGGAGCACGTCGTGTTTGCCGTGACATTTGTTGTTGCTGCTGCTTCAGAGTCTCTGATGGATTATTACATTCATAACCCGACAACTGGTACATGCGGTGCTTTGTGTGGCTTCACTCCACTCAGGACCAAAACTGGACCGCAGATACACTTAGATAGCCAGACTCACTGTCAGGATTCCAGTTGCTATAGCTACACTCTCATCCTCTCAGTTACTTCAGTTTGAGTTCTCTGACTGAAGGAATATACACAGATAAACCACCCACAAGGCGAGCTATACAGCAGAAGAAAATGTGGCCCTCACATATGCTGCCTGTTTGGGACTGATGCCGTGTACACAAGTTTTACCGTAGCCTGCCTGTTCCTGCATGAGTCATGGTTTCACAACATCAGAAAGCTGCTGGTGTTTTTTAGCTTAGTGTCTATCCATGAGGGACTTTTTAAATGCAACTTCACAGGTCAATTTTGCTGAAAGATTCTGGATGAAACTGCCCACCCAAGCCTGAAATATGACTAAGGACTCTCCACAAAAAAAAAAAAAAAAAAAAAAAGTTTATCCAGTCAGTGGTCTGTATATCCAGCCAACTCTGTACTCCATCCCACTTTCCTGGGGCATAACATAATGTTTGTTCAACAAATGTAAATTGACCAAAAGAGGTCTTTACAGCAATGCCAGCAAGGCAAACACTTTGACATTTTACCTGCTTAAGTAAGGAAATTCCTATCTGCATAAGGCAATGTTTCTACACTAAAACTTCTTACAATTAGGAGAGAGGTCACTGCAGAGGTGAAAACTGTGCTGAAGTAAAGCATTTGTATGATGCTGTAATTTAATTTCCATATCAAAAGCATAATGTGTACTTCAGCGGATCCAGTGAGTGCGGCGCTGCTTTGCTGTGTTTCTTTGATGTGGACACATTTGTGCTCAAACAAACACCATTTTCTCCCAGGAAAGACGAGATAAAGACTTCTTAGCACTCACATATCATCCACCACATCTCTTTCTGTCTCTCTGCTGCTTTAAGAAAAAAAAAGAAAAAAGAATGCCAGACCCAGTGTACTGACTCCACTTCTCTCTCCCCAGGAGTACCAGATCGATATTATCTTTGCCCAGACCTGGGTGGACACTCGTCTGCGTTATAACAGCAGCAGCATGCGGATTCTAACCCTCAACAGGTAGACTGGGCTTGGACTTTATTGTGACACAGATTCCATCATGAAATGTACGACTAATGTGCAAATAGCTGCATTGCTACACTAAAACCATCAAAAAGTAGCATTCTATTGATAATTACAAGCATTTTTTCTGTCTTCCTACTAAGGCAAATTTGTTTCAAAGCGTTGTATTTCAACACTTTCATATTGTGAATATCTCATTTGAGAGCAAAATTCAGGTCTCTCTTTGGAACAGCCCTGTAATTAATGGAACAAATTGAATGATATGCTTTGTTTTTCTCTTGTCACGCAGGTATTGAAATTGAATTATCCTGTTGTGAGGATGCCTTTTGTCTTCTCTCTCCCTCTCTCTTCTCTTCTTTCTATCTCGTTTTCAAACAGCAACATGGTCGGCTTGATCTGGCTTCCAGACACCATCTTCAGAAACTCAAAGAACGCTGACTCCCACTGGATAACAACACCCAATCAGCTGCTCCGGATCTGGAACAATGGAAAAATTCTCTACACACTGAGGTAAAAGCTTTCCAAATACCGAATAACAAAAACACACATTGTGCTCTATGTGTTTTGCATATATCCATAGCAGTGATTAATCATTACTCAGCTTAAAAACTATATTTATTAAAGTGACCTAGGTATGCTAATATACTTTTGGTGTTAAAAGTGGATTCTGACGGAACAAATCCAGGTGTGAATGTACTCAATATCTCATCAAAACCAAGATCAAATCAGCCTGAGCACCTCCAGATGATGCAAGTACTTGTAAATGCAACAGAAGCAAGCTTTAGGACAGTGAATTATCTTCTTATATTCTTTTTTTCCCCTTTATGTCGTCTTCGTGATTCTAATTTTAATATCCCGGCTCTTCCAACAGCACAAAGTGTTGCACTTTACCTTTAGTGGCAGAAAACTCTGTAAAGAGAAACTTCTCTTACATGTCTTTCTGTTCCAGCAACTGACAGCTTCTCAGTGTAAGAGGGAAAAGATGTGCATGCTTGTGTCTGTCAGTCAAATGTTGGCTTCTGAGTAACACCAGGCAGACGCTGCACCTCTGCTGAATAACTCGCTGAAGGAATTTAGAAGAAACTCTTTGACACTGGAAGTAAGTTAGTTTATAGGTTTTAAAGGCACGTCAGTTTGAGATCCTCAAAACTTCATTATTACTGGCCTGGGGTGGAGCTGTCCAGGGTGCTGAATGTTTTTTGTTTGGAGTGTGCTGGAGTTGATCGGGTGCTGATTAGCACTGGTTTGGATTTGGTTTGGAATTGGTTTGCAATAGAATGGAGCTGGCCAACGCACTACAGGGGATTGTTTTGGATGGAGAGGAGCTGTCCGTGGTCCTGGATGACTCTGCTGTCCACTACTGACATAACATAACAAGCCTGGCTGCTGTGAGCTGCATTTATCTGAGAAAAACACACACACAGCAAGGAGCATGTGTGTGTGTGGATTTCAGAGGACAGCAGAAATTTAAGTGGTACCTGAGTTTAAGAACAGGGGCCAATTTCACCTCTATCAAGGATTTCAAAACTAGACCAGCCAAATAACACCACCATGAGTGTTTATTTTCACCAGACACACAAGGATAGTTCAGACAGCATCTGGAAGAGGTAGGATTATTCCAATAAGATTCTATTTTTTTTCTATTTTTGTATGGCTTATTGTGTTTCTTTTATCTGGCAAATTTTAACCAGCACTCAGAACAAGCTGAAGTGTTCGCTGTGTGACAGATGTGTGATATTTCTCTCCAGGGACCCAGCTTCTATTCTTAAGCTCAGCTGCAGCTGCATTACAGGTGTCATGGCAGGAAAAATACACCATTACTAAAATAGGCTCCTTCTAAACATTCGCCAAATGAGGTTCTGGGATCAAACAAACTGAGTTGTACGTATGCCATATAAAACAAATTGCTTGTCCAAATTTGTAGCTGGTACTTATTATCTAAATGGTTCATCACTGCAAATATTATGCATACTAACATGCATCGCTGCCTTTTCCAATCGTTTCATTTATTTTTATCATTTTTTCTGCAGATTAAACTTTGAAATCTTTCAGCTTCTTCCACTTTATCTATGATATTATTAATTATCATTGCATGTTCATCTCCCACTTCACTAGATTAATTTATCAAAGCAGCTGCACATAACAGGTGTTAGATTTATTAACTTTGCTCAAATCTGAAGAAATAGAGCTTTTTTTCTCCCCCTTCATACATATTAACAAGCATTTACTTTCCAGCAAGGTGTGTATCTGCAGGCTGTCATGCCACTGCACCTGATAAAATATTTCTGCCAACAGTTTTCTTTTGTTACATCCAAGCAGCTATGGCGGAGTGCCAACATGGAACTTCTGATGCTGTTTTTGGGATGAATAATAGATGGTGGCCAAAACGGATTAATTGCGTGGAAGTAAATGGAAATGAAAGCATTAACTGCTGAAATACAAACTTCCTAGGTCATTTTTGAGAGCCATAAATCTCTGGCAATAAAATACTAATACTAATACTAAAAATACTAATACTAATGTATCATTAGTATGATACATTGCAGTAAACTGAGTTGGAGTTTTAGTTGTTGAAATTGAAGCTAATCTGCGTCTTGATGGGGCTGATTTGTGACCGCCGTTCTCCTTCCAAACATCTGGTGTATTGACTTGTCCAGTGATCGTAGCTAAGTACGGCTGTTTTTAGCAGCCTGTGCCTGTGGGCCCTGACCTGATGCCTATGTTAATGTGCGATACCGACAATTAAACAGCTCTGTCATTTTGAGGGAGTTCACACATCAGCCAGGCAGCTGAGTGTGAGCTGCACCATCTGGCTTCAAACCAACTCTTCATATAGACAATAACACAAAGGGGCATGAAGTGATGCAAGCAGTGAGGAATACCTTGCATTCAAGCCGTCCACTCTTCTTAGGCCAACAAATGAAGAGATGGAACACCTCGATGTTCAGGAATCTCTTTGTCTTGGTCTTCATTACTCTCTCTCTCTCCTTCCCTCCCCCTCTCTCTGTTTCTCTTCAGGATGACCATCAATGCAGAATGCCAGCTGCAGCTCCATAATTTCCCAATGGATGAACACTCCTGTCCTCTTGTCTTCTCCAGCTGTGAGTCTTGGAAACACACACATTCACACATGCACGCGCACACACACACACACACAATGCATTTGATGCCTGTACATGCAACACCTGCTGTGCTATAAACAAACAGTAAAGTTTTATTTATAGGGTCTTGTCAACCAGATAAGTTTTAGTCAAAGTCAAACTGAGCTGTGATGGCAGCTATGAATAAAAAGAGAGAAAGACCTAATAAATGAAACAAAATAAATGAAGTCCAGATGCTTGATGGTAAACCACCTACTGATGGCATGTTAAAAGCGTGGTGGTGATGTTGTCGTTTGCCTATCCCTGCCATCTTACAAATCATTTACAAAACCTGTTGCTAAGCTATGTGCTGAGGGTTTGTGTTTTTTTTTTTTTAGCCGAGTGCTGCATAAAAAATATCTTCTCATTGTCACAAAAGACAGGAATTTCTTTTTTTTCCCTCACCTGCTCTCATGGATGGGCTTCTCATGTGTCACCCGGTGAAACAAAGTGTTCTTTGCATCGCTCAGCGCTATCTTATCCACCAGTCACCATTTCTCTAAAGTCTGACCAGCTAATGAGTGAAACTGTCAATCACGCGTTGCAGGCAGCGGTGCACATTTAGAAAACGTTTTCACACTTCGGCACAGCCTTTACCTTTAGTGTTGGAAAAAAATGATAGGAGATTTAAGGCAAGTGAGGTTTTCGAACTTGCGGGTGACATTTCTAGGAAGTAATGGTGACACGTACATACCTACACCTGTGTAATTGCCAATTTAGCTTAGAAACAGTAGCAGCTTGTACAATGAGGACATCTCTTTGTTTAAAATGAGACTGAGTTCAGTCTTTGCAAATGTAAGCAATCTAACTGATAGATGAAGAGTCAGAGTTCAGACGTATACGTCGGGCCAAAATGAGAGAAATAAGATATCAAATTGCCACTGATCAGAGGGTTTTTGGCTGAAACATGTAGAGCAAATTTAGCAGTCAAGACAGCAAAGGTTTTGATAAATTGTTAAATCTCAAAGACAAAATTTGAGTATTTTTACAGTATAAAGTAGAAAATGAGATTAAACCTGATTTAATGTACTAAGATAAAAACTTACACAATTTCTTGCCTTTTTTGACTGTTGGAAAATATTCTCTGATACTTTACCTATGGTTTGCTTAATTGTTTTAATAATTGTTTGCTATTTTATCATGGATAGATGTAACTGACCTTCAATATGTCCAGAGTCATTAGCATATTAGTGATGAAAGATAAAATTGAGTAACACACAAAAATAACTTTAGCGTCGTGTTTTTTCTGCGACAGGACATGATGTCACTTTACAACTTGCGGGATATTTGGTGGCTATAGTTCCCTGATGTGATTGAAAATGACTTTGCCACTGTCTTTTATTAAACATGTTCACATCAATGACTCCAGGTAATCAATTGAGTCTTTCTGAGCTTCACACAATCTGCTCACAATGAGATGAGATTGGATGTTAGGTGGTGAAAGAGCTATTGACTGTAAATGGGCTTCCATTATGGCTCTTCTTTCACTGAAAGGATTTGCAGTAATAACCCTTTTCCAGTCTCTGTTCGTGACCACGGTGTGACGGATCTGTGCTGGAGCTGTAATACATGACTGGTTATACTGCCTTACAAAAAAATGACAAAATCACATTTGAACAACCATGTTACATTTCAAGATTTGGCTTAAACAACTTCCAAAATCTGTGCAGTGCCTGAGTTTAAGAAGAAAATGATCATTGTTTCAGTAATTTCCCCTCACAATGCAAAAAAGGCTTTATGATAAAAAATACAAATACTTTTCTGACATCTGCTCTATGCTTCTATTTGACGTATTTCATTATGTACATGGAAACATGTTTAGTTTAGTACTTATTAGAGTCGACTCTATTTTCCTCTGATTTGGAAAATGTGAAGCTGCCCAGATAAGTTATTTACCATTCATAATCCACTTTAAAGCTCCAAGTGGAATGCAACAAAACATAAAGCTTAAAATACATCCCAACACAAAAAGCTTGATGATACCCGAAAAGCTGGAAGCACAAAAAAAAAAACTTCACAGAGCAGCGAGTGTTTCGCTCAGGTTGGCTTCATCTGTTTTGCATAAACGTGCCGCCTGCCTACAAATGGCGCGCTCCCCAGCAGATGGTCTGTGAGATGGAGATCTGTTGAGGGAGAAGTGACTTATTGTCTCTCTCAGTTGTTGTAGATCAGAATGACATGTGATAATGAACCAGTCTGCCACGTCTGGCCGTCGCTTTTATCTAATGGCCTCGCACGGGATCATTTCTTACATGCCGCATCAACCGTTCTGCTCAGGACAGGACGTTTTTTTCAATGTGTGCTTGGTTCTTGCCCGAGACCTGCAGTGTGTGGCTAGGTGGTTGCATATTTATGTTCTGGTGGTTGCTATGGTGTTTGGGGTGGTTGCTAGAGGTCATCAGACTAGATCATAGGGCCTATAGTCAGTGCTGAGAATAAGGAAATAATCATGATTGCAGATTTGAAGAGAGCTAACGCTGACGATGAACTGCTACTGACCTTCTATACAGGTACACCTGTTGAAAGGATTTTCTGTTCTGCCAAAGTGAAAAAATGCTTTGAGTAAGCTGTTTTCTTTCCCCTCACTTTATGCCAACTTATCTGTACTAAGCACACTGTCTTTCAGAGAAGGAGAAGAAGAAGAAGGAGAAGAAAATAATTTTAAACAACGCCTCCTCCGCCCGTATGCACACACACTTTGGGCTGCATACAGCTTTGGCTAGATAAGTGGGGTTTTCCACATAAAACATTATGAGCTCCAGAAAGTTTAAGAAATTCACAAAAAAAAAAAAGGATTCTGAGGTTAAAACTGTCTATATTTTAGAAAGTGAAAAATATCTGAATTATCCTGATGTGGTAAAGTCTGCACATTTGGTCATCTGTACAATATTAAATGACCCATACGCCCTCAATTACACAACACAGTTTATCACTTTGTTTACAGAAATATGGAGGAAGCAGACATTGCTTGTCTTCTCTGCTTGGAGAATAGACAGGGAGAATATTAGAGCCACGGCCACAGAAGATTGTAATTTATGACTTTGTGTACGAACATGATGCTTCAGGGGCTTTTAAAGGCATGAAATATGGCCCTACATTTGTTCCTGATAGAGATACAGTGGTAGCACAATGGTAATACCGCCGCCGGCAAAGCTAATTGTGCAAGAAGGGCAACAGAAATTCAACGGCAATAACTTTTGCCATCTGTACTTGTGTTTCAATAAATGCCTGTCCTGCCTCTTGTGGTTTTGGTGATAGCTCTCTTTGGTTCTAGATGGCTATCCTCTAAATGAGACCATTTACATAATTAGCCTGGTTTCACTGCAGGGCCAAACAAGGCTTGCCACTTGCTCATTATCACTGTCAGTCAGTTATGGTTTCAGCTCAGTGTTATTTTGATATAACATTACTAATGTATAATTTAAGCCGTCACTGATGTCCTATTTTTAATGCTTTCTGCGTGCTTGTGAAATTCCTCCACCCTTCCTCCTGCAGTTTTAATGCTAAACATGTGCAGGGAAAGTAAAGTTACACAAATGAACCCACTTTAAAGCTTTTTAAGCAGGTTATTGCTAATTTCAACCCAATGCATGTTTCTATCTTGCTGTAACCAAATTTAGATTTTAAGACTTCGTAGCAGATTAAATCAAGGTACGGTGGATATTTGTTTGGCATTACTGCATTATATTCCAAAAACTGCTCTGCTGGTCTGCAGCCCACCAGTTATTGAGTTGGTATTGAGAAGAACTTGTATAAATTTGTATAAATCTATAAAGAATTGATACATATGTTAAATATAAGTCACGCATAGCACAAAATTGCACTGCTGCATTATTAATCTTTGCCTTCTTCTTCTTCTCCCTTTGCATTCTGTCTTTCTCCGGCACGCCTGACTGTCCGTCTGTCTGGGTTCTAGACGGCTACCCACGAGACGAGATTGTGTACAAGTGGAGGCGGAACTCAGTGGAGACGTCGGACCAGAAGTACTGGAGGCTTTACCAGTTTGACTTCATGGGGCTCAGAAACACCACGGACATGCTTTCAACAACAGCAGGTAAGAGAGATGCCAGCAAAAGGTCAACCGCTGATCTCTGGTCTTGCATAAACGCTCTGAGTATGATGCAGAGGCGAAAAAGACACAGATTACATTTAGTCCACTGCTCTGCTTACGTACAGGCTTCAAGTACCAGTACTTTATATACTCAGAGGGTGATGTACTGCATCTTTTTCTAAAAGGTCAGATTCTTTGCAGTAAATATAACTTCAGGTAATTTCAGAATATTGCTGCTGTTAGTTAAAACCTCATATCTAAGCCTTTTCAGAGGCACAATGTATCTGAAATAGAATCACAAAAGTTTGTAATCTTGAAAGCATTATTATTTCATTCTGGAATTTTATTTGTTTTATTCCAAGGTGTTGTGAATTGGAGATACCAGGTTGTAACATTTACCATACCACACATCGATAAATTGAATACGTTTCTTCACAACATTTTGATTACAGGAGTACATTTGCTGCAAATTCTTATGTACTTTTGTTGGGTTGTAACGGAGTCATATTAGTACTTCTTCCACCACTGAAATGAACAATATGGCGTCACAAAAACCTAAATGGTTGCATTATGCATTATGATCCTTGTAAGGAAGCTACAATCTACTTCCCCCGTGTCCCCTGGGGAGGTCAAAGTTCACCTTCAACAACAGGGATTCAATCCTTTAGGAGGACAAACTGGCCTCAACTTGATGCCCAAAGCTTTGCACAATGCCAAAAATGAAATCATATCACGACTGCTCTGTGCTCAGAAGTATTCCCCTCGGGTGTAAGGGCAAATAGGTTTTTCAACTGACATTAATCACCAAGATTAAAGATTTAAAAGGAAGTTTAATTATTTGTTCCTTTTCCGTCTCTCTTCCACGCTTTGTTTGGTTATTAGGCCTCGAGTTCTTCCAAGATTTTAATTGAAGTTTGCTGTTTGCAGGCAGTGGCAGCTGTGGAGAGACTGTTGCACAGACAGGTGCCAGTAATTATACCCACAACGGGCACGTAGTGGACAACTTCCTGTTACATTTTTCATACTTTCACATGACACGTGAAAACGAAAACCGATTTTAGGAAAGCATTATGGCTGAAAGAGAGTAAGACAAAGAGTGCTGTGGTGATTATTAACCTCTGTTAACCTGATTTATGAGGTGCATATCTTCCTCCGAGTTTGTGCTGTGCGGTCTTTTTGTCTTTGCAGAGGTTGGATCTGCATAATGTGACTTGATTCAGCTTTCTAAGAGCTCAACCTCTGTTCATGAATATTCGAGGAACAGGATTATTCAGCATGAGATGGATAACAGGGAGTGGCAGCAAATTATTGAGAGCCACACTGGAAATTAGCAGAATGGCCTCTTTTTGTTTTCTAAAATAGACATTCAATCCCTGAATGACAAATGAGGATTTTTTACTTCTTACAATAACATAATTCTTGGACTGAAGAAGGATTAAAGCAGGGATGTCAATATTTCATTTCTTTTTTTGAGACATTAACGCTCCGTTTTGTAAGTTTATCTTTTAAACCCCAAATAAATGAGTGATGAGCGCTCGTCTCTCATGGCACACTGATGGCCTTATAAATTACAAGTTTCCCGGACTCCTGCTGTATCGTCAAAAGGCAGCCAAACTAATTTTCTGCCGAGATGCTCGAAACCAACAGCAAACCTACACATCTACCTCATGCTGCTAAAGAAAATGAGTCATTTTCTCATTTATTACCTCGTTTCGTTTCCCTGTTTCACTTGCTGGAGCTCTGTCTCTACACGCATGATGATTAGATCTCCAGCTAAAAATACCTATCATTAATTTACATCATGACAAACTTTGAAAGTGCTGCGTTTCTCTTCCTCTCTCCCTATTTCCTTCTCCTATCCTCCCTCTCCCATTTTCATCCCTCATAAACATGAGGTATGGGGCTGTTTTAATGAGGACGGAGTGGACAGATCTCAGGCCACGGTGCCACTGGGGACTCCTTCCGCAAATTCACCATCATTACCACTTCTGCGGCGTCCTCTTCAAACGGCCCCGGTTCGGAATCCCAAACGCTGCGGTGCTTTATTCAACAATCCCATCGTGAATTATCCCATAACTTCCATTACGGCCTTTTCTGCTCTTATATTGTAGAAACGCTGATGCTCTTCCCTCTTTTTTCTTTATCTATCTACCGTGGAATTGTTCAAATGTCTTTTTGTCACGAATCTGTTGCTGCATCATGAATCACACCACTAATATTCCATTTGATGTTCCCTGTGATTATTGAAACATTCCTTCACTAATGCCATACAGATGACTTTCCATGTATAGGGAATTCCACGTAAGCCGTAGTAATGGCATTCTGGCTGAGCTCATTAATTGATCGGCTTTCTGGGAATTTTCCTCGGAGCTTACAAGCAGAAAGTAGCCGTCGCTGTGTGGATGACAGTCTGCAAACAACAGAGTGCAGCACACAGACAGCCTCATAAGTATTCTGTAGGAGTATGTAAACAGACAGGCTGTGTACAACAGTACTCTGAGAATACACATATGTCAGCACGCCACTGTATGTCCACACACACAGGCATAGAGGCTCCATAGGAATATATGAGTTTAAAATGAATATAATGAATAAGCTAAACAATATCATTCTGGAATGTTCTGTGCTTAGCGACTCTTTCCAGAAACTCTTTAATTTAGCATTTAGAGGGAGAAAATGTAGAATAATTCACACAATGAATTGCTGTTTTATTTAGCACGTTGGTGTATGAGAATGAATAGTTTTTCATTCAGCCAGAATCCTTTCATACTGCCTGTTCTGTTGAACAAGAACATCAAATTTACCTCCAGACTGTTTAATTTTCACAAAACAGGGAAATTATAGATTTGAGGGCATTTCATAAAAGAGAAAATCTTCTCCATATGTTTGAATCAAACCCACATCCTTTTCATGAACACACCTGAGCGGCTTCAAGGTAATCAAACAGCATTCCTCTGTAATATCTAATGTAACGCTTTTCTTATTCAGACACGTTTGCCAAGTTTATGGAACAATGGCTTTTGCTCGCCGACTGTTGCGCTTCAATCTCTCTTTCCTGCTATCAATTAATGTTTGCAATAACAAGCATTCCTACTCGGACCATAAAAGAGGCAGAGGAGTGAACCCTGTCGCTCTCCTCATTTTTCTTCCCTGATACTGACAAAGCCGCAGAGGTTATAGAGAATTTAACAAGTTTTCCTTCCATCTTTTGGCTCCATTAAGATTGTTTCTTTTATCTTTTGCTCTCTGTAGATGCTATCTCATATATTATATTGCCTCACTTTTTCTCTCCATCCTTTTCCTTCTTTTTTCTCCTTCCCTCTGTCTGTCTTTGCATTTTAATCAGATTCTCTCATGTTTGGCATTTGCACGTCTAATTCCAAACTGTCTAAGGACCAGTGGTTTTTAGGCCAGTGGGTCTCAATTAAACTGAACTGAATATTACCTCTGAAAACCAAAACATCAAAGTACCATCTCACCGACAAGCCACCAACTCTAAAATCGCAGAGAAAACTCATGCACAATGGAAATACACTTCGCTGGACTATTTTCAAATTAAAAACAAAAATATAGATAGAAAACCTCAAGAATATGTTGAATATGTTTCAGGACATCAGGGGAAAGGGGGACTTCAGCTCTCTGTTAAAATGAATAAAGAACGCAATTTTCAACACGTTTGACGCTGATTGACACCTTTACAAAAGGACTTCCTCATCCTCAACGCTTTATTATGGTGTCCCACAAGGATCAATCCTCATTCTAGGTTACATTATTCCCATAAATGACTTTGTTCGAGATGAAAACCTACAGACTCACATGTTAACAGCTTCTTTGAATGGTCCATTTTCTGTCACTGCGTAGCACCCGAGGCTAATAATCTCACTGTAATATTTGCTGCTGTTTTGATCACCTCGTTAAGAGAATTACAGGATCCGGCTGCGGCTACGCCACAGACATCTTAATTACTCACGAGCCGGTATGCAGCCTCAGATCCTGAGGGATGACTGACCTCAGCTTGTAGGCAGACAAAACAGATCCCCTTGTTAATGTGATGCAATCTAATAAAGCAAAACCACAAAGTGCCAAAGAGGTGAAGTAACACCTCTCTGACTTTCTGTCAGTGGTGGAAGTTCAAAGTATGTAATTTTAACATCAATAGAATTACCACAATAGTGTACAGACTTGTATGTACTTTTTGCTGATGCAATGAAATGTATCCAGTACGTTATTTCGCCAGTAATGGAAAAAATAACTATGAAATACTAAAAAAAAAAAATCCCCAAAATTGGAGACATGCTCAGACATGCCCCAGTAAATTCTAGTACCTTTTGCTTTTTGAAACTCTTAAAATAACATCAAAAATTCATTGTGCCATTAAGCTAAAACAAGGCTGAGATACAAGATTTTTACTAGACAGCAGCAATAATTTATAAGTTTGTCTTGTGCTGGATTTAAAGCCTTAAACTGCAAACGAGTACATGTAGTGGAGTGGAGGTCCAGCATTTGAATCCCAGTTGTATCTATTTATTTATCATGTCTTTCCTGTCATCAATCAATCCTTTCCCATATAAATCTCTCTCTTAACAGGCGACTATGTGTTGATGACGGTGTACTTTGACCTCAGCAGAAGGATGGGATACTTCACCATCCAGACCTACATCCCCTGTATCCTGACTGTGGTTCTCTCCTGGGTCTCGTTCTGGATCAAGAGCGACGCCACACCCGCGAGGACGGCCTTAGGTATGAACTAAGNGGGGGGGGGGGGGGGGGTGTAACACGCCTTTCTTGCCTGTTCATGATCAGCATGAGCAAACAGTGTTCATGTCCCGTATTTTGTCATCATTTTGAATTATTAAAAGTAATCCTGTTACGCTCGTCCGACCTGCAAAAGCATTCATCTGTGTACACGAGTGTTTCTTTCAACCACTCACAACTGAGAAAGCATGTTATAGCATGAATACAATGGCTAATTAGCTTAAGCAATCTCAGTAAAAATGTCTGTACCATCAATACTGCATGTTTCCTTTTTGTTATTGATCATGGTGCTACACAATTTCTTTCTCGAGCTGATGCTTTATTTTTTTTTCCTTCCACTCTGCATGTCTGCCATAAGTTTATTTGCTTTCCTGTGGATGATGATGTTGTGCAAGGTGCTCGTTAGTTCCTGTTTGAGATGTGATTTGAGGTAAGTCTGTGAAGAGTTTTGTTTCCAAAACTCGACACGTGTGTGTGTTTATTGGTAGTTGAAGAGTTTTATTTCCAACAAGAAGGCACTCTGAGACCACATACCTCTGCCAAGAAAGATTTTATAGACTAAAAACATCTTCTGGATCCAAAATATGATTCAGATCACCTCCAAAATTGAAACACTTCTTTTTCTTGAGATGATCTATCTGTGCGTGTATCTATCTATCTATATATATATAGATAGATAGATACACGCACAGATATATCATCTCAAGAAAAAGAAGTGTTTCAATTTTGGAGGTGATCTGAATCATATTTTGGATCCAGAAGATGTTTTTAGTCTATAAAATCTTTCTTGGCAGAGGTATGTGGTCTCAGAGTGCCTTCTTGTTGGAAATAAAACTCTTCAACTACCAATAAACACACACACGTGTCGAGTTTTGGAAACAAAACTCTTCANTATATATATATATATATAATCCCTGGTGGATTCCTTGCCTTCTTGTTGGAAATGAAACTCTTCAAATACCACTATACTATATTATACATATTATATAGATGTAAAATGAAATGTCCCCTCAGAGTTTAGAAATCCACTGTCCATTTACCCTTGCTGTCTGAGTTAAAGTGAATAATACATGTAATAATACAGTACATGTTCTTGCGGGAGTAAAATTAGCAGGGGAAGGCTGAGAAAGAACACATTTAGAGCCACACACTCACACCATTACACAGCAGGCAGCAGTAATGTAGTGGCCCGTCAGAGATCTTGGGGCTCTCCGGTACTAATAGTAGATGCAGGAAGGAACCATGTAACTCGTTAACCTCATCACCCCAGATTTTCCTCACAAAACCTACAAATTCAAACTGAGCTGGCTTCTCCAACCTTCCACCTTCAACCTCCCCTCACCCTGATGTCACCGACATCAACACAGCATATACAGATGTACTTTAAGTCCACTTAAATGCCACTCAGTATCTTCTCCCTTCATCAGCCAATATCACAGAAAGTCATCTGAAACGTCTCTGTGGTAATAAAGAAGCTATATTGGAGTTCTGAATGTCCCTGTTCATCATCGAGCCCAAAGCAAAAACCTTTGCTGATAGCTCAACAATGAAGTCATCCTGTGTTGTATCAAATTTAATAAGCTCAGATTATTACTCAAGCATGCGCTGGGCCGAACAGACCCTTTCCTCTTTTGCTGTTAATTAAAGTTGATCGTAATAAGATTTTGTTTTCAGATGGCATTCCGCTCAACTTACTTTTGCTGTTGGGTTGAGCGCGATGAGAATCGACACGATGAGAATCAAACATCAAAAGAGTGTGAAGCAGATCAGACCGACAAAGACCGCATACGACACAGGTGCTTTCTTTCCAAGTGTCTCCAGAAAGGTTTTTGTTAAAATGGAACAATGGATATACTCCCATTATGAGTAAATATCCTGCATTAAAAAAAAATAAATAAATAACAAATAAGTATTAACAGTAAAAGGTACTCAATTCATAATTCATTGATGATCACCTTGTAACTCCAATTTGAGGGAGTCTGGAATGAAATAATGATGATTCAGTAATTAAATAATAATAATAATCCCCAAATATGAGGAGGGAGCTGAAAAAGTCTTTCACCTAAAAATGGAGATAAAGGTTTTTCATCTGATGTGCGTTTGGGTCAGTTGCTCTTCTAAAATAATTTAATTCTAAAACTCACAATATATTGTCTAAAATACAATTTATCATTTAAAAAAATGCTAAAATGGAAGGTTTTCACTCTATTAATGCAGCATATCAGTTAATTAATGTTGATGTAATGCTACAGCAGCAACAGTGGCACAAAATAGAAATATTGACAGTACAAGTACCTCAAAATTGTACTCAAATACTGTACTTGAGTAAATCAGCTGCAGAAATTTAAGAAAGATGCAGAATCAGCACATGAGAGGAAACATTTGTAACGGCTGCTGCTGCAAGTCTGTGAGGTTTTCTTCAATATTTTTAGTCTCTTTGTGTCCACTCGTCTCCCTGCCTGGTTGAGAAAACAACCAAAGGCAGCAGTGGATTATGTGGGTCACTATGTGTCGTCTAATACGTGACCGATACATGACCAGGAAAAGCTCATGATCTCCCTCAGACAACAGGTAGCGAAGAGGAGCCTGCTGTCCTGGTCCAGATAAACATCCTCATTCAACTCAACAATAGAAAGTCATTTAGCCTTTCTTCTCCAATCCATCGCCCCCATTTTCAGCTCGTCCTGAGACCTGATCCCTAGGCTGAAAGGGAAGGAAGGAGGACAATGGGGGGGGGNCTGTGAAGGTCTCTGGCATGTCGTGGCAGGAAGAAATGTCAGAATGAGGTAAGATCGCCAATCGTGGAGAGGTTCAAGTTCAGAAAAAAGGCAGATGATGCACCGCCAACCTCCTCAACCCATGCCCCCCTTCCCTCCCCCCAGGGCAAACTGCCTTGACAAGCTGCTAAGCATGTTCCAGGTGGTATTTCCAATGAGCTGTCACTCACGTTACTCCTACAAAAATCAGGAGGTTTGGGTATCAGCGGGCTGGAAATACGGCAGACAAGCTGAGGTTGATTCCCACTGGGACCTCCATCTCTGCAGCTCGGATGGATTCTGACAGAGATACGGGGGTTGTTAAAAGGAAATAAAGCCACTCAGAGGAAGAACAAGCCAGCACAGAGCTCAAATCCAAAAGGGCCAAATGGAACTGTGTCACTCCAGTTAATTGAACTGGATGGTGACATCCATCATGCTACACAGTGTATAACAGAACATCACAAAGAGTGTCACATGCGTTCACCTCAGGCTCTCAGTCTCTTATAGCGGAAATCTGGTTTGCAGGTAGGAAAAGCAGAATGTCGGCACAAAAATGCATGAAATGATCCTTCAAGTCAGAATTGCAGGTAAGAAACATGAGAGGTTTCTTTGACAGTTTCTCCAAATCTGTTATTTGACAAGACTTCAGCTTGGCAGCACAGACGCCACAGTACTTCTACTCCAGTTACATTTCTGAAAATGTACTGTCCAGCATTGCCACACACAGAGCCATCACAAAATCTGTTTGGTTTGGACTCATTATTTGCTTTGATAAGAACATTTGTGAATTCATCAGCAATTCTTAAACAAAAAAACCTTAAATTATAGGATTATCTAAATTTTTCTCTTCACTTTTTAAGCATTTTCTATGCTGTTTTTGTCTTTGTGCAGCAGGAAACAACATTAGGTGACTGGGGACATTAAACAGAGTTTTAAGCCAGTCTACTTCTTTAAAAATCTTTGGTGTTTTTCAATGGAAATTGGCAAAACCCAAAAACAATTAAGCTTTTTAAACAGACCGTGAACTTTTTAACATTGAAGTCTTAATAGCTTTTTCAGACAAAACAAAACAAACAAACAAAAAAAAACAGCTCTTAAATACAGGAACTTTTTCTTAATTTCAGAATTTTCATAACATTTAGACAAAATCCAAAAAAATCATACAAAGGCGAGCAGCTTTTTCTCAGTGGGTGTTGTGGAATAACAGCTATAACATTTAAAAATACACACACCGAGGTATCGCTGAGAACCGTCATTCACGTGAACGCACGTCGATGGCAACACAACAGCCCTTGTGGGAGCTCAGTAGGAAGAAGACAGCGAGTTAGAGACAGAACCAAGACATCCGTCTCTCAAACTCCTACTGTGCAGAGATGGGGAAATGTAAATCGGGCACTCTGTTCACCACAGGGACCGGCTCACTATGATTGATCAGTGCCATGTACTGTTGCTGTATGTGGTGGCTCCCTGCGAAACGTTCTGAGACACCTGATTGACACAATAATGGCTGTAAATGACAGTAGCAACAAAATAAAGTGATGGCGGGACATTTGGCGGACCGATTACACGCATGTGAGAGACGTGGCTTTAATAAAGTGTGCATGAAACACCTTTAATCAGATTACCAAAGTGCCTATGTGCAGCATTTTAGCAACAATCATTAGCACAATAATTTGGAAGCATCAGCATAATTACCATAAACAAACAAGGCTGTAACCGAGATCACTGGCAGCTCCTGCAGCACATTTTAGATTGTGCACCACCAGGTCAGATTTGGTGGAAAAACAGTTATTTAATTAGTTATTTAATTTCCAATATTCTAGCTGCAGTTTGATATCAGCTTGTTGTGAGCTCTTGTCTGTGTCCTTGGTTTTATCATCTTAATGGCATGAAGCTGCAGGATTTAAAGGAAATTTGGCCTTCCTTTACTCATAGTGCATCAGTAGGATTAGATAATAGTGATATTAGAGAAAAATCATCAGCCTGCACTGAAAAGAAATGGAGTTTTTTGTCCATTTACTGTCATCTTCTTGTCATTATTAAGCAAAACAGTGTTTGAATATTTTGATCAGTTTCCAAAGACTAAATTTACACTGAATTTTACATAACATTCACTCTTACGTATGTCACCTAGTATTTGATATTTTTTTTATTTATTTTTTTGCTGTAGTTCCAACATGCAGAAAGTTACATATTGCAGCTGAAATAATGACACGAAACATGAAATGCTGCATTGTAGCTTTCAGTTAGAAAAGACAGTCTGTTTTCAGACCACAAACCTCTGTCGTAATGAAGTCGCTGCCTTCTTGTAACCTACCACAGATCCTTAATTGGTGCTCCTTTGTACTATTTATAGAGGCTCCACAAGCTGTGTTCTACTCCACCTGTTCTATCCCTGGACATTCTGAATGAGATGAGTGATATTTGTTAACATGTTTTAGCATCATATTTAGCGATTACACATACTGCTATTTTTAAAGTGGTTTTGTAAAGGCACACAGCTGAGTTCTCACTGCTTTGTAACCCCCCTACCCCTCGTGTTTTCCTTTAGAATTGAGATTCTAGCAGGCTCTGGCAGGAATCACCCAGTTGCTATGGTATCATGCGTCGACAATTCCCACAAAATGAATTAAATTCTGCAAATCATGCTCATGATGATCCCGATTTGAAATAGCAACCCAAATTGAGCAGCCTGTGGGTAGTTTGTGATTAAAGAATAACTCTGTACACTTGGTGCTTTTTTTGAGATTTTTGTTAAGATTTGAACACAAAAAGTAAGATTTTGTGTACTTGCAGCATGAGAAATTTTGTGTACTTGCAGCATGAGAAATTTTAAATTTTATCGAGTTTGGTGCTTAAATCTAATGAGTGAGAAAAGGGAAAGTCTAGACGATCTCTAGACCAGAGGAGGTAGCTGGAAATAGACAGGAGCAACCCGTCTCTATGGAAACCACAGGCGAAAACAGTGGCACACAATGCCATGAAAGACATGTAGGAGACGAGGATGAAAGAGGCGAGAAGAGAGAGAGAGAGAGAGAGAGAGAGGGAGAGAAAGGGAGCAGGGGGAGACGAAGGGTGAGACACAATGGAGAGAGAGAGAGGGCAGGATGAGGAGGAGAAGAATGATGCGAGCATGTCAGGGAGGAAGATACCGATGCCCCTGGTGGGCATTTATGTCACGGAGTTCATCTGTCTTTGAAAGCATTGATTTCGTTTCACCAAATGAAGACAATATTGTCTCTTAAGAAACCACAGGGAGTAATTTCTCAAGAGTGACACTAATAACACAATGCAACGCAATTAATAGTTAGAATAATTATCATCCATTAACAACTGTGACTGGTGAGTCATTATAAAAGAGGTATTTTTGCTATTTTAACACATTTGAGTTCTCTCCAGAGGACCATATAATAGAGATATTAAGGCATTATTTGTCATTCCTCACTGTCATTACACTGTTATGAGGTGTGACACTGTCAACACAATGTCGGAATTGATTTCAAAATTCCAGAATGAATCACAGGGTTGAAGGATGAAAATGGAAACGAGTCGGAAAAGTAAAAAATCCTTCTTGATATTCTTGTATTTAGAAGTTTTGATTGTGTTGTCTTAGGGGGATTTTGCAAGTTTTGGTCTCTTGCAGCTACCGGCTGCGTCATTTCAAAAAGTCTCATTTCTATCCAAGCTGTTTCTGAAGTGTTTCCACAGAGGCTGAGATTTAGGTTTATTAAATTTGTCACCATTACATTCTTTTTGGAGCACGGGAGCCTGAGTTCCAGCTTCACTCATGTCTGAGTCATAAAGAGATGTAAGAATCTCCCTCCCTGTATAAATCGCACATCTTAACCTTGAAATTGATTTCTGATGCACAGTTTTATCACGTTGCCTGATCTGTTGGAAAAGAGGAAAAGATGAAAACAAAAAAAGGGAGGATCAGAAAGAAAATAAATTGGATTATTCCAACCATTCTGTGAAAACTGAAGTGGAGAGCCGCTGCTGCACAGTCGAAACAAATGCTTATGCAGCGGTTTACCAGCTAGCAGAGCAGGAATACAGGAGTAATGCAAAACGTGCACATAGAAGACCCCCTCCACATTTATAACGGTGATTAATAAAACCCTCTGAACTATCATTACACAATCATGGGAAACTCTGCTGCTGACCAAGACCACTGCACAAATTACTACTGGGTATTAGCGCTGGACTGGTAAATGTAAAATAATGCCTTCTCTTAACAGGCATCACCACCGTGCTGACCATGACCACCCTGAGCACGGTGGCCAGGAACTCGCTGCCCAGGGTGTCGTACGTGACGGCCATGGNCCATGACCACCCTGAGCACGGTGGCCAGGAACTCGCTGCCCAGGGTGTCGTACGTGACGGCCATGGATCTGTTTGTCACCGTCTGCTTCCTGTTCGTCTTCGCCGCCATGATCGAGTACGCCATGCTCAACTATTACTCCTACAGTATACGGAGACCCCCGGCCAAGACGCAGAGAATGGTAATGTCCCAAATCCCTATTATGACAAAATTACATGGTTTTGCTTTTTTTCAAGTATAACCTTAATTTGTCGGTCGTTGACAACTGCAGTGAGATTATTTCTGTTTCAAATCAACTTGTTTTAAGGAATTTTCAGGAAAATCTTGATGAAAGATTAAAATAAGGCAGACTGCAGCACTACAATCAAGAATAAGTTGATTCTATAAATTTCTGCGATGCTTGATTGTCATGTGATCTGTTTCAGGCTGCGTCATTCACACTTTCTTGTTTTTGAGAATTTGTAATCCTGTTTTAAGACATTAACTGCTAAAATGAATTTAAAGACAAATAATGTCATTTCTACAATGCTTACCTAAACTTCTTGCGTTTTGTTTCTTACATGAAGCTCAGAAAAATTCCATTTACGAATTTAAAGGTGGAGTAATGTTTTATTGTGGGTACATTTTAAGCCAAATTTCTAGAAATCCTAACTATTGGCATTTATTTTTTACTTGATAACAGAAAATGTCACTCGATAAGGCAGAAAAAAACGGTTTGCCTTCAAAAACCGATATGCTGTTGACCCCTGTGTCATTGTACCATTCAGTGTGTTACTGTATGCGTGCCTTTCTGAACATGTCCACATGGACTTCCTGCGGTTGAAAACATCTCTAAAAAGCTTCCCTAATGTTCTGTGTGGGTGCATTCAAGGCTTCTACCTGCCGCGGACGCTCTAATGGCAGCGCCACACATCTACTTAGACTGAGTCAGCCGCCGCCGCTCTTGCTGCCGTCCCCTCCCCTTCATTATTTCCTGCCAGCGTAAAAATGGTTGTGTTGAATATGTCAGTTCAGGTTGGACAATTATGTTTCCCCTCTGTGTTTCCAGCTCCTTGCCTTTTTTTGGCTGGTCTGTCTTTGGGGAAGCCTCATATATCCCTCCTTAACGCGGTGCCTTTGCACCGCCCACTCCTCAATTCTCTTAGTGCACAAGAAACTGCACGTCTAACTCTCTTTCCCACTCTCCACACTCGACTCACATGTCGCCTCTAAGTGCAGAACAAAAGGTTCGAGAACTGGAAAGCCGTGCAAACGCTTTATCCCAATTAATCTGTCCCACAACTTTTACTGAGAAAAATCACTTTACCCGTAACAAAAACAGATTCAAAGCTTCTTCTAGTTCTCAGCCCATTCTTCTGTTTGGTTTTCCTTTTTATAACAGGCCAACTTCGACATATTTTCCACACACCAACGCTGCAGTTTTTCAGCACTCTGATACATTAACTGAATGTCAGGTTTTGTGTCATTCCGCTGGAAACAAAGCATCAGTATTTCTTTACAGACTCGAGTTTTGGCATTTTCTATCAGTCGCACAGGCAGAAATCTACTGCAGAACAGGCAGAGATACCAACTTCTCCAGGTAACACGCCTCATTAACTAGTCTAGTCGAGTGCAAAGCAGAAATGGATGGGGCATAAACAAAATAGAGTGAGAACAATCTAGAATGCCTGGTTTGTGTCACTACAGCAGCAACAAGTTTCTTCACTGGTCTGCAGATATGGCTTATTGAGATTTTTTTTATTTTAAATCAGATTAAAATAGCCTAGTCACTGTGAGGTAGTTATAGGATGCTAAGGTATGAAAAGGATAAGATATGTGCTCTTTCCACACCTGGAACAGAATTAATTCAGCCATCCTCTGTGATTTTCATTAATAATTCATCCACCGTCTCCCTCTCTGTCGCAGGCCTACTCATCTCTCAACATGGGTCGCAACCCTCGGTCAATGATGCCCATGGGCAACTCCCTCTTCTGGCACGATTATGACGACAACTGTCTGTACGAGTGCCTGGACGGAAAAGACTGCAAGAGCTTCTTCTGCTGCTATGAGGAGTGTAAAGAAGGCGGCTGGAAGAAAGGACGGATCCACGTCAACATCGGTGAGCTGGATTCCTACTCCCGGGTTTTCTTCCCCACCTCTTTCTTGCTCTTCAACATCGTCTACTGGGTCAGCTACCTCTACCTCTAGCAGGTCTTGGGCCGTGATCTGAGGGTCTGCCGAAACAGTCACAGCCTCTGCTGCTTTGCTCTGTGGCTTGTGATTTGAAGTCTAAGCACGGAGGTGGATTCGCTCTCTGGGAATTGGGAAAGTGTACTGCCTCTGGAGTGGCATGACTGAAAAATCCATCAAAAAGATTCGGTCAGCGGTGTTGCTGTGCTACACCATATAAAGGCCGTGGCACTTTGAGCAATTCAGGACTGTTGTACTCCAGTATGTGAATAATATGGAGATCTCCCAAGAATAATATGCTCAGCAGCAGAACAACAAGTGAAGGTACCATATGACTCAGAAACCAAACTACAGACAGCTGTGACTTATAGGAGAGATGGTTGCATTGCTGAATCTTGGTTGACAAGATGGCGAAGCACCCATAGTGCCTTCTTTAGAAAGGGTGCAGCATCGAGAGAACGCAGCTTCAGAGTTGCCGCCATTATCTTTATTACCTCATCCATCACACACACCACCGCATGCTGAGCTGTTTATTCTTTGATGAAACAAATCCGGAAAACACTTTTCACTGCTGGAGATGTTTAAAAAAGTACCACTTTTCCATTCATTTTGTAGCACATTAGTTTTAGTTGGACTCTAGAGTTAGTTATACTTTCTAATATTAATACTGTTTTCTTCTCATTATTAATGGAATTTCTTGTGTTTTCACTGCAAGTCTACTAGTTCACACATCAGTCGTTATTTGTTAGGTGGACGTTACTGTCCGGATAGTGGTTGTATGGTAAAATCTTGTATATTAAGTTGGTGAGCTTTGTTCATAACTCTTTATGACCAGATGGTGCAAGACTTGGAAAGGATTTGGATGAATGCTGGGTAAAATTATACAGTGAGAATAAGAACAGCATAAGTACATACTGATCTAATGTTTATCATACTAATCTCATCCTCAGGCATATGTACTGTACGTTACAGAACGTGAATAATGAATAATGTTTCGACCAAAGCAGGTTCCTTCCTGACCACAGCTCTAGCAAATCTGTCAGCAAATCCTGCAATTAAATTTGATTTACTTTGCACTTTTATATCCTCATTAGTTAAATTTAATATTTGTTTTAGTCAGGGATTGGCACTTCCAAATCTGAAGAAACTGGTCTGGTCCCCTCCAGGTGGGGAGTGAGTTGTTTCCCCGAGTGAAAGAGTTCAAGTTAGGCATCAGATCAACAGGGCAGATTGGTGCAAACTGAACTGAGAGTAAAAGCAAAGACACCAACTGATGAACGTTCTAAACCTCACCTATGGTCATGAGCTCTGGTTAGGGCCTGAAAGAAAGAGATCGCAGATACAAGCAGCCAAAATGATCCTCTATCAGGTGTTGGGATTTGACTTAGGGACAGGGTGGAGAACTCAGATACCAGGTGGGAGCTCAGAGGAGTAGATCTGATGTTTGGTGTCGAAAGGAGCCAGCTGAGGCAGTCTGACGCCTCCCTGGGGATCGCACGTCCTACTGGGAGGAGACCATGGGGCAGAATCCAGAATCCAGATCCAGAATACGCAGGAGAGACTGTATTTCCCATTTTGCCTGGGAATGTCTTGGGATCCTCCAGGAAGATCTTGGGAACACGGGGAGAGGGACATCTTGGCTACTTTGCTTTGCGTGCTGCCTCCACAAACTGGACTTGGATGAAAAGTTATTTTAGATCCCGTAATTATCAAGACTCAAGTTGCTGTGGATCACCCAGACCTTCAGGAAACGTCATCAGTGTCTTGAAAAGTATCCCGCAAAAAAATATCACAAGTCAGCATTTTCGACACATTGGCTCCAACCTAAAACATATACAAACATGCATACACCGTCTTATTTATTTTGCATTAGTTGCTCCATCCAGTTTCCAAACTCGAACTGATGAAAGCTTCAGTTTTCCAAGTTTCTCCTGATGAAAAATGAAAGGAATTTCTGATGTGTTGCCATACCATGCAGGACCTCAAGTCATCTCCTGTTGTGTCCAGCCGGCAATGATCACAGGTGCTGTAAGATAGGTTCTATATATTGTGATACTCCATACACCCACATACACAGAGCGCCGATGAAAAATGGATGATCTCGGATAGTTGTTGATGACTTTTGATGGAGTCCCAAAAGCCCTTCCTCAGACATGTAAAATTAATGGCATATATGAGGAATATGGACATCAGGGAAGGAGGGGACAGATGTTTGATTTTGGTTTTCTTACTGTTATTTGGTGTTTTTGCAGTTGTTTGGCTTTGTAGAACAATCAGCCCCCCCTTTCCCCAACGCACACACTTCTCCTGGTATTTCTATGTTCAAAAAGCTTTTATGTAAGATGCATCTAATTAGTGTTTCTATTTTCATACAGTTATATATGGAATGTATGTTAGGCCAGTAGCGAGGCCAGAGTCCATGTGATTACAAGCAGTCAGCTCAAGGAGCCTAAGTGAGCTTAGATTTAGGGGTCCTGCATATTCATCTGGCTTCAAGATGGATTTGTGTTTTGTCCAGAGGTTTGTAATTGCAAATTAAATTGCCTCAAGTAACACTAGAGCAACAGCAGAGAGGATGATGCTATATTACTTACTTAGTGCCATTAGCTACAGTATATTACTGCCATTTCAGAAGAATTTAGTAAACTCTTTCTCTCTCTCCATCTCTGCCTGTCTTTCCCTCTCCCGGTCTGTCCATCCATCCATTATTTGCTCTCTCTCTCCATCTGTCTCTCCTTCTGCATATATATATTTCTCTATCCCTCTCTCTCTCTCTGTATGTCCGTCTCTCTATATCCAACTATCATCCATTCATCCCCGTCTCTTCATCTGTATATCTACCTTCCCATCTATTCATCCTATGAGCTGACTGAACTGATCAGAACTTGGCCCGAGCAGAACTAAAGTATCCTCTCCTCTGATATTTCTACACTTTATAAGTGTCTTAGTCTGTTGAGATACTTCAATAAACAAAACCACTATTTTCTAAGTCTTAATGAAAAATCACCTCTGTGTGTTACAGCTGATTGGGGCCTGTGTTTATAAAGCCTCTTTACAATTAGAGTACTAACCCAGGATCAGGAATGGCATCATCAGCAGATAAAATAAGTCAGATTAAGTGGAAGTGAGTAGGAAACCTGGATCAGGGATGAAGTCATACACGCATAATGAACTCACTCAAAGAGCCTCCTCCAGCGATCTCATCAGTCCATTTAAAGTGTTCACGCTTCCTTCAAAACACTTATGATTACATGCAACAGTCATACCGTGGTGTCAGAAATCCTCAATTACTCCAACTTTATCTCCTTAACCAATTTTGTGCAAGATGTCTGTGAGATCTCTGGAGGGCGAGGCCATGACAGAGCCATCCCGGTCCTGGATCAGCACTCCTGGGGGAATCTTTTATGAAAACAGGATCAAGAGTGGATATAAGTATTTTTTTTCTAGTTCGTGGTACGTTGCTTATATTAATAAATAATGTTTTGGTCAAGTGCTACTCTGAAGTGTTTTTGTGCAAGATGACCACATGAAGAACAGCATTATTCCTGATGTTTACCACTAAAACATCAACAGGCAAATACTGTGCTTTGTTATGGTACAATGAGCCTCAAATGGTAAGTCTTTAGGGTTTTCTGCTTCCGTCCCATTTGTTTTTTCTTTAGACTTTAATGTCAGCAGCTTCTTAGCCACTGACCCATATGAAACACGAGGTCAAATGTAACCAAACAATTGTAGCTGCAAGCAGCAATGCAGCAATCTAACACAAGGGGAAAAGAGGAGATCTAATCATTTTAATCTGATCATTTACACAAATCTGTGTTTTGATATCTATAGTACAAGTCCAAATTAATATAAATTCATTACATCTAAGACAGGTATCACTTTCCACAAGCATATAAATGGATTAATTGTAAGGTGCTGGCTACAAGGAAAAAAACAACAACAACAGAAAAAAAAAAAGAGTAGCAAAAATTAGTCTAGAGGGGAAAATAAAATTAAACAAAATCTTTTTCGGGGTATCGTGAAACACAACAGCATCAGGAGTATCTGTAGGTGATGAGCAGGTGTTCACAGTGATGAAGGGAACTTTCATTAAACCAATCAGCAGACTGCAAATGGCAGATTGAGAAAGTCTGATTAACAGAAACCTATAACCACATACATTCCACTACCTGTGGACGGACAACTTCCCTTTGGATTCTAAATATCACAGATAAGAAAATGTTGACAATGAGAATTAGGTTCTATGAAATCCAAAACTACAACCCGAAACAAAAACTACATGTTTACAGACTACCTGACAAAACAGAATCATTTATATATACAGTAGATGCAGCATCAGGCATGCCATGCAGGCCACTTAAAAGATATCCAGAAAACCTCCCTTTGCATAAAATTTAGTCGAAATCCCACCCACATCTAGGATAAGGGACTTCTTTATTTCAATACTGTATACCTGAGGAAAGCTGCAGAGTGGCTATACAGTGTGTAACTATGTATTTATCCTTAATATTATTGCCTTAATCAAAATCCTGCAACTACTGCTTGATTGTTTGCATGTACAGTCCTGTATTTCTGCATACGACACTAAGCACGATGCTGAATTATCTGAAACATATCTGCTTCATGTTCAAGTCTCGCGGTTGATTGTTTCAATACTAATCTGGGATTAGCATTTGATGCAACAAGGCAGTTATAATTAGGAGCTATAACTATTACGACCCTTAATGGAAATTTTCTGAGCAGATCTGATATGCAAATCAGCTGTGTGCAGTGTTTAAAAAAAAAAAAAAAAAAAAACCTCACCGGAAAACAACTTTGTGCTCATTATGGAAGTGTTAATTGAAATGGCATCTCAGGGCATCTGTTGCAAAATGAAGCATTTAATTAAGCTTAGTTAATTTCACACAATGAAAAGGTGGTTTATGTAGCTGTAGCATTTTGACGTGAGCTTATTTACTGATTTGGCTAGTCCAAAAGTTTAAATTATTCAACCAAAATGAAACAGAATCTGATGGACAGGTTGACATTTCAATTTGCTTGATACAATATAATGAGTTAAAAGTGTCCTCATGCTAATAATAACGATGCAGCTAATATTCAGAAACAGAGCACGTTGCTACTTTGATGCCAGTTTGTTGACTGAGGCAAAGGCAGGATGGCATGCGAAACTCAGAGGATATGGAGAGGAAAATCCCATATGTAGTAAAAAATTGAGATGTGTGTGAGTGAGTGTATGTGTGTGTGTATTTTACTCATGAATTCACTCATCCCTGTAAAGTGACAGCTTTGCAAGAAGAATGGACATGCCTTACGAGAAAACCTGCAGAGAATCAATGTGTCTTCTCTGTGTGTGTGTGTGTACGTGACTGCTTGCATGCCTCAATAGAGCATGCTTTCTGTATTTGTCAGTGTGTATGTATGCATGTATACACTATACACTGTATGGATAGAATGAGGGTATGTGCACAGGTGTGTGTGGCATGTGTGTGTGTGTGTGTTCAAGTGTGTGAACTTGAGTTCATGTAGAGGTTGAAAGAAAGAAAGGAGGATTTCTGGGAATTCCCGTTTCCCACAGAGGGACAATATTCAGCTGAAATATCAGGAGCACCCACCCATACACACACGAATACATCTGCGCACACACTCCCTTGCCCTACTTTCCCTAACTTCTGCTACAGCTGAAAACACAAAACGTTCGTGTTTTTGTCCTCTTGTGATCTAGTTGATTCATGTTGACCAGCTCTGACAGGTATATACAGATCATGATTAATACTGCAGGTGTATATGTGTGTGTGTGTGTGTGTGTGGGTGGGTGGCTGTCCTTCATGCATGTTGATCACGCCGTCCATGTCAAGGCACAGACTGTAATTGACTTTTACCTGCATGACTTCTCAGCCTAGACGTGAATTTCCTGACGATACATTAATTTCAATCAATATTTAACAGGTTCATACTCAGGTAAATTTCCACAAATTATAAATTTGTAGTTTTGTGATGTATCAGTTTATGGCATTAATAATGGGTAGATAATAGGTTTTCAGATCATCAAATCAACACGGGGAAGTTTGCTGCTATTTTTAAAAACACGAATCTATTACTTTCTTATGTTTGATGTGTTTCAGTTTGCGGTCAGAGCCAAAAAGTGGCTGTTTGTGCAGGTAAACTGGGTTTGGGGGTTTTAAGAGAGGCTGTATAGGAGTGTACAACTACAAGGGTGGATTATAAGAACTCATATACAGCATAATGTGTTATAAGCCTGATCTTTAAACCTTCAGCACCTTTCAGACATGCAAATTAACACTCCAGCCTCACGTTTGAAAAGAACATGGAGTCACTTTTCCATAAAAGTAGCAACGGTAAGTTTGTTGCTATTAACATTTCCTCCACGGCACAAGTGTGAATAAGTGCAGTCACACTACAGGCGCACGATTGCTGCTGTTACATGTGGCAGGCAGATTTTCATTGAACACATATTTCTCGAATGATAAATCGGCTGGAAATTGGTCTGAGGCAGCAATTTAGAGAGCTCCTCTCCATCCATGCTGAAGACATCTCACTCAATAGGAGAAAAAAAAAAAAAAAAAAAAAAGGAGAAACTGACTCACTTGATGTTGCTGTTGTGTATTATACGTAACTTCCTGCACCTGTCAGGTGCCAAATCTCGCACGAAAATTGCACCTCTATGCATAAAGGTCCTGTTTGACTTTAAAGGACACTTGAATGGCCAAAAGCGCCACTTTAACAGATCAGCGATGCCAGCAATTTAACTGATTCCATGTCTGAAAGGGGCTTTGAAAAGAACATTAGAGCAACTTGGAGACTTCCATTACCCATGTCTGAGTTAGCTACTAAACCTTCATTTGAGATTTGTTAAAAATGTGCCATAAAATCTTCATTTAGACGGCGGCATCAGTCTTCATTTGGGACATGTGTCAGAATGTATCTGCTATCTGAGACAATCGTTTATCATCTGAGTCGACTGGCGCATGTCTCCTTTCATTCTCCTCCTCTTTATCTGCACAGATAGAGTCCTGAGAGCCATCAGATAAGTCATAACAGTTCATCATTATATAAACTCTGTTTGCATTTGATAGATGGCTGAAAGTCCTCCAGATGTACTCGTTTTCTCTTGTGCTGAGAGATACAAATGATAGAAAAATGTAAACTAAATGCGCGTCATTTAAATCCCTAAATATATTCCATGATTTTGCTTTTATTGTTGATTACTAGTACATGCATTTGTTTATGTTTTGTCACGTGGTTGCTTAGTGACGGTGATGACCAAAAATAGACAGTGGATGAAGAGTGAGAACAGGGTGAGAATTGGATCGTTTAGATAAGATGCTGTCACTAAAAAAAAAACAAACAAACATCATAATAATAAAAAAAAAGATTGCCAGCTGGTAAAATCCATAATGGGATGGTATGATCCTGATAACGGGAAAAAGTGTGTGTTTGTGTGTTAATTCTGTTTTAAAGTTGTTGCCATCCAATTTCACTAATCCTGTTTGT
The DNA here is from genome assembly GCA_014773175.1 of Lucifuga dentata. Lineage (NCBI taxonomy): Eukaryota > Metazoa > Chordata > Actinopteri > Ophidiiformes > Bythitidae > Lucifuga > Lucifuga dentata. The sequence continues at coordinate 110,675 of VXCM01000441.1, forward strand.
GGCTAAAAACAGATACAAAAGGAGAGAGCAGGATGGCAACGATTTAAAAATAATAATAATGGATGTCAGATAATAATAATTCAATGGAAACCTGCATTTTTGGATGTAGATAAAAATAAGCAGTCATTCGCTAAGCTGTAGTCTGAAATTCAAATACAGCACTAAGTAACAGGCTGCACTTTGTGGTGGGCAATAAAGTCTTTCCTGAGAAAAATAATCATTTTTCTCTCTGCGAGCTTCTGACATGATGAATCATCTGATTTCCGATCAAAGGCGAGTGAATAACAAATCTGTGTTCGCCACGTCGTTTTTCATTATCTGAAAGGATTAAGTGATTATACTCACGCATGAGGAGTGATTGAGTTTTGATCTGCAACGAGGCATTTATTCAGCAGCTCAACAGGAAAGGTGGCTCCATATTAAAGCTCAGCGCAACCCAAAGAAGGCTGACTGAAGACAAAGAGCAAGAATAAGACAAGATCAAGCTCTACTCTTTCTTTGCAGTTTGGCATCACTTTTAGCTTCTGGGGAGCAACATGAACATTTTCACATTGCAATGCACAATATAATCCCTAGAAAATGGAATTAATAAATAGTATATCCAATAAAATCCCTGAACAGATCTTAAAATTTTAGAGGGAATAATGCTGAGTTTTAAAATTTGATAAGAGGGTTTCTGGAAAAATGATTGGGAGCTTAAAGGACCATACCATCCACTTTGCATGTTTGAGCCTTATATATTCAATGTTCATACATGTTACATTACTGACAATCATTTCCCAAAGGATAAAATCGTATTTCAGCTTTCCTGATATTTTGCAAAATCTCTTAATCTTTCAAAATCAAATATTCAAGTGATACACCCACCTTAAAAATCCATGTTTCTCCTGCTAATACTTACGCAAAATTATGAAGTCATAGTCATTAAAATTTTTCCATAAACGCAGGTCTTCTTTTGGGACTATATTCCCCAGTGGAGACATACATTCACTCCACGTTTTTTAATGCACTTAAATGTTAAAATTACGTAACTTAAAAAAACACCTGAATACACGTCTTGTTCATGATGATGGATTACCTATCTCAAGAACGTTTCAAGTATCAACAAGTTGATTTTAATAGCAGAATGAACCTAAATCAATGGAGGTCTGGAAGGTAGGAAAAACATTTTAATTCACCGTTCCAGTAGTATGCTTTGGGAAATGATTGTCAGTAACGTTACGTGTATGAAAACTGAATATATTAGGCTCAAACATGAACGATTGCAAGGTATGGTCCTTTAATGTGGAAAGATACAATCCACCATTCTTTATTCTCATATCACAATGTCTATAACACAATGTCAATCAATAATCAAAAATTGCTCAGACCTAATAAATTCTTTGGCGAGATTACACATTTTTGAAATAAACAATGCTTTAAAATATCTATAACTAAAGTTTAAATACACTATATCAAGTATACTTCAATATTGTACATCCACCTTCAACTTTAAATATCCATTAGTAATAACGTGAATGCTCAGTTAATAAAATCTGCTGCTTCAGACCATTATTTCTGAGGTCGCAGTACGCACTCAGTCACTTCCTTCAGTAATGCCATAGTGCTGCAAACAGCAATCTAATCCATGTTGTCAGAAGATAAGTATGTGCTTCAGCCCACAAAGCCAACAACAGAGAAAAATAAAAGCATTTTCAGTCGCACATAATGAAACAACCACTCTTCCTGAAAAACATCTGCCTTCCCATCTACTCATCCATTTCCATAATTGATGGTGTAAATTGCTCCGTGCCTCTGCACTTTGCTCTATGAATGGTTGCTGTTGTGCTTTTTTTTTTATATGCCTGCCAGCATTAATGGACACTTCACAGTAGTTTCCTATCAATGTGCAGTCAGACGTTTGACAAGTAGCTTTTCAAAAGGAATCTCAGTGTTTTTTTTAAACTGCTGGGAGAGCAAGATGGTAAGGGAAGGTTAACCGCATCAAAACTGTTGTTTTAAAGAGCGAGTGAATGTGAAAGTCAAAGTGGATGGAACCTTACTTACATGCATTTGATCAAGATGCCTAACGTGATATAGCACCTGTATGATCAACAAATTGTGCCACAATAAATAAGGCAATCTGAAATCCCGAGGAGTTTCAAAATGAATGCTAAATATGTCATTTTCATTGCAGCTGCAAATTGGACGGTGGAAAGAAAGAAAGCAAGCTGTATATCTGCAAAAGTCGCATTTGGGCTTCATTTGAGGCTTTTTATTAATCAGAACTCGAGGGAAATCTGTTTGTTGGCGCGGTTTCGTCTGACTTTCAGCCACACGCAGACATGTTTACAAGTCAACAACGGAGAGAGAGAAAAAACAGGGTTCCATCTCACAATGCCTGCTGCTGACGAGTTCATTAAAGATGCATCCCGCTTCTGTCTGGGTGCCTCAAGTAACAAATCGGAGCTCTGGGGAAATCTGACCAAAATAACGTATTTGTCAATTTCTTAGAGAAATATCCTCGTCTTTCCAGGGGGAAATCTTTCAATCAAAACTGCCTGGGTTTCATCTGCTAACACACCGATGCTGCTGTTACTCACATTAAAAATATGAGTTATGACATATATATTTAGGCATACAAACTGTAGCTTTACTGAAATGCAGCTAAAAAGCCAACGCTAACGCAGGGCTGCTCTCACATCACATCTACTTCACATCACTTTGGCAGTCCACAAATTTGATATTCTGTCTCATTCCAAGCACAAAACAGCGGCTCATGGGAAATCCTGCGACCATCATTACCGCAGAGTGATTAAGAGGAATGAGCAGCCGTCATCCAAACATCTGTGACGACTCTGGTTTTTTTGGGATCCTGTGGGGGGAACTTGATTCAAAGTCATCACACCCACCAGCTGTCACCACACAACACACACGTTCCTCACACAGGTTGGCTATTGTTGTGAGTGTTTTTTTTTTTTTTAATACTCTGGAGTCTATAGCTCAGGTTCAGACACTGTTTACGATTAGCTGCGGGGTTTATTTTATTTTAATTGTCTAACATTGAGAGTAATAAAAAGATATTTCTATTGGCATTTTGAAAACAACAACAGACTGAAACAAGCTGTTTTACTTCTGCCTCCTGTATATAAAGCTATTTTTTTAACTACTTTTGCAATAAAACATGTTCAGGAAATCCTGTAAAAGCTACGAGCGCCAACAGAGTCATCAACATGATTCTGAAACGACTGTAAATTTCTAAGGCTTGTTTTAAAGGACCATACCGGCCATTTTGCATGTCTGAGCCTACCATATTCAATTTTCATACATGTAACAACGTGGACATTTCAAAAATGGAGTACCTGCAGGTAGACGTTTGTAAATTCAGGCTCAATGAGAGATCCAGTCAGCCAGATGACAAACTATTCCTGGCGTGAAAATGTCACAAACCCGTGGAAAAACAGAGACATTGGCATGGAGGGCATGGAAAAAATGGATTGCCACGAGGAGAGAACCATACAGAACCATATCAATGCTCCACACATCAGTGCATGTCTGTGAACATTCGCGCAGAAACTAATTCGGGCTTAAAACTTTTACTTATCAGCTAAATTTAGCCCAGACTGAAATTTGGTTTGTTATGGCTAAGATACACCTCAGCGTTCATCCATCATGTGGAGCTCAGACAACTTCTTTTCTCCCAAAGCTGGTATCATGACCAATTTTGTGTATTATTTAAACGTCCTGCATTCAGATCTGGATTTAAACAGTCTAACCAGGGTCCTCAACTTAACTGTATTTTGTCTACTTCATTCTTTCTTATCACGCAGGGTCGGACTGGCCATTGGGAGAGGCGCAACTTTTCCCGGTGGCCTTTAGTGGGCCGGCTGGTGGCCTTTGCACTGCACAATATAATATTAATTAACATTAACAAACTAAGAAAACATCATTTTTTTCTTTCATAATTTTCTTGGCACAGAGGAAGAGCGGACAATTACGGACTTACATGCCCCATTTCCGGCATCACTGACATTTTCGCCTGACCATCCTACCCTCCCGCCCCAGTAGACACCTTAAAGTCACGGTAAAAATTAGAATCCTAATCCAACCCTGTTGTCATGCACGTCCGTTCGAAGCCTGGCCCTTCCTCTGAGCATTGCTTTATCTGATCAGAATCAATTTCAATTTACAGGCAGTAACAGAAGAGCAGAAAGCAACTTCTGCCTCGTTTCTGCATAATCCTCAAAGAAAGACCACAGCGGTAATTCCACTGGGTGCCTTTACCAGATAAACAATGCGAGGCGAACAACACAAGTTTTCAGTCTTTACACACAGCCTTTGCTACATGTCATCTCCTCTCCTTTACCTTCACACAAAGCCGGAATGCCTCCAGGAATTTTTGTGTAGCGAGTCAGGTTGAATGCCAGTCTGCGCTGTAATGTTCCCTACCGCAGCAAGGTTTTTATTTGCATTTGGAACAGCAAATTGGAGATACCTGAGGCAGAGTCAACACCAATCTTCTGGCAGCTGCTGCCTTCCTCTCTGTGGGTTCAGGGGAGGACGACGAAGATGCCAGAGGAGAAGGCAGAGACAAAAACATCGCGGCAGGCACAGAAATACCGTGTTGACAGTAGCAGCAACTGGCTGATGTTTTGTGAAATATTCCCACTTTGGCTTTCTATTATGATGCTACTTTTTTAAAAAATTCTAAGCACACTGAAGCGTCGTCCTGTGAGATTTAAGGATTTTAGCTAAGATTTTCAGGCTTTCATTTCCCAAAGTCCAATTTTGGAATGTGATCGCAGGATTTGATTCGGTTTAAAGGGGCTTAAGATTGTGGAAATTAAAATACCTGCAGAGGAAAAAGGAAACTTTGGAGACCTTATATCTCACTGCCGGTGGAACACTCTGCTCAGAAGGTTGGAACGTGGCAGAGAACAGTGACAAAACAGATTAAGCAAGAAAATGAACTAATTAAAGAGCTGTTAGCAAGCTCGTTACATGAGCTACAAACTCCAGTGGGCTCATTTTATACCTTCACACACTAGTTTCACATTTCTACTGTCATGTAAGATAATGTGTGCTGTGGGAATCCTGTCATTTAAAGAGCTAATGTAAGAAGACAGATACTCGTAATCCTACTTTCAAGCAATTAAAATCATACCGACATGCATGTCTACTGTGTGTGAGGAAAGTTATGCTGGCGCCGGGGAGCAGGATGAGGGAATCCATCCTGTTCATCCAGCTTCGCCCTCAAAGTTCTGCTTCCTAGAAAGTCCACGAGGCCTTTACTGTCAGCTGGTAATCCAAACCACTGCTCCACCACCACCAGCAGAAAATCCCTCAAATTACCATTCAGATTTATGCACTACAACCTTTGCATTGTTGTGTGCAGGACCACTTTAGCAAATGATCTCCTGCATGGGGATTTAAGCTAACATGGCCACCGTATTGATTGGAGTGCTTTTTTTTTTTTTTTTTAAAAAAACCTTCATTCGAGGCTCATGATTGCATAATTGGGCCGACGCCATATAAGATGTGCAAAGAGTGCAATCATGTGAAGTGGAGAGCAGCTCTCATTTTGAAGCTGGAGCTCCGAGTCAAATAAAATATTCAGGCTTCATCCCTGCGAGCTTAAGACACCCCGGATGGAATTTTTCTGAATGCATACTCCTTCTTCTGTCTCTCTCTCTCTCTCTCTATATCCATCATCCATATACACCCCTCCACCCCCACTCCTACCCACACACACGAACATACACTGTTTGCCTCTGTGCGCTATAGATAATCTTTATAAAGCATAGACCCCCATTGAGAGTATTTATAACCCAATCAGACATGTATTCAGCCTTTTCTCCTCCTTTTCCCACTGTTTCTGCTCTTCCTTCTAAGCTGCTAAATCAACACATCCACATGCGACTGGCATTAGTCTAGCATGTGCACGCGGCAGCAGGTGGTAATCCTCAAAGCAAAATCAACACAAACTCAGACATTTCATTAATCTGCCAATCGCTTTGCCAAGTATAAATGCAAGTCTGTGCGTGTAACGTGTGTGCGACTGCTGATGAAGCTGCACGTATGTGAGCATGCACCAGTGGGTGATTATTTCAGGCAACAACAACAGTCCTCAACTCCATATGTGTCGCTCCAGATGGCAGACTATGAAGTGTCACATCTCAGAACTGCACTGCCTTGTTGCTGTTTATTCGGTATCACACTTGTCAGTATCAGGTGACTGGAACAAGCAAAAGTATGTGTGTGTTCAGTATTGTTTGAGTCACACATTTAGTGAAACCTTGCCAGAAACGACAAGTGGCATCCCTGAGCTGCTGTGGATCTTAGAAGTGGAGGTAAATATAGAGTGAGTGTTCATCGAGTGTGTTTGTAGGTGGATGTATCCTAAGGATGTGTACATACAACACTGTATCAGTGTTTTCGTGTAAACTGACAAAAACGAAACTCTCACTGACACTGTGAGGAGGGAAAGAAAATTGAGACCTAGCATGTTCACGTTTCCAGACAGATAGGTGGTTCATAATTAATACTTTCTATGCAATATGATGAAAAATAGGTGTATAACATAAGTACTTTCTAGCAAGCAGTTTGTTAAAGCCCAGCTCAAACTAGCGCTGCTAAACAAAGTGTGATTTTAATAAAATAATGAGGCTTCTGCAGGGTTCCGCCTGGAGTCCTCCTAATGGGAGGACTGCTGCCTCTCACGCTGAGCCGAAACTGAAGCAGTTATGTTCTCAGGGTCTACTTTTCTCAAAATAAACCAAGTACAAAAAGCAAATTAGTACAGATGTAAAGTATATGAAACTTACTTTACATTTAGCTCAAATGCCCTGAACACTGCCCTGGCAACGTTTTGCTTGACTTGACTTACAAATACTGATTACACAGATGCTGACAGGGTAAAAATTAAAATATAGTTTTACACAAAAATGTGCACATTCTTTGCATGGAAAGAATTGTCATTTATTAATAATACTACTAATAGTACTTTTGACAATTTGAGCTAATAAAAAGGCAAAAGGCATGCAAATGTCTAATGTCTTATTATTTGACCTCCTTAATAAAAACCAAATAAGTACTTCAGTAAATACTCCACCCTCCCCTAGAAAGACAAGTAGATACAGAGAGTATTAAAAAACTGTCGCAGTAGTATTATGTACTCACAGCAAATACTAAAAATTGTAGATTTTTACAGAAAACATCTTTAATCATTAAAAAACTACATTTAAAAACTATCTCAGTTTTTCATGGTTTGCAAATGTGTGTTTCTTATTGTGTTTCAACGGTAAAACTACACATATGTACTCCACATATCCTTCAGTGACATACTTTTTAAACAGGTACACGCATTAGTACCACTTGAGATTTAAATGTAGTCAATTCTGAGTGGAAAGAAGTGGTTCTACTGTATATTTTTGCCTACAGCCTGCTGCAGCACCCGCTTCCCCACAGCCAGACAATAATCCGAGGTTTCCAATGCTGGAGTCAGATTTCTTGAGTTTGATTGGTTAAAATTAGAAATTTAGTGTAAGGCACTAAGTAAAAGTTTATTTATATAGCACCTTTCTAGAACAGACATCACAAAGTGCTTTACAGCACAATTCAAAGACATTGAGACAATTAAAGGATGTTAAGATTCAACGACAGTGAGACAACATGTTAGACATGTCAGACTAAAAATAACTTAAAAACCCACCATACAAGGCGTAGATGTCGTATGCTTAGAATTAAACAATCCAGGAGTGAGTACACAGTAATATTAGGCAAAAGCAAGCTTAAAAAGGTGAGTTTTTAGCTTCTTTTTAAAGATGTCCAGTGTCTACTGCACTTAAGTCCAAAGGCAGGGACTTCCACAGTTTAGGAGCCATCACTTCAAACTGTTTCAAACGTAGATTCTGTTTTTCTTCATCTTCCTAGCATTACACTTAAAGGTGTGTGCGCGTGTCTTGGAGTAAACCTTTAGATTCTGCACTTAAAGTTCACTCTTATCCACAACCAAACATGTTTTTGAAAGGCAGTGGTTGGTGCAGGTTGGGTCTTGAGTTTGGAATGAGGAACACTGATCAGAAGACCTGAGGGACTCGTGGTATAAGGCCGTAGAAGCTCGCTGATATGAGCAAGAGACTGACCGTGTAGAGCTCTATAAGTAAGAATCACAATCTTGAAATGAATTCTAGATTTTATGGAAAGCCAATGCAGAGAAATTAATTGAGGTGTTAGCATGAGACTTTTTTGATGATCTGGCCAGAAGCCTTGCAGAGGCATTCTAAACCACCTGCAGGCCTTCCAGGGATGAAGGTTTAGGCTGGTGAAGAGTGAATTACACTAATCCAGCCGAGAAGAAACAAATGCATGAATTATCATTTCATATCTCTGTATGAGGTACAATGTGCCTAAGTTTCGCAATTTTCCTTAGGTGGAAAAAACAAGAGCGAATTAAACATTTTACATGTTTATCTAATGTCAGTGGAGGAATATTTAGAAGGGAAAACAAGAACAAGTGCTCGAGAAACAGACTGAAATTCCTGAACTTCCTTTCATGTAGGTCGTATGGCTTGGCCATGTAAATGAGCGTTATGGTGGCGGCTTCGCGAGTCACGAGAGTGTGCCATCGCCCGAGTGTGCACTTGTGCCGTAAGACTCATCCCTCTCCGCTTTAGAGCTGCTCCGAACGGATCTGTGCTCATCCGTAAATTCCAAACCGCGGTGGAAGTGGTGGTTGGTAAAGTGGCTTCTTCTCAGATGTGACTGCAACCCTGATGCATTTTCGTCCAACAGTAGGAGGGATGACAGAGTGTGTGTGAGTGGGAAAAAGTGGATTTTGCATTAGGTGAGTGTTGCATCAAGGCTGTGCCGCTTTCATCAGGGATCTCTAATGCCCGTCTGCTCATCCTGGCCTCAAATATTATTATGTAAGTACACAAGTCAAAGCACGAAAAAACTACAGGGACAAAAATCATGTCATGGTGATTTTTAAGACTTTTTTTGACCAGGAAACAAACCCAACAACAACAACCTAAAACTGCGTCCTAAGATCAACCCGAGACCTAACAAGCTAAGACCAGTAAAATACAAAGTCTAAAGATGACAAATTCAAGCTGAAAAAAAGACCGTGACTCAGATGCAAAACTGTAATTTCGGTTACTTAAACAACTACATTCGATGCTGTCGACACGCCTCATCAGCACGCTGCCGTTTCCTCTTTGGCAGCATCATCACTCAACCACTTTGGTTCCTGCTTGGCCGGAACACACATCAATCACACACTGATTTGCGATTTTCAGCTAATGCTCGTGTGGGGAATGTGCTGGAACGTTGGACAGAGAATTGGGCTTGTGTGTGCGTGTGTCCAATGACTGGGAGGTGTGTGTATTTCACAGGATTATCAATCTCTAACACACCTTGTTGAGAGAGAGACATGGATCTCATTTTCTGTCCTTTAATCATTTAAATTACAGGACAGAACATTGTTTATGGATTATAGATACAACATGGACAAATGTAAGTGCCGTCACAATGTGTGGCTACAGCTGACCTGACAATAAATCCTAGGAGCTGTAATTAAAGTGGAATGAGACAGGAATATTGGAGGAAAATAGAGCACAGGCTGAAAATGATTGTGGCACACAGCAACGTACGAATATATAAATTATGAAAATGAAATGTTAATAACAACGAAGAGAAATTCCTTTCTGCCTACTTGATATTCCAAAGCAATTCAATGATTTCTAGCAGGAGATGTTGCTGGTTCACAAATTGAATGATGGTGAGTAGTAGTGCAAGATGAGGTGGCAGATTTAGCCGACGACATGCAACTACTTGCTGCAGTGCTGCTTTATTGTGACTCTAACTTTGTGATTTATTGTTTTAATTTGATTCTATAAATTCTTGAATGTTCTACTGGATTGAATAGATTCACATTTGAAATTGCAGCCTCAGGCACTGAACACTATTGCAATGAAATATAAATATATTATTGATACTCGTGGAACTGGGACTATTTTTTTAATTTATTTTTTTTTAGAAAGTCATGCAATATAAGCATTAACGCTGCGTTTGCTGTACCTTGGAATTACGAGATAAGATCCACATACAATCAGATCAAAACAAAAAAAAACTAAGTCCAGCTTAGCGTCACCAAAATCTGCATTAACTGCCAAACCAACAGATGCAGGTGAAAACATAATCATGACGGCATTAAAAAAAAAAAAAAAAAGNAAAAAAAAAAAAAAAAAGTGTGGAGGAAAACCACTCTTTTCATCTATGAGGACATCTAATTGATTATTATTGCCAACATGTCAGACATGTCATATTGATACACTGTAGATGAATCCATAATGGATGTTTAATACATCCTTCAAGTGCTAATGTTGCACCAGAAAGACTGGAGAGGTTTTCTTCTTTTTCTCCATGACTGGAAGTTAAAAGTTGGTAGAGCCATCAGAATTCTCTATTGCACGACCCACGTTTGGTTTATTTGGAATGCTGAAGAGGAAGTATTAATGAAATGTAGCTGCAAGACAAATGGATTCCTGAGCTCATCTATTCCCACAGGAAAAGCACTTGTACAGTCTGAACTTCATCTGCATCAAGTCCTCCACAGCTTCACCTCAAAGATTGAGCCTTTCTGAAGACTGATTAGCCTCTCTGGACATGCCGTTTAATCTTCAGTGGGACTCCTCCTCTCCACTATCATCTCCTTTTTCATGGTCAATAGCAGACAAATTGACTGCTGCCCACAGAACAGAGGAGGAGGGGATAAGAGGACAAAAAAGCTGCCTTTCAGTGAAGTTATTTCTCTGTGGCTAGACAGGATCTGCTCCGCTCTTTTTACTCAATCTCAAAACACAGAGGAGTGTCTCTGTCCTCACAAGAACTACAAGATCCACTCAGATACTCTTAATCAATATGACGTTTCATATACCATTAGTACCGCCAATCAGCTACATTCTCTGATTTAGCATTAAATAACGAGGAACCTTCACAATAGATTTTTTCAAGATCTGGAGGATTTCTACGCTGTTGTTGAGTACTGGATGAGGGAAAGTTTGGGCATGAACAGAGGAGAGTGGATTAGATATTTCCTGCTGCGAGAGCAGCGACAGACAATGTGATGAAGAGGCGTGCTTGAGAAAGTGTTTGGGGGTTAAACGAGTGGGAAAAAGGGAAAATTGGGGTGAAAGCGAGATGGGGTAAACACAGGGGAGCTAAAGTGGAGGAGAGCTGTGAGCGTGATTGGAGGAGGGGAAGTTGTAGTGGGAGATAAGGGGAGGGGGAGACGCTGGACGAGGGGCATGCTGGGAATGGGAGAGAGAAGCAACAACAGAAAAGGAGAGATAAGGGATGGCAGTTAACGGGGGCAGCCGGCTGATGTGGGGAGCTCGGGGAAAGCACGTCTAAACACAGCAACTCCACAGCCTGGAGGAAGCATTTCCAAAAAAAACTCATCTGTCCTTCAGAAGCAGCCGCAGGAATAAAGCCGTTTTAAACCTCTGCACATAAAACTTTGCCCGACTTGCCTCTAGCCTTACAATTTTTACAAAAGGCTCTTTTTGGCCTTTTTTTCCCCTTGCTGATATTAAACGTAGTCAGTAAATGATTATGGCTTTTACCCAGCAGAAGCTAATTTAATCAGCAACGGCACTAGAGATAAAAGTGGAGCAAGAGAAAGCAGAGTTGAAGTTTGGCAGAGATCTGCAGTACCAACATCAGGATGTGTTTCAGAACATGGAGGCTGACAGACGTGTGTTCACATGACAGGAACGCCAGGCGCCTTTACAGGTGAAGGGAGAGCGTTTCTGCTTCAGTTTAAACCATGAGCTGCACTGGGGAACCCTGACCCAAAATCAGAAATTTAAGAATATGACTAATATCAAAGGAAAATGTTGTATATTAAGAGAACATGCAAAAGGGCTATGTTTGAATAAATGATGATGTATCGGTTGTTCATTTCACAAAAAAGAACAAATGCACAAATTCATGAATGAAATCAACACAAATGACTTATTAGGTGTTAATCTGACATGTTGTACACAGTCACTGGAACTCTTTTGCTTATACTTTCAGACTATTTTCATAACCGTAGCTAATGGAAGCACACTCTGCACTGCTCTGCCTTTTGTTTTCCTCTCTTTTAGGGGAATACACTTCTATTTTGGATGCAAACTGTATAAACAACAATGATCAAGAGATGTTTGACTTTTTTTTTTTCCCCTACATAATGAAGCGAAGGCTGTAATTAAAGTTTTTTAGCATTTGGTCTAGTTGCAATATTAGCTCATCTTTGCAGCTCCTGACTAAACTATTAAACAGTATTTTATGTCAGTTTGACACTACAATAATGAAACATCTATTTACTGACAACAAACCTATCTTCATTTTTTTTAAACTTGATATATTATTATTTATCTATTTTCTAGTATTTCACCCATGATTATATCTCAACCAATCACATCTCACTGATCCTTCAAACTCAAATTCACGCTATATGCTGGTGTTCAGCTGCTGCTTGGAAAATGCCTTTCTACCCCAAACTCAACCTGTACCTTAGGTGTGTATTTCTACTTCAAGCCACTGGGGAATTATTTACAATTCTTTCCGTGTATTATTTATCATATTATGATGATACATCTTAACTTGATGTGCTGTGTTCCTGCAGCAGAGCATCCCCAAAGAACTATAACTCTCCTACCATTTTACTCTTAATTCTATCACTATCTAAATTTATTATGCAATGTCTGCCTTGTTTCAATGTGCTGCAAATTATTTTTTTTTATTATAAATTAACTTTACAGCAGAATGCAGTTTCTCGTTCAGGGCCACAGTGAGCTCACAAGCTATGTCTATTAAAAAACAGAATGGTGTGTCATCTGTATCGATGACAAGTTATTAGAGAGGATAAGTGGTTGATCAGTGCAGCAGGTGAACATCAATGGACCCAGATGTCTCCCTTGAGGTACTCCATGCGATAAGCACTTAGTACTACAGTACACAAGCCACAGTTATAGAAAAAGATGGAATTCTGTTGGACAAATAGCTATTGATCCGACCTCAGCAGTGAGCGTGCAACAAACACATTTGAGTTTGTTCAATAGCATGTTGAGATCAATGACATCAAAGGTTGAAGGAGAGTCTAATAGCTCTGCCCCCCATTAACCGCGGACCCAGGACAATCACCTGCCATGTGTGTGAGTGCTGTCCCTGCTGAGCGTCCCTTCACAGGAACGTAGAAGCCTTTCTTCAGGAAAATGTTATGTTTGAGCTATGCCGTCATAGCCAGGAAGCTAACTGAGGCTTTAAGCGTCAACATCTAAGGCTTGGACGACACAGTGAAGTTACGTGATGTCTTGGCTAAAACAAAATGTGCAAAAGCGTGAATGTTATATTGATTTTAAACAGCTAACATCAGCCAATACATCGCTGTCAGGTTTTTCTTCCTTTTCTGGCATCAGCATCAGCCTCTAGCTGCAGTAGCGGCGAAATGCAAAAACCATCCCTCTGCTATCGTTTGGTTTTTGGTGCCAAGCGAGGTCGCTCCTCCAATGCTGTGCATGTTCTGGTATTTGCAGCAGTTTGCGATTTCCCACTTTTCAAAAAGAACATGGTAACACATTTGTTTTGGATATTTATGAGGGGTGGCATGTTTTCACTTGTACCAAACGCTTTTAGGAATTTCTTTTTTTTTTTGCAGTAATTAGTTGGTTCAAAAAGTGACACTTTGCTTGAGTCGATAGAGGAACGAAGCTAAAGCAGCAGCAGCGAAGACGCGAGCGGTTTAGACAGGAGCATTTATCATGCTGAGGTGCAATCAGGCTTAGCTTTGTCGTGGCATTGATACAAAGAAGAGGATAATTAGTGGGACAGCCCGTTGTGTGTGTTTATGTGTGCCTGCCTGCTGCTTGTTGGCATGTCGGAGTGGAAGAGAGTGCATCTCCACAAAGCAGCACATTAAGTCAATGCGCACAAAATGTTTACTTCTACTTCAGTGAGTGAATTCTCAAATTTCCCAGAATGCTTAGAGACTGACCCTGCATTCACTGCATTCAGCTGCGTGGATTTGGAGAGTTAATGATTTTCTAGTGCAGGACAGATAGAGGAAGGTGGAACTTGCGCAGCTTTATTTTGAGCACAAAGTATCGCTACTTTTAAAAAATAATTAGAAGAGTGGAAAACTTTGTTATGTTACTCCCTCGTGTAAACGGTTTAAATAAATCATGTCTCTGAAAGGTTTGGTGCTATTACCCAAGCTAAGGCTGCAGAGAAAGAAAGGCCTCTATGTCTTCCCATCTCCCCACTTCAAACCCTCACCTCCGTTCAATTCCCAACAGGGGATGCAAAAGCACAGGACAATCCTCCCTCCCTCCCTACTCCTCCTCAAACTCACTCTATCTCCTTTCCCTTTTTGCCATCTCAGCTCACTCTCTCAGCTGAGGAGAAGAAAAAAAATTCCAGAGTAAAGTATCAGGAAACAAGGTGAGTTCTGACCAAAGCGTCACAGAAATAAAATGAGGAGTAAATCAAGCGGGTGCTCAGCAGCTGAGGCCGACTAGTTTCGATGTGTCTTTTGAGTTTCACATGTGTTTAACACTTCATTTCACAAGAGATTTGGCTGATTTTTTTCTGTTGCATCAGTTGGAATATGCCAAAGCTGAAAGTCTGTATCCGGAATTTTTCCAAAAAGCAGAAAAAAAAATAAAAGGCTCTGGCACTGAGGCATTTCTTCCTGAGGCCAATACTGTTTCTTCATACATAAATATTCACTATCTGTGAGAGAACAGCTCTCCTTCAGAACCGAGAGCTCGACAGCTTTGATTTACTCCCAGCAATCCGAAGAATCTGCGGAGGTTTCACAACGATTTTGAATACTAAAACAGCTTCAACACACTTTTATCTAATTTTTTCTACAGATTTGGACAGTAAAAGGCATAACAGAGCCAAATTATAAAATACAAGTTTACTGTTAATTCAGCTTTATGGTTGTCCAGACTGTGAAATCCACTTCTGTATCTGTGCTAAACTTCTTCCAAAACAGCGAGCGGATTTACCGTGGCCACAAAGTGTAGTCCATGTTGTGAAATGGAAGGAGCACAAATAGCTACATCTGTGTGTGTGTGTGTGTGTGTGTGCTTAGAGAGCGAGCTGGAGATGAATAAAATACGGTGTAGAACATATCACCATAACACGTTTCATGTCATGGCCTTGTTATATTGCGAAAACGTATTTGTTTGTTTTTCCTATTTGTGTGTGGATGTGTATGTGCTAAAGGCAAAGACACAGGCCACACACACATCTAATTATATTTCTGGATTTTACAGAGTAGAGAGAGCTTTGAAAATAATTACTGGGAGCCAGGGGGGGTGCGCGAGGGTAGGAGGGAGCAGGTGTTAATTGCTTATTTTCAGAGGGGTGAGCCACAGCGTGTGATATTTGCCAACCTCCGCCCGTCTTACTCGGCTGCAACATGCTTTAATTGCTCATCCTTGTTGGCAGGAAGAAACAGGCAAATCAAAAATGCCATTTGGAAACTTGGAATACGGGCGCTGTGACTCCACGCGCACCGTGTGTCACGCACACTCTGTGTTTCACGTTGGGGGGAGAAAGTAAATTAATTTGGTTTCAAATCCTGATACAATAAAGGTTCAGTCTTGGTTATGTGCTATTCATGGAAGCTTTTACAGCTAGCTGGCCAGAAGCCTCCTGCCTACAGAAAGTGATGCATTTTAAATCTGCGCTTGAAATAAATAATACAAGCTCTGTAGGTATTTGCAAGGCGAACAGGTAAATAGATAAAGACCAGAGCAGCAGCTACAGAAAGCATTTAAAGTTTTTATCCTTATTGTTTTTGTTATTTTATGTGCTGGAGATCATTAAGCGTTATTGTTTCACAGAACGCCCGTGTCGATCACATTTTGTACAGGTTTTCTTCTCGGCGCTGTGAAGTGATGCACACGCGCCCGCAGGCTGAAACGACAGTTGAGTGCTGATGATGGTGTGCTTACCCGCTTCATGCTGGGATTGCATCATGAAAACATCAGCTGCTGCGTTTGATTCACCCACCGGATTTCACCAGCCGCCACGAGCTCCTGATCTGCAGCCTGAGAACAACAAAAAAAGGCAGTGACGGTTCTGTTTGCCTGAGCTGAGACCTGGTGAAACGTCCAAAGTTAAATGTCCAGTCAAGTGACAAAGAAAAGACGAAAGACTCTCTGGAGATTTGAGTGGATATGAGCAGCAGTTGCTATGCACTCAACTATAATAAATATATACCCACCATTCATAATGGAAGGAGCATATATGGCACATAGCGGCGATATATAAGTAGCTATTCTATAAATATACAAATCCACTTGAAAATAATTGACGAGGAGCAGCAGAAGCCTCCAAACAATCTGTTCCTGAGAAATACAAGATGACAAACAGGAGGCGACTGTGTTTGTCGTGCCTGAAACATCTGTGTGGGGAAAATTCTGTGGGAATGTCGTCTGAGGAAACGCCAGACTGACCCGGTGCCAAAACAGCCAATCTGCTCTCCTGTCTCGTCCCTGAGCAGAATGGACATATTGTCTATTTGAGTCGGAAAAAAAAAAAAAAAAAAANAAAAAAAAAAAAAAAAAATAGGACAATGCCTGTTTCGGGCCAATCAGCAGAGAATCAGAGTGCGATTGCGATGTGGTTTGCTGTGTGTTTTGCAGGACTTACAAGTTTTATATGACAGCCAAAGTCCTGCTGCAGTGAGATGAGGTTAGGTGCTTTGCTTAAGGGCTCCTGATCACGGCTGGTTGAGTTCTCCAAGACAAACCAGGAATCTGAAATAAATTATCTTCCAGTCATCAGCTCAGGTTTGCATATTTCATGAGTTTTCTTACTTTTTAATGCTTTGGCAAATATTTCTGCTGGACAGCCAAGCTCTTCCACTCCGCTATTTAAGAACAAAACATGCAGCACAGTAACACGGCACTGATGGTCTGAAGAAAACAATCACAGGTTCCATTCAGACTCGCGAGATGCTCCAATGGGAATCTGGATGGAGGTGTTAATTATGGACTTCTTACACCAGCTTTGGTGTCAGGAACCAACATACTGGTAAGTTCACACTCAAAAATTACATCTTTTCCCACCACATGGCTTCTCTACACGCTGACTGACTCTCTGCTGTTCATACATGGGCAGCAAATTCACAAGCAGCAAAGTGTGATCAATACAGAGTTTTAAATAGAGCTTCCTCTTCACCTGCAGGGACGACAAAGGGAAGGAATTTGCAATTTTTGATGTGTATAAAGGAAAGGAAGGTGTCCAGATTTCTCTCAGCGTGGGGAGTTACACCTACAATACTGCAGCAACTCCTGCTGCTAGAGGCAGGGCTGTGGACGTGGAAGCTAATCCAGATGTGTCACGCTAACGTCAATGATCTGGACATTCTCCAGACCTCAGCTGTGCCTTGTTACGCTTCTCACTGCATGTCACAGAGGAGTGGAAGACGAGAACAAGCTGGAGACCAGATCAATGTCCACCTTAAATATGCTGCTTTCCTGCCAAGAAGAAAGGTGGAAGGATGAAATGGTTTTGACCCAAAAGGCAGAATTAGCAAGTTCCTGCAACATTGAGGTTTTTTTTGTGTGAGAGGGCACAAAGCTCATCCGCTGCAAGACTGAATACTTAAAAAGATATATGGTAAATATTTTAAGCTGTTCCGCTTCATGCAGAAATTGAAAAACAACCAAATGTGCAACTCAAAAAAAGCAAAATCATATTTGCAGTGTATCTCCCCATAAGAAAGATGGCAACCTTCGCTAAATTGGCTATAAATGGCTAATGTCAACAGCCAGCAAAGCATTTTTAACTGCTTATCTATCAATAAGCAGAAGCAATGACACAAGCTGCAAAGTTAGAATTTTAAGAGGGAGGCGTGTGTGTGTGTGTGTGTGTGTATGAGATATTGAAATCAATATTTCATTTCATCNTAAGAGGGAGGCGTGTGTGTGTGTGTGTGTGTGTATGAGATATTGAAATCAATATTTCATTTCATCAGGTGTTTATCTGAAGAGCCAGGCAATAAATATCACTGATGGATTGTGGGGCTGTTTGGGAGAATGGGAATGCACATTGCACATGCATGGGTCAAGGTCTTTCACATACTGCACACACACACGAGAGAGAGAGAGAGAGAGAGGGAGGGAGGGGGAGGGAGAGAGAGAGAGAGACTAACAAAAATCACTGATTCACTAACACTTAATATTTTTTATCACCATTTGGTTCTCAAAAGTTCAGAGATCCAACACACGCCCACACATTAACAGCAGTAACCCTTAGTAATCCCTGGCCTCTTCTGTCTCTCCCAAGCAGCTGTGATGCTCATCCCTAGCACCTTCGTGAGTGTGTGTGTGTGTGTGCACAAGACCATGATCCCAGATGGATTTGACAGCAGCACAGCTGATAGTGATGATAGAAGACAGATTATTACAGGCTGTGTGCAGTCACACACACACACACACACACACACACCTGTGCGTGTGCACTTACAGGCTGAGCCAAACCATTATGTACATTTACACAGCAGATAAGGAGGGTTGCCTTCGTCTACCTGGGAGGGTAACATTCATTTTCAGTGATTTGTCACTAGATTTGCCAATATTTCTGACACTTTAATGGTTTTCAGCATTAATAATAATAAAATTATTGGATGGATTGAAATGAAACCGACTCCACCTCTGCTACCCTGATAAATAGCCTGTGTGTGTGTTGGTTGCTGTGTGGGTGGNAAAAAAAAAAAAAAAAAAAAAATGTCAGGCTATACACACATTGGGGACGAGAAGAGTGGGAGTACAGTGTCTCCATAATGTATTTCTGCTTGTATTGCGCTGCAGTATGTGCAGCAGAGGTGAGGTTAAGCTTAAGGTTACAGTCACAACCTGCAGGGAAAAAGTGCAAACGCGACTTAAAAATCCTTCTTGCATGTAAAAGTAACGAGTTAAATATGAATGTAGACAAACCCGACAAAATCTATTCTACCGTCACAAACTGGACGGGAATATACTTCCAAATGCCTGCAAAAATTAAGGATAATATCATGTAAGGAATGACTGAGCGCATGTCAAGCAAGCAAACACACCATTAGCAAAGCTCTCCACATGCGATGGAAGCCAGGAGGTCAGCCTGAACTGAAAGCCTGCTGAGTACTCTTCCATCCAACCAGTAAATCTCTGTAAGCTGACGGGAAATAGAGCGTGACTTTAGAGCCCGAGGGTTAGAAAAGTGGGCATGTGGCAGGAAAAAATTGCCGGTTTGAATTCCCGGAGTGGCTGGAGAAAGCTGGACAGGAGACGAGAATGAATAAAAAGTCTCTCCGGCTATAGAGGCTGCTGAGAAGCTGCCTTTGAGCAAGACTCAACGGCAAAGACGTTTCACCTTCGCCAGGCACAATAGGGACAAGGACACAGAAAATAGTCACGACAAAGAGAAATAGCATAGCATAACAATAATATTGTAAAATGTCATTGCTAATATCAAAACAAGTGTTTCCAGCAGTGAGCAGCTTTGTGTATGAAAATCTCTTGCCCGCAACAAATCCCCAAAACTCCTTGTGGTAAACAAGAATGTGTTAATAAAAGAGAGATCTGAGGGTGTCTCATCTCATCCCTTCATCTTTCTCCTCTCTCTGCTCCTGACTCGGTCTCCTTTTCTTAGTGGGAGCTGAGTGGGAGTAGAGACAGGAGGAAAGGATTTCACATCAGAAGGTAAGAGGAATGCTTTGTTTCCAGATGCTACGAGCTCGGAATTAAGTGCAGGAGTTGGCGTTGGGATGGTTTTTAATCAGTATATTCATAAAGCTCGCATCCAAATAATTCAACATCTGGCTGTTTGACTACAAGCCACAACTAAAAGTTAAACGTGTGGATTTAAAGCATCTGGCAGTGATCTGCAGCAGCGGAGCCTTTCGTAGAAACCAAAGTCATAATCTGCATCTGAGATTAAAGCCATACGATGAGACTTAATCCTTCCCAGAGCACACAGAGACACTGATGAAAGCCTGGAAGCATCAATCCCACTCAGGAAGCTCCACAACACGCTTTGACTCAAACATCTGCACGTATTTAAAAAGTGACTCTCACACCACAGACTCAGGCATTACAAGTCTGTGCACGCAGGGAAGCTTCAATTCAAAATATCCATTACAAATGTTAAAGGAATATACTGGTCATTTTGCGTGTTTAAGCCTAACATATTCAATTTTCATACACGTAACATTACTGACAATCGTTTCCCAAAGGATAAAATTGTATTTCAGCTTTCCTGATATTTTGCAAAATCTCTTAATCTTTCAAAATCAAATATTCAAGCGATACACCCACCTTAAAAATCCATGTTTCTCCTGTTAATAGTTACGCAGTCTGATGAAGGCACAGTCCTTTAAATTTTTCCATAAACGCAGGTCTTCTTTTGGGACTATATTCCCCGGTGGAGACATACATTCACTCCACGCTTTTTATTGCGCTTAAATGCTAAAATGAAGTAAAAACCAATAAAAACCTGAATACACGTCTTGTTTGTGATGATGGATTACCTATCCCAAGAACGTTTCAAGCATCAACAAGTTGATTTTAATAGTATACCAGAATGAATTGAAATGGCAGTCTGGAAGGTAGGAAAAACATTTTTAATTCACCGTTCCGGTAGTATGCTTTGGGAAATGACTGTCAGTACGTTACGTGTATGAAAATTGATTATAATAGACTCAAACAAATTCATGCAAAATGGCCGGTATTATCCTTTAAATGCTGGTCTTAAAATTTACCCATCAAAGCCTGCAGCCCAGTGAAGGTCAACATTCGTAACATTCGTAACATATTATCATATGTTACGAATGTAACATATGATAATAACCTTACTTCTGAAATGANAACATTCGTAACATATTATCATATGTTACGAATGTAACATATGATAATAACCTTACTTCTGAAATGACTGGTACTATGGGGAATATATTAATATTTGGGGAAAATTGCATGAGTAATAGACATGAGTCAGAGTGGAGGCTGCAGGGTCTCTTATACAAGATGTTTATGGAAAACTGATTGTCGGCCTTGAAAATCCTGATCGGAGCATCTTTACCATCCCCAAAAGGCATTCCTTCGCATAATTTCACCAGTTTCTGAATTGAATTCTGAGAAAACTTACTATATGACAACATATATCATTATCTCCCACCCTAAAGTCAACCTGAAGCAGGATAGATAGAGCCTTTCCACCCACAGTACTTTCTTTTTAAATATTACATTTCTGTGACCTTTTGCTGATCTCTCTAACCACTGCTCTTTTCACTCTGTCGCCTCTCTGCTAACGGTGAGACGTACTGTTTAAAGTGTGCACTTTCACACAATCCAGCCTCCCGTTAACACCTGACTATACAGATTAGATGACAGCTAAACTAAGTGTCAGGGTTAAATCAAAGATGTAGACTTGTTTGGCTTGTTTGTAGCTGGGAAACATCAGCCTGTAGCCATGGAGACGGAGCTCGTGAGGAAAACCTGCCACATCCTCAAATAAATCAGAAAACTCCTCAGAGCAGGATGAAGTTTTACTGGAAACATGGCATGAAAATGGCCGTCATCTCCGAAATTATACCAGAATTGCTAAGCTAAATGAGAGGTGAGTCATGTTAAATTGGAGGCCAATTAGCAGCATGCGATAGCCTGAAAAGCCATGATGCTCCAGGATTTTTTTTATTACATAAGCAGCAAAAATGACAGTAATTGGATATACTGTCATACAAAAACTCAAATTTAGAAACAACATATTTGGTCTTTCATCTTTAACAGCCAAAGTTCCAGAGGTTTCACTTCCTGTTTGCTAATTCAAGTCATATTTCCCCCCCATACAGTTTGTTATATTACTTTAATAATCTTTGTTCTCCAGCCTTAGAACTGATTTCCTCATTAAAAACTAGACCAAAACCATCCATTAATATATGCCTTCAGATAAATGAAATAATCTGTAGCCTGAGAAAGAATGACTTGCTGAAGTGAAGAAGGAAAACAACACTATTTCATACATCAAACAGCTTTTCCAGCCACTTTGATATCACTCCAAAAAAAAAATTTTCCCTTTAAAGTTTTGAAATCTATATGTCCCAAGTTGTGCTCGATGGATTCAAAATGAGAACCAGAGTATTTTAAGAACAATTCTGATCCTTCTCTGAACAACTACCAATCTCCCTTTATTACCCTATTACGCTGGTAACACACACACACACACACACACCCCAACATGCCCGACAAGCTAAATTAAACTAATATTAATGTCTACACTCACAGATAACATGGACTAAATGCCAAAAAAAAAAAAAAGCTCAGAACTTTACATTTAGACAAACTATTTGGAATGAGGGTGTTTCCTGTAAATTCCTACCTACACATCATCCGTGTAATAAAACACACAAACCCTGCCTTTAAAGGACCAGTGCCGGTGATTTTGCATGTTGAAGCTCAATAAATATACACGTTACATTATTGACAACCATTTTCTAAAATATAAAACCGTGTTTTAGTTTCCTGTTATTTTGCCAAATCCCTAATCTTTCAAAATCAAATTTCAGGTGATACACCCTACTTAAAATTCAATGTTTTGCCTCATAACATGCACAGGGATGATCATTTTTCTTTTTTTGTAAAAGCCGTCTTCTAGGACGCTGGCTGCCTGTTCTGGAACTGATTGAACTTTTGTCTTGATCTGGTATAAATCCAGCAGACCAGCAGGTACAGACCAGATTCAGCAGATACTGGCCTGTGTATGCAGACTGTGAAATATCATGCTGGAGGACACCACAGGACATTTTAAATGAAAGGAATCCACAGATACGGCTGCTGAAATGGCAGCCTAAGCCTGTTGATATCTTAAGGCGATAATATGTGTATCATTGTCCCTCATGATGAAGTCAGGGGAAGGACTATGGATCTATCCGTTTATCTGTCCCTCCGTCACACATAACACCTCGGAAGACACTGATTGGATTTTGCCCGAGGTTAGAAGCTATAATATTTGTTCAATTCACCGCACAATGTTTTGGATGCTGTTAAATAGGTTTTTCAGGAAATCTGAGCAATGCGTTCGATGTAAATGCTTCATCTTATTGTCTATTATATATACTGTGTGTGTATATGTATATATAAATATAGATAAACATTACATATATATCGTATGTTTATATTGTTCAATCAGCAATTTATGATGCATCGCATTAATTTTCTAATCTGCACCGAGTTGCTGAAGAGAGCAACATTTTTTTTGTTCATGTCTATCTCACACACACACACACAGTATCCTGGAGATAACTGATCAGATTTTGATGAAACATGACAAAACAATGGATCTTAACATCCTGAATGTAAATAAATTCTGATTGTCTGTTGTAATTATGCAGAACTCCATTATCTGTGCAGCTGACATGCTTTAGGCTTGATAAATCTTTTGGACAACTGTGTAAGGACATAAATTGTTGCATTGGTTGGATAAAGTGAAGCATAATTTATACAAGCTAATAAAATGGTATCTTTAGAGCTTATAGCAGCTAAGAAAATCTACAGGTTTATTCAAGAGTCGTGACATTTTGTGAGCCTGAGACGCTCAAACATCAAATTAAACTTATGTACTCTTATCAAACCACAGTGTGCTCAAATTCCTTATTTCATCAAGATAGACACAGGAACAACTCCAAGAGACTTATCAACAATTTGTGCTCTAATGAACTTTTTTGGCAATTTTAATAAGGCAACGCTGGAACATCTTGCTGCTACTGCTAGATGTTCCCAATGAAAATGAGGATACTGGTCTGTAAAATAGCTTTAGATTTGAGTTCAAAGTAAGAATCCAAAAGCAATCACTCTGAAGGTGAGTGCTTCGGTCTCAAATGATTCTAACCTGCAGGTACACCTTATTCTTTTTGGAGATAATCAAAACCAAAACTGCCTCACACAAGTAGATTTTGTAGTTGTGCGGTTCTAAAAGGCGCTGAGGCCCACTAGGATTTGTGATGAAGGCAGAATGCCCGCTGCGTGGACGTATCCAGAAATCTGGCAGTGGTTAAAATAAAGCTCTGCTGTCCAAAAGTGTCAGATGGAGAAGAAGAGGAGCCAGAAAAAAGTGATAATAGACACATTAGTTCCAGTCTGAGCTGACAAGGTTTTTGTTTATCTCAGAATTTTAGTTTAGTGACGGCAACAGCAATTACCACTGTGATCTGACCTTCTGTATTCTCAGTGGTGTTTTTTTGTTATTTTTCCTCATTTTTAGAGTGTAATATAGTTGGAACATGTTGAACATTATCAAAGTTGAGGTTGACGCCAACAGAAATGCATCCAGCAAAACAAACCTACAGGTCCTGAACTGCCCTGAAAGCTTCATTTCTGATTGGTCCTTTACTTCCATAACATGTTTACATCAACATGTCACGTATGAATTTACACGCCACGTACACCAAGTACAAGATAGCAAGCGAGTGTTTGAGCAAGTGTTTGTTATAATAAATGTATAAAATGATGGTAAAAATGAGTTTCACTGTTCACAAAATAAAGACAATAGCTCAGATGACTGGATTTTCAATTAAAAAGGTGACAACTTTAGTCTTTACTTTGGTTGCTGCTCTTCCAGCATTGCGCAACAATCCATGTATTGACTCTTCAAATATGTTCCCCGACAACACGAGTAACTTCCAGCCAAACAGAAACACACAACAGCGCAGATCAGCGTCAGGCAGAATGGTTGCTTGGTCAGATCAGATCAGATCATGAAGCAGGCAAACGCAAACATTTCCAATAATTCATGTCTGCAGCACTAACTACAGCGTGCAAAAAACAGACAACCAAAGTAAATGTCACAACAGACTAAAGCACTGTTTAATTGAAAGGATTCCACAGATCCTATGGTGTGTGTGTGTGTGTGTTGCTGTAACGTTCAGATCCACGGCCGAATGTAATTACGTGCGATGTGTTTTCAAGTCCTGGCAGGAAAAACTGACTGCAATCGTTTTTTGGGGATATTTTTTAATGACTAATTGGGACTTTCTTTCCTTTTTTTCCTGCGAGCCAGAAGTCTTGACCAACTTGAGAAGCAAAAAAAGAGAGAAGAAATGAAAGAAACATTTCTTTGCTGTGTACAGTGGTGGTGCTGTAGTACTACTACATGGTACTCGCTGGGCTGCTTCTTTAGCTCAGTAATTGGAAGGCTCGGAGCTTGTAAAGCACTTTGCTGTGTTTGTTGGCGTGGTTACTACAGTAATTAGCAGTAAACAAGCAGCAAGTAACAGCCTTTCTAGTTTGAGTCTTCCATTAAAACAACTTCTTATAGCGCTCAGGCATTGGTAATGTATGAAAGCTACGTTCCCTCTAGGCCATTCACTGCTGATTTGACTCCTTAAGTGACAGCGACTCTCTCGGGTATTATTCTGAATATGTGCTAGTGGTATTCACGTGGTGTGGCTACATGCTGTATGGAGTCGAGTTCAATTAGGCAGAATTGGTTTTAATTGAAAGAACTCCACCGATGGTAAAACTACCACTAAGACCACTTAGTGCTTCTAATTAATCTTACATGACAACGGCGATGGGAGTGTTCACCCTGTGACAGATCCACAGTGTGCGGCGCTTTTCTTCCTGGATTAAGCCCTGCAGGTAAGGAAGGCTTGTGTCACAATGGAGGGTTCCAGATTAATGTCCCTAACAAGAAAGAACAAGAAATATAACAATGATGCTGCTGGAGAATTCTCAAAGCTCACTTCTGAATGCTGCCTTTATATAATGTTCGGACTTTACCAGAGATTATGTTTTCATCAGCGCTTGAAGGTTTATTGGACGGATTTCGATAAAATTCTGGAGTTGGGCAGAACTTCTTTGCTGATATTTGGGTCAATTTCTTGAAAACTAAGATATAAATGTTTATGAATAAAATTCTGCCATGTGCATCCTTGTGATGCAATATCAACCAGGGCAGTTTAGTCCAGATTCAGATATTGATCCGGATCTGGCTGATTCCAAAATAAACTCAGTCAGGATCACATTTACAGTGTCGCTGTACATTAACAACGAAGACTAGAAACATGCAACTTCTACCAATATGTGCTGATTCAGCAGTTTGACATATTTTCAACAGTTACAGATCCAGATCTCTGTCTTTTGTTACACATCTGATTTCAAGGTCCTGACAGTAAAAATCTGGATTTATGTTAGCAAAAATGTTATTCATAGTTTTACCACCATACATCGCCTAATACCAAGCTTCCTGCCTGCAACAAAAGGAGTAACGCAGGCACGATAGAAAACACGGTGGAGATAACAGTGAGCATCTGTTAGGTAATAAAAATGCTTTGGTACAGTTATTCTGCAATTAGATCTCATTCAGAAAATTACACCCAACAGGCATTCAGATTTATGTTTTCGAAAAGCAAAGACGCAATGCAGATTTGACATTTTCCTTTCAGCAGGTGGAAGGGTCCTATTCTTGTTGCATAGTTACTTGTGAACACATTATTAAGATCCTGTTAGAATTGTGTTTTTGTGTGTTACGTGTTCAGTGTTTCTGCTCTGAATTGCGATCGTTTCATTTGCAGAGTGCAGGAAAGCGATAGCGATGTGTGTGTCAGGGGCAAAGGTGGAGATATTCTGACAGACCTGCAGGTTCAGACTGATCGGAGGACCGCAGGACTTCCCAACAGAAACTCCCTCAGGAACGCATGCCTGCAGGCAGCATGGGCTTGCATTAACCCCAACACCTTCCAAAGCTCCACCTTAAGTAGAACCTGAGCAAGAAGGCAGAAAAGCATAACTACAATGGGTTTTTTTATGTAGGGAGAATATGAACTGAATTTGGTATGAAAAGACACTGTAATTATGGACTTTAGAAATAAGAGGATGTGAGCTGAAGGATCGTAGCCATCCTCACCTTGGTCTCTATTTTTAATCTCCAGATATACCCAATCCAAGGTGAGGCCTGCCCACTCTCCTCGACTAAAAAAAAGGATTTTATTTGCCATTTTCCCCCTTTCAAAATCAACATTTGTTTTCCCATCTGCACAAATGTCAGGGGGATTTATGCGGTCCCTGTTTCATGTTGGTGGCCTATTTAATGCTACAGTGCACAGCGCTCACGAAAGGAAATGAGAGCATTGCTGTTTATGTAGCCGCTCATATTCAGCGCCAATCAATCTGACAAGCAGACCCAAACTCACCGTCTTGGAAAGTGCATCCTCGGAAATGCATTTCCTCGTATTGATATGAATCATATTTCCAGTTCGTCGTGTCCTGAAATAGAAGCACTCGTAAACGATGACAAAAATCCACGCCTCACCTGTGTCAGGAGCGGTGCTGGGGCCTGTAGCGCCAACTGGTGGACATCGTGGAACGTAGTCCAGCGGTTCTTCCATCCCAACTTCCTGCATTAGCACATACACACACCAAGAAGAAAAAGTTAATGAAGTGATTTGATGGTCATGGTTCACTTGGATCAAGCAGCCTAATCAGGGCTAAATTTCAACAATCTTTTCAGGAAATGAAACATTTGATGGCGTTACGTATGAGCAGGAAGTGAAGAATCTATTTCGTCTCTGCCTCGAGGCCATGATGTCAGGGCAACATTTCAATGTGATGTCAGGGGGGAAATGTCTCCTCGATAAGGATGCAGAGATTTGTCAATGTGGATTAAAAAGCAAATTCACACTATCTTTGGCATCTAAGAGCACATCATAACTTTTCAACCACCATATTCCTCTATTTGACGCCATGGTTGTAGGAATCAATAATCTCAGCATCACAACACAGATGACTCAATGCTGCAATTTTGTATTGATGTAGCTATGTAAGGGTTGCAGAATTTGAAATGATATTGGATTGGAAGGGATTTGGAGCAATGAATAAATCTAAGTGACATCCAGAGGAGCGGTTATGTGCCTGCTGACAAGGTAACACCACATCATTCACATTTTGGACTTTTTCATTCAGAACATTCAAGCCTGAGTGCGTCGAAAGGCAAAAAACACAGCGGAGCCACGCAGTAAACACAAATGTGACTCATAATTTTTCACAAGATTATAAAAAGAGTTGCAGGCTACAAAGGAATGACTACTTTGACATTTCAAGGAAGGTTTCATGCCGTTAAGATGTGAGTGACAAAGACTCAAAAATTATAATTTTTATGTCACAATCTGGTTCTAAGTATGATGCTGAAACGTTGCAATTTTTTATGAGTGCTTTTAAGGCTCTATGTATAATTGTATGTAATCTGTTATAGCTACTTTAGAGAGAGCCATTGAAATATGGAACACAATCAACCTTACAAGTCATCTTAAAAAAAAAAGTTTCCTATGAATATTGTAATAAAGGTTTATATTGCAGTAAATAACGCTGGTATCAGTGGTGTATTCCAAAAATCTCATCCAAATCTTATCCATCTGACTTTTCCTGTTTCTGAATAAAATGCAGTTTGCAATTGTGATAGTCTGTCCCTGCTTTGAGTTTTAAGCTACAGTCTAATTTAGTGAGTCTTTCACTCTTAAAATTGGGAAATGTGCTTTTACATAATTTCTAACCTGGAGATATCTAAAGAAATTACTTTTTGGAAACCAATTTCTCTGCGCTGGACTGTTGCTGCTTCACTCTAGACATATTTCTCAACATTTCATCCTCATAATACAGTTTGTGTGTGACACCAATAACACACAATAATGCATGTTTGTTTTGCAGTATCATTTTTGCAGGCTTATGTACACAAAATTCACCATTAATATATGCAGCTACAGTAAATTAGCCTCATGCGCATGCGTGTTTACATGCGTATGACCTTTCTTTGCGGAAATGTAACTACAATGCATAAAACTCGTATTTTCTTCCTATTCCTGTGCCCTTGTCATTGTTATAGTTAAACATACATGAATAGATATTTTTTAAAGGTTTATATCTAATTCTTACTGGATATGTTTTGAGATTTTTGGTATGTTTTTCAAATTTACCTAGTGGTCCACTATCAACGCACACAAAAACGGTAGCTAATAGCTAAAGTTAAGTTAGTTACCTTGATCCTGCAGATGACGATTCTGAAACAAACAAATAAACAACTATAACAATAATAAGCCAGTTTCCTTAATTTCTCATATTTAGCATTTTTGGAAAAAATGCCGCCTCGGAACCGGATTAATTTGCTTAATTAAATACACCTACGAGGCGTTCAGCGTGGGGGGCGTTTGATTTGTTAACCTAGCCTGCTCTCCGGGCGGTGCTTCATTCTACCCATCCTCTCATTGGCTCTTCATCAAAGATTCAACTTTTTCAGCTCAAGTCCTAAATACTATAACTAATGTTTTGTAATGTCCAGTTTTGTTAAGGACAAATACTGCACATTAGACGTATTTTCTACCCTCAAATGCATTCAAAGTCAAATTCTTCCCAACTTCATGAGAAATTCTTGGAATTTCAGGGAGAAAAGGTTATTTCTGAGGTGCCATCATTCTGAGGCAAAACCGCCTAAATCGCAGCACAATTTCTCACCCAAGAAGTGTTAGGGTTACTGATTCAGTTAAATGTGTGAAGTGGAAAGGCATCATGAAGACTCAGAGGATGGTGTTGGAAAAAGAAGAGGGAGAGGTGTAAACGTGTTTGTAGTTGCAGGATAGTGTTGGTTTGTTGTGAGAGTTAGATGTACACTGATGACCAGAGGATGGAAAAAGCAAAATATGGAGATTCTGCCTTTCATATGAACCCTCATGAGTACTCTGTTCTATTTTTGATGGTCAGACGTCAGCTTACTGGAGCTCGCCTGTTTTCATGCCATGAACATAAATTGGGCTGGATGAAGCTAAAATATTCCTGTTTCACTTCATTTCCAAAACAGGATGGAGAAAACATTGGTAGAACTAATGAGAGGACCATGCTGGGTAGTTTAATTCCTTGGAAATTGGAGACAATGACTATTTTGAATGAATTTTATGAGTTATAGGAATATGCTGCAGATTCTCCTCCCTCTCTCTCTCTTTTCCTGGTCCTCCATTTCTGGTCAGATCTCAGCAAATCTAACCTGTATAAATGAGAAAAATAAGTTTAAAAAAAAAAGTTAATCAATGAAACTCTCAATGAAAAAATACTTTTTAAGCTGCAGTGAAAGCAAGACCATTGTCCTTTAAAAATCACCCTTTACTGTCCTGTCTGACAGCAAAGCAGCATGGCTATAAGCCATGGAATTCCCATGTGGGTTCAGCCACATGCCTAAGCAATGACCTCTTTTATAAAAAGGTGCATGTGTGTGACCGTGTGTGTGTGTGCCCACAAATCCACAAGTGTGTCGTTCAAAGGAAATGCAAAAGGCACATACTTTCTCTGGACTATCACTGCCATGACATCAACATAGCACACTCAATTAAGGGCACACACATGCAAACGTCACCTTAAAGGTGGAACAGATGGTGTTGGAGCTCCCTCTAGAGGTCAGAACAGACATATATTTTGCAGGACTCCATCCCAGGAACCTCACAGGCTGTCAGCAATTTATTTAGAAAATGACATTCTTTTTTTTTTTGCTTTTTTAGAACCAAATAAATACTGAATTGCTGTCTAACATAAGTGTAAATTTTTTTAAAAGAAATAAAAACCTAAAAATTAAGAACTCACATTAGTCATTCTATCCAGTCAATCCAACGAGCATTTATGGGCATAAAGACTCTCCAAAAACCAGATCAAAATGTATGACTCTCACCAAAGACCTGGTGTGGGGTTTTAGTTTGCAACATGAAATAATTCAATCATGACAAGCATTGTTTGTTGCTCACTGGCACCAGTAACAATAAACCACATCATTAAAAAAAACACAGTTATCATTTTTAATTGAATGCAGCTTTCAGTAATCAGTTGCAGCTCATTTGAATATAGCTTGCTTATACATATATATTTATATATAGATCTGCATGGGTGAGGGGAAAATAAATTCCCATCCTTTCTAAGAGTATAGGAAGGAAGCTTGTTGGCAATTTTGAGAGGGAGGGAGGGAGGGGTGTCTTACAGGTGGGCCTGAGTAAATATTTACTATTTGGCATAAGTGACAAGAGAGACAATTTAGAGTCTGGTATGGGTGAGTAGAATTGGTATATTGATCATTTTTAGTTGTATGTGCATAGGTTGCTTTTCAGGTTTTTGTGTTTCTGCAAGTGGTTATGTGTATGAGTGTGTCCCAGGAAAACAGCTTATTCACAGTCTTCTCGTGGTGAGCAGGAAGTTCTCTGACTGCCTCTGAAATGCTTCGTCTTGGCCATCACTCTCTTTCCCGTCTGTCCAGACGCAGACCGGCAGTTTGCTTCCATCTGACTCTCCCTCTGCTGCCTGTGAAAGCACCGTTTTCACATCAAATTGGAAATGTAAAGGAAGTAAAAATGTTTATGAGCAGGTAAATTATAGCCTCCAGCTGATCACCAGAAGCTATGAAAACCAGTATTAGCTAAAGCCCCATTATGCAGTATTATTTTTTTATGTTCACGCTGGAGTGTGAAGGTATTGCAGGTACTTCTGATCCAACTGAGAATCAATCACAGGACTGAGAGATCTGCAGCTCTCAGTCTTTGGCCATGAGGGAAACATCTAACAAGCTGAAGATGCCCAGATATTTTTCTCAGGTGTTTCTCAAATGTGTTAATGAATGAAAACACAGCTAAAATGCCAGCAAATATTAAACTTCAACTCAACAGGTGGAAAGGAAGAGGACTCTTATGAAATCCCTGTGTCGATCTGCTTCTGCTAGATGTGTAAGAAGGATGTTTTTGGTAACAGTTTAGCCAAAAATCAATAGTATATCAAGGATCTGCAACCGTGAATTTGCTTTGGACAGTTTTTTTTAATGCATTAACTCATCACAAATGTGATCATTGGGTTATTTATCATTAGTATTGCATCACAAGCCAAATATATACTCCAATATGAAGTTTCAGATCTTTATGGAGAAACATTTTGGAATCGCATATTGATTATTTATTACATTATCTGTTGTTATTCAATGCCATTCTGTGGTTTACATCAGCCTAAAACTATGACTTAAACCAGTACCAGCAAGTATCTACTACAGTATGAATATAATATTATGTAATAAAGATTTATTTTATTTTAAAAAAGAGTTCACCATCTACTTCCTGATGCTTGATGAATATTTAAGGCACACTGTAACGCTGAAAAAAAAAAAAAAAAAGGAATCTTTTATTTATTTGTTTCGCTGCTATGACAGCAGTAAAAAGGAGCATCATCCAGTGTCTTCCAGCTTCCTGGAAGCTTTTTCTTCAGAATGAACTCCAAGTAAACCATTCATTCATTACCTTCATGGTTGGTTTATCCTGATAGCTAAAATGACAGCTTTTATTTCAATTCCAATATATATATTGTTTTTTTTTTCTCGTGCTGTCAAAAGGTAGAGTTGTTATCATTATCAACGCTTTTGATCTGCTTCAAAATAAAGTAGGTCACATTAGCTTAAAGCTCCTTTGTAAACCTGTTTTCTTGCCTTTTGCTCTTGGAGACAAAAGCTTCCTCTGGCAGGAACTCTGCTCTGATCATCTCTGCTGTCAGCTGGACTCCTGATCCTTCACACCTGCACACAAAACACAAAATAATGAAGTGTTCGTAGAGATCTTACGTGAAACTAAATCACAAATTTTCTAATGAAACTATGGATCTTGAATCATTTGAATGTACTTACGATTTGTCTGTTAGTCTAGCCAGGTCGTCTGGAAGGCCGGTGAGAGGAGGAGGTGCTGAGAGAGGAAGAATATCTGTGTTGTAGTCGACAGACCTGTAAGACACACACATACACACATGTTGTTTTTTCCCCTGCAGACCCGACGGAGAATTACCACAGCAAGATAATGGTCAGTTTATCTACTCCATCTTACGGAGATGGAAGGACTGCTTAGGGTTGTTTATTTTATTGCAAACACAAATGATAAAAGTGCTTTTGAGTAAAAGTTGACACCACTTAAGGGCAAAATGGGGCTGAGCGGTATTAAAACAATGACAAACAAAAGTTTAGTTTTGAAAGGAAGTCATTCCACCTGGATTTTAACAAAAAAATAAAAAATCTGTGTAGGCTGTGATATGACTTGGAACAGAAGCTTTTTTTTAAATGCGGAGACATGAGAACATACAGAATTTGACCCAAAGTGGAAAAAACATCACATTGTAGGACTTAACAAAGGAGTTAAGACTTGAGGAAATTTGAATTTTTTTTGAGATATAAAACAGTAAACTGCAGAATGGCCTGTTTGAGATTTACACAGATTTCATTTTAAAGTTTGTGGGTAGTTGAGGCATAATATCTCAGAACCAATGAGGTATCAATTGAAAATGAAAAGAGCATGGAGGACAGGAAAGGGTCCTGTCTTGAAGTATTTTTATGCAGATCAGTGCTGACAGACATAAAAAAATATATATATTTTAGATTATAAAAATGATTAAGTAACATGACATAAAGGAAAACTTGGGATCCAAACCTTCGACTTTATGAGAACAGTGGAATTACTGGAACATGGAGGACTTGAAATGTTTTCAATCTCTCAGGGAACGTTGCTTGATTACTCTGAAATTTTAACTTCGACACTTAAATTGGCTTTAAAGAGGAATTAATACAAATTATATGCAAATCTTTTCTTGAACAGGAAGCGCTTGCATACCTGAGTGGTATCCATGGTGACAGTGTGCATAGGAGACACATAGAACAGGATCGCCAAAAGCAGCACATCCAAATACCATCATTTATTCAATGCCCATTTAGGGTAAAGATTGAATAAATCATTATTTCACAGTGTATGTGAAGACACTCTTTTCCTCCATGTGTCCTAGATTTTCCATGTAAAGATGTGTCACACGAGGTGTCGTACCAATTTCACGTCAGGAGTTCATACTGAGAATCAGTTTCTGCCCTTCAGAACCTTCAATATGTATTACATTTTATTCTGCAAACGTAGAACTGATGCATGAAAAAAGCTTGAGAGGCCTTGTATCTTTGTGAAAAGTTAATGCGGTGTGAAGTGAATTGATAACTTAAATCCAAAGTGATACCAGCATAATATTCAAAATACAACTTATATTCCCTATCTCAATGAATAGCTGCAACAAATAACCCAGATCTGAAGGATCTCATCGACATGATTTCCACTTTAAACTGTTGACCGATGTTCTTCCCTCATTCCCTTCTCAAAATAAGATTTCATCTCTGTTTCCATCTCAGACTCACCGGCAGATTAATAATGCAGTGTTTCTCCTCTCACAATCAGTAACTATCACCCTAGCGTGCCAGAAAAACAGAATAAATGACCACAAACAAACAGCTCAAATGGGCTTAGGTCTGAAAACTCTGGAATTTGTATTTAATATGGCAGTATTATAGTACTGTCTGTGAGAAACAGATTGCACTCCCACATGTTCTTATACAATCACATTATGTAATCTCCTTCAATCCTCCAGCGTGTCTCAGCTGCAGAGCAAGTGGTTGAGGTTGATGATGGGCTCAGGCATTGGTTTGAAAGAAAATATCAAAAATGTGCCAGAGATATCGCAAAAAACGTAGATCTTAACCATCATGAAGCTCCTCACCTGTTTCATATTCTGCTGTGCTACGTCTCAATGCTACATCTCATAATAACACAAGATGGTGCAGCTACGATGTGGACTAGTGGTTAAAAGAGGCAACTAGAGGGTCGTAAGTTCAAATTCCTCAACCGGCTGGAGTCATTTCCTGCTCTGTAAACAAGTACTGTAGGTCCTTGTTGGTCCCAGATTGCTACAGTTGGAGCTTTTCATCAATAAAGCAAACAAGGCTGTGGGAACCTCGAAGTTAATATAACCTCCTCTTTTAACTTCTGGGTGGTTACTGTCAGTTAGAAGGAATTCTCATTTATTTGTCTGGTTTAATGAATAAAATGAAAATGGGAAATGGGACTACTTGATGGTGGGGAGACAAGATCTTATCATCCGTATCCTCACCCTAAATCTGACTAATCAAAGCTCACACACATTTTACTTTCTGACTTACCTGCGTAGCACCGAGTTGCTGGTGACAGCACGTTGGTTGGACAGGCAATTCAAGGTGATTGTGTCAAAATTCTTCCAGGTCATGACTCCTTTGATCACTTCCTGTTGTGCAAGAAAACAAGCTTATGCGTACATCAGATCTATCAAATGAGTCACAAACAGCAGCTGCTTTCACATGTCAACGTCCTTGGCTTCTACCATAAAGGAATACTTCCCATTTCAAAGATCCAGCAACAAAACATTTCTTTGCATGTCCAACCAAGAAGCGAATGATCAAAAAATGAATGCAAGTGCTTTTTCAAAGGACTAAAAGCACTCCAACGAGAGCCGCCAACTGGAAAGTCTCTAACTAAATTACCTTGCGGTCCAGAAATTTCCTGGGAGTGTGTGAGGGTTGTGTTTTTGTGCCGCTCTCAGGGATTGTATACCTGTATGGAGAAAACACTTTTTTTTGGTTTGGCCAGAAGATAATTACTCACTTGGAAAAGCTCAGAGTTCATCTATATATGGACAAGGTTTGTTCTTTGTTGACAGTGATCAGTGCGTACTCACTAAATGGAAGTAAGATTATTCTTAGGAGTATCACAACACCTCTCAAAATCTGACAGATCACTTTATCACCATGAATGTGCCATGAGACATTGATTTCAATAAAGATCTTCAATGGAAATAGATGGAGATTTTAATAGGAGGTCAGTAGGAATGTTACCTTGGCAGAGGGCAGAGGAGGAACTCCAAATCACTCTCCATGTACTTAGGAGTGGGTTTGTAAGTCTGGAGGCCAGGAGCCGGGTTCTAAAGCATAATAGGAAAGTTCTGCTGAGATACCTGAATCCATTTTTACTTTGTAATGCAGATGAATGAAAAGTCTTACAAAGATCCTGAGAGGGTTTGCAGGAAAAGGTCTGAGTAGAGCTTCAGGGGCGCTGAAGGTGAGACTGGCGGCCTCTTTTGCTTCCTCCTCCTCTTCCTTTTCATGCTGCTGCTGTTCCTCTCTGACTTTGGACTCTGCTGATCCACGAGGCGGGGCTCCGACCACCTCGGGTAATAGCTCATCCTGAGAGGCAACAGGTCGACTAATTCAGAAACTGTGGATTGATGGATGACTAGATGGAAAAGAATGAGGAGGTGGTGCTTAGTTACCAGGGCTCCCGTGCGAAGTGGCCTGGCTAAGGTCGGAGGGATGTAAGAGTTAAACGCCTCCCAGGTTAACACAGGCTGGTAGCCCATAAGCTTGTAGCGTTGCGGAACCTAGAGCACCAAAATAATATGGACAAAGAATATGGTTGCAACAGTAACATAATGCAAAAACAGAATATCAGAATACAGTAAATGCACACCTGAAGCTTGAAGAAAGGAATTTGAGGTTTCACAGTTACATCAATGGGATCCACAGACACAGAGACCAAATCACCAGGAGCCTAGAAACACCAAGACACAAATGGCATTATTGGTTCACCTGAATACTTCTACTGACAGACATTGCAGGGCACTTTAGGTCTAAAGTTCCTGTAGGGGCATCGGGAAAATTTAAGATTTAATCAGTGCTGAGAACTGTGCTCCCTCTTTTATTTCGTGACTGGATCAAGAGTTCTTCCAAAAAAAAAAAAAAAAAAAAAGAAAAGAAATAGTGATATAAAGAAATACAGTAAATGCACACCTGAAATGCACACATTTTTTTTTAACAGGCTGCTAATTACATTAATTACCATTAATGTCTAGGTATAATTCAGAGTGCTCCAGCCTGGCTAGCAACCTGCAATCTGCAGCAATTAATACTCTGTTATTTGTGTAGTTTGTTTTTAGCACTTATGCAATGTACCCACCAACAGGTCAGCTTCATCAGAGAAAGTGGGGAAAGTGAATGGAAACACTTTATCTGGTGAGATCTTCAGTCTACACGTCTTCCCCTCTTCCTCAACTAAGGCAAGCATAGAGAAAAATGTAAAAGTGATGAAATGAAAACCACAAAGGGTTAAATCCAACAGAATCCACCAGTTTCTCAGAGTCATGAGCAAACGCTGTCACACTAAACGCACACACAACAACCATGTATAGTCCTGATTCCTGAGGCATGCATGTATGTTCAAGGAGACTCATAATAACCCGAGGGGATTTCATTTTGATTCATTTACCTGGAGGAAAAAATTCAATTATGCATGATTTACTGGCATGGCATACAGAGATTGTTTCTGAGCTGTGAGATGGTAAGAAGAGGAAAAACCTTTCTGTGCCGAATTCCTCATCCCGTCCGCCAGTTTCTTCAAACACACCAATCTGCGATTCATACGACAGCGAATCACAGCCTGGAAGGGACAGACGAGCGGAGTGTAACACTGCTTTTGTTCACTTAGTGCTCAACAATAAACACATTAACACACACCACTCCCACCAGGAGGAAAAAACATGTAGTGCTGCTTTTACTGGAACGCACTGTAGCCGGAAAAATGCTCCGTAAGGAATATCATGTATGTACTGTGAGGTTGGACTAAAGGGACAAGGCTCAGGGGACACCAGCCTAGGTCTCCTGAAGTGTGTTTATACATCATGCCTGTTTGTGCACATACAGTATATCTGTGTGTGTGTACCTTGCGTGCTGCCTGCTGGAACAGTTGCAGGACTCTTCGTCTCAAGTCCAGCGGGAAGCTAGAGTAAAACATGAAGGATGGTTCTCCCTCAGGGGCCTAGAAGATGTAAAGAAGTCATTTATTGCTGACTTACTTGGCATCATCTGGCAAATTGAGCTTAAAGGACCATACCACCCATTTTGCATGTTTGAGCCTAATATATTCAATTTTCATACGTGTTATGTTACTGACAATCATTTCCCAAAGGATAAAACCGTATTTCAGCTTTCCTGATATTTTGCAAAATCTTTTAATCTTTCAAAATATATTCAAGCGATACACCCACCTTAAAAATCAATGTTTTACCTGCTAATACTTGTGTAGCCTTATGAAGTCACAGTAGTTAAAATTTTTCAGTAAACGTAGGTCTTCTTTTGGGATTATATTCCCCGGTGGAGGCATACATTCACTCCATGCCTTTTATTGCTTAAGCGCTAAAATTACGAAACTTCGAAAAAAAACCTGAATATATGTCTTGTTCGCGATGATAGATTACCTATCCCAAGAATGTTTCAAGTATCAACAAGTTAATTTTAATAGCATACCAGAATGAACTGAAACCAATGGTGGTCTAGAAGGTAGGAAAAACATTTTTAATTCACCCTTCCAGTAGTATGCTTTGGGAAATGATTGTCAGTAATGTTACACGTATGAAAATTGAATATATTAGGCTCAAACATGCAAAATGGGTGGTATGGTCCTTTAAAGTGAACTTCTTGTGCACGTTCAGAGGGTCAGCTTGGAGTAAAGTGAACGCTGATTCCTCTTCAACATTCAGATGTGCTTTGAAATTCAGCTAAACCTTTAGCAAGAAAATCTTTTGCTCTTTGGAACACTGTGTACACTTTTATGTGTGTGATATTGTGTATGACACATAAAGAAAGACTGCCTCACCAAAATGTGCATTTATAAAAATAAAAAGGTACAGGATAATGCCGAGGTGTGTCATTTCACCAAGTTTCAGCTAAAACAATCACCAATGTGTGGCGGTTTGCAGGTAAGTGTGACGGATGTACTGATCATCACCAACAGGCCAGCCAGCCGCTCAGGTGTGATGCTGAGGATAAACTGCTGCTGACAGAAGCTTCGGTTGAGTGAAACGGCTTCGGATGGGTGCTGAGGCAGCGAGCGAAAACACAGAACAAAGCAGGAAGGTTCCACTTTTGTCATGGGAAAAACAAACTCGATAAAAATTTTTTTTTAAAGAAAGCTCGATTTGTTTTCTTCCTTGCAGTTTCAGAAGGAGGAGAGAGGGGGGAAGCAGAAAGAGGATACCGTACACACACAGATACGGCATCAGAAAGGCAACGTGAATGCTCTGAATGTAACCGCGGATTTATTATACACACAACACACCGTCTGGAAAGTGGATGTTTACCTGTCCTGCTTCACAAAGCACTCGTCTGGTGGAAAGTTTAGCTTCTCGGGAGGCGAAGTCTACCTCCTGCCTCGCATCTCCCCTTTTGACCTACAGCAGCAAGCACAGCACGATAAGGACGACAACATACACACTTTAACGCTCCCAATTCTTCCCCCCGTGAGAGTAAGAGATTATTTTACACCCCGTATCGCTGCATGGAAGGGTCACCCAAGAGGATAAGTTAACGGCTGTGTTATTTAAGTTCTGGCAAACGCTCAAGATTCCAAAGAGGACGCTACCTATAAGATAAATCAAAATAACAGCTCCATCGCCATCATAAAGACAACAGAGGCCTGATGAAATATCACCATGCGGCGGTACGAGGCTGTAAATGGAGAATATGGGAGTGTGTGTGTGTGTGTCATTATAAATAGTGCAGGTGGAGGGGAGATGAGGGAGGAAGTAATGTTAAGTGTCTGTGAGAGTTCTGTCAACACACACATATACACACCGACACATACACACACAGATTTATATTGCAGCACTGGTGTAACTCTCGATGACTCTGCATATTTCCTTGGCGAGTCTCAATAAAAATCAATCACACAGACAGGATGATTTTTTTTTAAGGACGCAATGAAATCCAGTGGCGCTGCAGCTGAAACAGGCTTTGGCATTGGTGTGAAGATAGCGTCCATGAAAACGCTGGTTCCCGCAAATGTTATGTTTAACCAGAAGGGTTTAATCAAAAGGTCTACTGTAAAAAAGCCAGAAAAGTCCATTTTGCTATGAAAAATAATTAGGGTGATCTGGATTTTGCACGTCAAGAAGTAAATGGACCTGCACACACAGTCTAGGATAAGTGTGAGGACATTTCTATGACCAATATTTTGCTTTTTCCTCGAGAGTCTGTGTCCTGCAGGCTTTTTTTTCATTTCTCTGAAACAGTTAATGAACGCAGCCCATCGAGGGGATTCGGTAAAAGTCCTGTCAAATTTGCGAATCGGAATTTTGAATGTCTACGAGGCTAAAAAATGTAGATAAAAGTTTCTTCTAAGCTGTCCGAATAAAGTAAAAATTCTTACCATGTACTCATGAATTGCTATCTCTCTCTCTTCTAGTATCTGCCCCCTGGTTTGCTCTGCCAGCGCATCCTTCCCCAGATGAACTTTCCTATATGAAAACAAAATCCTTAACACATCAAGCAGACAAAGACAATACTTACTATCCAACTATTGAAATGTTTGAGCTACCATCTGAGGTAGTTAGCTTTCTCTTCCTTGATGTCCTGTTGAACTTTTTTCATGAACAGAGCCTCCTTCATCTGTCTGGTCTGCAGAGCGGCCATGCTGCCACAGGAAATGGCTAAAAAGAAATAAAAGATATGAGGCTAACGAACTGTTGGCTTGACTTTTACCAGCATTATCCACACAGTGCAGAGCTACAGGAAGTCATACAACAATTGAAGTGATGGAGTGATGTGCACGCAGGTCAGACGTGCACGTGGCCAGGCTGCAGAGTGACTCAGAGTGAGATCATGGTGCCACGTCTACCTTCCTTCAGGTCTTTGGAGCTGAGTTTATCAGTGTCTCTGATCAGCATCTTTGCCACTCCTGCAGGGGTGCAGACGTCGGCTGGAGGCTTCGGCCCGGCCTGAGCGCCAATCTGACCTTGCAAGGTCTAAAGGACGCATAAACAAATAATAGAACACGTTAAAAAAAAACATCTGTGCAAGAAAAATTACAAAACAAAATGTAAAGGTAGAATGAATGGATTTACTAAAACAAAGGTTCAACTGTTCTATTACTAGGACTGATCAAGCACAGATGTGGCACCACAACTACGTCAAAGATGCAAATGACCTTAATTAAAATAACAGACATCACACTTAAATATAATTCTTACAGCTATTTTCAGCTTGGTAATGAATTCATTAAGCTCTCCCACTAATAGCTATTTTACTGCATTTCAAATTAGGTTATTAGATACTGCATTTATCTGTGATTGATTAGTCATATCTCCAATTTGACAATCATTCTCAGGCCTGCCACACGATGCTGAGTAGCTTTTGTACAGAGGAAATCTGGACAAAAATGCATAAATGTATAAAACTGTCCCTGAACCGAGATGAACCACTTCAGTACCTTTGATCTGTCAGCCTTCTTGGTCGGCCTGTGCTTGGTTTTACTGATGGGAGGCACTGAAGGTCTGGACGCCGCAACTCCTCCTCCCAACTCATTTTCCAGCTGACTACGATGCAAAAAAAAAGAAAGAAATTCACACCATGGAGTAAAAATTGCATTCATTTTAATTATGACTGAATTTCATACATTAGTAATGAGAAAAACAGATCCATCACAATAAACACTAAATTTACTGCAACTGCAAAAATAACCAACTAAGCCTGTAGTCAATATTCGAAGAATCGAATGGAATAATGAACATGAATTTTTCGGATGGATTAATTTTTGCTACAAGGTCCAGGTTCATTCCTGGAGCCATTCCAGGATCAGTTCTAGCAGCAGTGTAAGAATGACTCTAAACTGGATATTTATATAATGATATATGGACAGTTAGGGACTCGCTGGGTACAGACGTATCAGGCAGGCTGAGCAATGAGGCCAGGAGCCAGATAATGAATTTTTCATTGTATTTACATTTGTCAAGCTGCCAAATTTTGTCAGGTGTTAGTGGCCGCCACGAACGCAAGAACGTCAAGAAAACAGTGAAGATTTTTACAGTAGCTCTCTCTGCTGTAATGTTCAAGTTTCTGTGCAAAAAAATAAGGTTAGAGAGACTAAAGATTTGCTCCTCTCACATTTATACATTTACTTAAAGAAGCAGCAAACTCATTAAAATTAGCATCTATTTATATTAAAAACTTTTTCTATGATAGATTAGTATTGCAGCACCCCCATCTCAGGTAATGGTTCAAGCTGGGAAACGCTGCTTCTAACATCTACTTCTTCATCTTCCTCTCACACATATCTCATATTTCATTTGGCTGCGAGGAAGGAAACAACAAACAAAGAGGGGGGGGAGGGGGTGTTTTATATGCTAAACATCCATTGAGAAGCATATCCATCTTGATACCGTCGCACCAGCCACTGAGCTATTTTCATGAATTATTAACTCATGGGTGAGATAACACCAAGTCAGTGGCGTGGATGGAGCCACTGCTGTGTGATGGATGGCCCCCTCTTTCTCATGGGAACAGATTTAAACTTTCGGCTTTTTGCTGCCTCCAAACAAGTGGGAACTTCTGATCAGCACAGGGTTGATTCCACGGACAGTAGCCGGTGCAAGTTTTTAAACCCAAATGAGCAATCTGTTCGGCTAAGCTGGTATTGTTGTGAATGGGAAGAGAAGTAAAGGCTGGATTTAAAACACGGGATCGTTTGTTGCTCGTGAAGATAAATCCAAGGAGACTAGCTAGTTATTAACTCACCAAAGAGTAAACAGAACTGTATCAATTAAAAGAAAACGTCCTCTCACTGCCTTGTCCACTGACTTTCAGCAAAAGCCAGAGGGTGAACATAAAGATGTAGATTGTGGGTTAAGCAAAAAGCAACAGTTATGATGCTGAGACTTGTGTGGGTGAGATTTTTTTTTTTTTTTTTTTNTTTTTTTTTTTTTTTTTTGTAATACTTGATGTCTTATATTGTAAAAAAATAAATAAATAAAATCAACTTGTTAACCTTTTTTTTTTTCCAACTGTACTCACAATATTTTCCAACATAATGTCACATTATTTGTTCAATCAGTTATCCGTACATACAATTTTTTTTTTAGAGGTTTAGGGTGGAATTTACCTTTTTGCAATCTGCATTTCGTTGCTTGTACTTGTGATATATGCAATGACAATAAAGTTGAATCTGAATCTGAATTATTTGCTCAATTAGTTATCCATACTAATTTTTAATGGTTTAGGGTGAAATTTTCCTTTTTACGAATTTATTTGTCTGTGAATTAAACGCTAGTTGAGTTCATCCAATGGATGACCGACCTGAGGGCGAGGTGAGGGGCGGAGCTCCCCGTGATGGTGCAGAGGTAGGGTTTGGTGTTGAACTGTGAGACAACCAGCTGGATGGTGACCTGGCACGTCTCATACTGGAACGGCGTGAAAGTCACCGTGATCTCCACCTGCCTGCTGGCTGGTATCACACCTGAAACAGCAAACATCAGACAAAAGGAATGAGTGGGTGTCTCTGCGGCTGATTTATTGTATATTGTGACATGTAGATCTAAAAAAAAAACAAATAAACAATAAAAAAAGCATAATTAATCAATTGTATCGCTTCTTCCCGTTCAGGTTTGTACAGAGTTTACGCTGCAGATCAGATATTATTTGCATCTCAAGTGCTGGTTCCGCCATGTCTGATGATGCTTTCCAGACCATGAACGCCGCTCAGCATCAGTCTGGAGGAAGCTATGGAAACTGCAGGCATCCTTCAAGTTCTGTAATGACTTACTTAGTATACAACAAGCTGCTCCAAAGTTTTGAGAAAACACAGCTCACCTGCTCTCCTGATGCCTTACAGGAAAACCAGACTAGCAGTGGAAAAACAACATTACTACAGTTCAGTTTGAATGCCATGTAAAATCTAATCATTTTTACCTGCAACAGGAAGGATGGAGAAGGCCTTATGAGGCTGGATAACGTAAACCTGAAACTCAAAATCAATGGGACAGCTGCAGCTCAGAGGAATAGCATGGCTTATGCTGGAGAGAGCAAAGAAAAACAAAAGAGAGATGATTTTTTTTTTTTTTTGACACAGACGGGTGAATGGAAGCATGGTTGGTAGTATGGAAGAATACAAAGCGACAGGTACGCTCTCAAGCAGATATGAGGTCAGTTACAAAGAGTCCATCAAGGATCTCAACACACACACACACAAACCTCTGTCCAAGTGGTACAGCCGGAAGGTCGATGTGAGAAGGGATGTGCAAGTCATCGATGACAGGGTAAGCATGAACCGGAATTAACAGGTTCTCCTCTCCCTGAGAAAGAGGGAAGGCGGGTTGAGCGAGGAAGACGAGAGGCCAGGAGAGAGAAGATGTGAGGGTGAAAGAGAAAGAAGAGAGGTTTCAAATGGAATACATTAAAACAGGAATGAGTATTTCCCACTGAATAGTCACAGCTGGAGCTT
Source organism: Lucifuga dentata (assembly GCA_014773175.1). Classification (NCBI taxonomy): domain Eukaryota; kingdom Metazoa; phylum Chordata; class Actinopteri; order Ophidiiformes; family Bythitidae; genus Lucifuga; species Lucifuga dentata. The sequence goes on from VXCM01000441.1 coordinate 154,845, forward strand.
GTGTGCAAAGTCTTAGACCAGTGACCCACATTTTACTTTCTACATCTCCAAAAGAGCAGCAATGAGGATGTATATACTGTAAACATAAAGGCATAAAAACAGCAGTGGATCCCGACCTTGCAGTGAACCCGAATGCAGTCATAGAAGTAACGCCACTCATCGGGACAGAACTGGATCTTCAGCATGTAGGCGAGGCCCGGAACGAGTCGATACTTGATGAGAAAGCACGAGAAAGAAGCCAGGTTGAATCGCGAGGAGCGATGCCGGCTGCACTTTGGACAAGCTGAATCGTAACCTTATTTTCAGACCAGGTGTCATACCTTTTTCGTGTATGTCATCTGGAAGTGCTTGGTCTGAGTGGGAATGATGTGAATATTCATGACATCAGATGAGACGTTAATTAGTTTCTGAGGAGGTAAAAGAATAATTTATTAGATCATTTAGCAAGTAGAAATCAGTATTTATTTAATTAAAACACATTCAGACATGATGAATTTAATTTAATTTGAAGCACTTTGCCACTTTTAAAAATAGACAACCCCACCAGAGGCCAAACACCAAGCTCAGATCTGGTGACAAAGAACTCGTCGGGTCAGCGAGGGAGAATCTTATCACTTATCACGAGCCCTCCTGCACACTCACTCAGAGCAAATCACCTTATCAACAAAGCACCTTTGACACAAGCGGCGGGGATTTCAGTAAAATCACGACTACGCAGGGAAAGACTGGAGAAAAGCTGTGAAGGCTGCAGCCATTCTGACAGAGTAAACACAATCCCAGACAGGTTGTGTGTTTAGGATTTATGACGCTGACAGCACACGACTTTAGTATCTCTCCCAGTTCGCCGGCCTAAAAATGTTGCAGATGGAACCTATAATTCCTGCAGCAAAAAGGTCCCCCGTTACACACTTAACAGACTACGACCGCTTCCAACTCATCATAAAGCACATAAAGCAGGTGGTCAAGATTAAGGACTCTATTTCTGCCACAACACACTCCATCCAGTCTGTCATAATGCCTCCACGGTGAATCATTCTGCATCCACCATACACCCTCACAACTCTTACTATAGATTTCTGTATAGATTTCAGGTAAGAACTCCACACAATCATACAATGGACCTTGATGAACACACACCAGCAGAGTCCTGACCAGAGAGATCCTGAAACTATTCTGCTTCTGACTGGAAAGTCAAAAAAAAAAAAAAAAAAAGCAGGAATAGTAAATTAACCATTTCAGTATTTCCCTCACCACGATCTTTAGGAAATCCTTCCCCAGCTCAAACCCACTGAAGTGGAGCTCTGAGGGCTCTGCTTGAATCAGGCCGTTGCTTTTCAGTTTGGCGTAGAGTTCTACAAGGAAAAAAAGCAAAAAAAAAAAAAAAAAANAAAAAAAAAAAAAAAAAGCAATTACTGAATGTAATAAGCTGTGTTTGCAACAGGTAAGGGCTAGAGGTTTTTCCATGTGTGGAAAACAATCCATTAGAAGTCCATCAGCAGCCAGAGCATCGGTGAAATTCATGTTTGATATTTGCTTTGTGGTTGAACAGGGGTCAGCAAATATTACGACAGCTCAGAGGGCAGAGACACAATAAGAGTGTGAGATATCTAGTCAGTGCCAGAATACATCAGGTTATTTTATCAGATGATTTCTCCAGAAGTATAATTCAACACCAAGCACACCTTGTGACACTGACTAAATCAACTGTGTCACTTCAAATGAAAAACCCCATGACTCCATTGTGTTTGCCCCTCCTTTGCTTCACAATCTATATTGTAGGTCTAGACCACCCTGCTGTTCCAAATCTAGTTATGCAGACCTAATGCATGAGATTTCTCTGTGGTATATGTTGATTCTTAAGGTTAAATACATGGGATCAGAGCTGGCCAAAAATAAAAAATAAAAAAAAGAAGCAGTGCATTCAATCAATCAGAGCATTACAGAAGCCGTGGGTAATATGTACTTGATTCCAGTAGATGATTGGGCACACTGGCCCTGCTCCTCTCCTCCACCAGCTGGCTCAGAGGTAGAGGAGTCCCCCTCCTGCCGGGCTCGGCGAGANCTGCTCCTCTCCTCCACCAGCTGGCTCAGAGGTAGAGGAGTCCCCCTCCTGCCGGGCTCGGCGAGAGACTGTGGGGCACACAGGGCCACCTCCATCCTGGCTAAAGGTCAAGTTCTAGCTCCTCATGAGAGAAATGACAGAAGGCTGGAGGAGAATCAAAGGGAAAACAGTGTGGTGCAAGAATTATTCACATTTGTAAAGCATTCTGATTGGATTATATAAAAATAAAGGACAGTCTGTAATGATTGCTGGTTAAATGTGACTAATCTGAGTTACATTATTGACATAAATATGATTCATTACTTCACTTTGCCTTTATAATATCTGTAATATGACGCCTCTTTGAGTTAAAAAATTCTCCTTAACAGGTCAAAACAGCCAGACAGGAATGAATATCCAAAAAAAAAAAAAAAAAAAAAAAAAAAAGACAATAAATCAACTAACTATCATTTTTAAGTTAAGACAAGAAAACAGAGAAAGCTAGAATATGATAAAAACATTTTGTCGTCTTGATGACAGGCAACACTTGCTAGCTATGTGACAAAATAAAGTGTAACATTAGCAAGGAAGCTAACGATAGCTAACACCTACTGTTACTCAGCTAAAATTAGCGTTAAACTGTGCGGACAGGCGGCACTCAACTTACTTATAGCTTACACAATTATTGCATTTGCTTGTTTGTACAAAACAGCCATATTCTATCAAGCTTCGTGCCATTTTTTATACCTGTGTTCTTGTTTTTAAAGAGGATTCCGCCATCAAACATTGGCGTTACCGTAGTAACACCTGGGCTGAAACTGGTGGGCGGACACCATTAGGCGGTGTAAAGATCCAGAAAGCAGCGTGAGCGCGAGGGAAACCAAACACCGGAAAAGAGCTAATTTACCTTCAAAATAAAAGACCAGATAGGGAAACTTTGCAAGCTGACGTATATAAATACACACTGCAACGGGAAATTACAAAATATAATATTTTCAAGTCTAATTATTCTTAATTTAATGTGCATTCACNCCCCCCCCCACATTGCTACTTTTAAATTTGTTCTTAATATGGTTTTTATTTTGAAAATCACTGCAGGAAATTGTGTTTATTTTAACAAGCTTGATGTACGCGCTTTCACTAATACTGAGGCATACTCAGAGAGACATGAGACATATTGTTATCTACACTGAGTTGGCTTTTGTTTGATTTCAATTCTTGATATTTTAAGGATTCTCGCTTTTAATTTCTGTACTGAGATATGCAGCTAAATATTCAAATTTAGCTATTTTCATTGGAGCTGATCAAAAACACAAGATGCAAAAAATTGGAATTATTGGAGTTTTAATGTTGCCCCAGGTGAGAATTAAGACGCATATCTGATATCTGATAATATGTCTTGAGAGAATTAGTGATTATTGTTTCTATTTATTGCAGGCAAAATCTTCTTCTGGTTGTAATCCTCATGTTAATCTTGTGGAAGAGGAGGAAAAGTGCGTGAAAGACCTTCTGCTTTTTAATATATCCAAATCAACAGGTGAGTAAATACAATATTAATTTGTTTATCTCAGGCCTAATATGTCATCTAACAATCACGAAAAATATTAATTGAGTTAAAGTAATTATTCCTTTGAAAAATCTATTTTATGGTGATCTAAAATTTAAAATCTGAAAGAGAACTTTTTAACCCGCAGAAACATGTTGATGCAATACTTTAGTGACATCCTGTGGCACGAAGCGATAATACAACCTGAAAGCCATAATTACTCTGCATCAATGAGAGAATATGAATGCAATTTAAAAAAAAGGATTAAGATAAATCCAGATATGGTGGTGGTCTCAAGGTTTATCTTGCAATAAAACATCAAATCAAACATTAATTTTTGTTTATTATTGGAATGCTATATTGCTTTTTGGTTAATTGTATGCAAATCTGACTAATAAAATAATAATGAGTGCTGTTTGTAGACTGCATGGGAATGTGGGATAGCCTGAACTGCTGGCCACCTGCTTCTCTTGGAGAAACTGTCTCACAACCATGTCCAGAGTTTTTCAATTCAGAAGGTGAGACTCTACAAACACACACATTAGCACAGACATCCATTACCTCCCGTTTTGCAGTGGTTAATTATTTGCCCGGCAACTAATTTGTTTTCGTAAGGAACTAAAACATTTTCTTCGTCTCATGGTTTCTATCCAAACAGCCAGCCATAAAGCGCTTGTGTACATAGAGACACAAGTGAACATATGGGAACACCAACTTAATGTTGGAAGATGAGAATGATAAATGTCATAATAATCATTCTGAGGAACCAAAGGTTCACTGAAGCTCCTGAAAAGTGAAAGTAATAAAAGCTTTTCACTTCACAATAAGTCAAAGATGAAAAAAACATTTTCCAGCTCGTTTGTCTCTAAATTTGCATGGATGCATGGACATTTTGGATGCATGGACATTCCCAATCAGGGAACTGAGACGGTGCTGTGATATAATTGCTCTTTTCCAGGTAAAGTGTCTCGCAACTGCACTGCCAAAGGCTGGACAGACGTGCTTGTACCCCATGAAGATGCATGCGGCTACACTTTTAATGAAACGTTCCACTTTCTTGGAGAGGTCAGAAACCTTTTCCATTATGTCAGTACACTTGTAGTATTTGGTAGCAACTGGGCTTGTCTAAATACAGTAATTCACACTAGAAGAGCCAATTGATATGAGGGGTTTAAGTGGCCAAAAGTTATCAACTGAAGGAGGTTTATATTAACAGAACTGCTATTTCTTTGTATGATTAATAAATTTAGAATAGCGTTTAGTGCAGGAAGTGGGTGGAGGAATAGGCATCATTTAAAACATCTGGGCAGGCAATTCAGGCTGAATTTCCTCAGTTGCTTGGGACTAAGCCAGATCCTGGGTTGAAAAATGAATGAATTAATTGATTTATTTTTATTATTGTGTCATGCATACAACTTGCCCAGCTCACATGGGCTTACAAGATCCATACATTTAATATAAACCGGTTTTCATTTTCATATAAATAGTTTAGCAGATACAGTGGTACAAAAGAACTAAACTTCATTAAACAAAATAAATAAGAATTTCGTATACATTGTGAAGTCAAATCCTTATCAGATTTTAGACATATTAAAGAAACAATCCATCTTGCCTTCTTTTCCAGGCTGTGGAGACAAAATTATGTCAGCAATTTAATATCAAATAAATCATTCATGCTTGAGCTCATTAAAAGCCCCAAAGGCTCATCAAGATACTGTCATTTCATTTCTGTACTGTTTTAGAGCTGATATTAGCTTCCTTTCCCATGTTCAGTCATCAGATTCCCATCTGTATTTCTCCTACGTGAAGACCATGTACACCACCGGATACACACTCTCTCTCATCTCGCTCACCGTTGCCATCACCATTCTCTGTATGTTTAGGTGAGAATCCTGCTCTTCTTACATCCATCCAACCTGACACACATTTCATAGATTCTTACCTGTAATAATCCACCACTAAAGCTGAAATAATATACAATAAAAATCAAATTTTTTAACATTTCTCCAATGTATACAGGAAACTCCACTGTACAAGGAACTACATTCACATCCAGCTGTTTGTCTCCTTCATCTTGAGGGCCCTCTTCATCTTCATCAGAGACTCCTTGCTATTCACTAATGAAGAGCTCTACCACTGTGATTACTACCCGGTATGGTTTATGGATGGATGGATCCTTTCCTTTGTCACGTTTTTTCCATTTTCCATCAACTGAGCTGATGAGTCTGTTTGAAAGCTGTCGTCTCTTATTGATTTCACCCGTTAAACGCGATACATATGATTTGTGTAAGTGGACCTCACACTCGCTACACTGCTGACCATTTCATCTGCTCTCTAACCTTCCTCCTGGCTTTGCAATCTGCTACACATTGGGCTCCTGATCATTTCAAACTTTGTTATCAACAGCTAAAGTGATTTTGAAACTTATAGTCCAAAAGCTCTGCTGGCCTGCAGCCATAGGAAAATGCTTCAGTGGGGGAAAAAAAGAAAAATAAGAGGGGAAAAAATGGTTCAGTGACTGGAAGGCTATTTGAGACCTGAAACTCCCACTAAATTATCTTTGATGGTTTTCATTATATCATCACATCATTTTAAAGTGACTATCAATGACAATTTACGTCATTTTTAAACTATTTGTTTCTTTTAATTAGGATGCTACAAATGCTTAAATGAATTGGCTAACAAGAATAGCTAAATTAGGGTAATGTGAGTTTAGTCACATGTTCCTATGTATTTTGTGCTGACATAAAGATATATTTTCAAAATGAGCCAATTCAGTGACACAAATAGATATAGCAGGTTTTTGCCACAAGGTGGCAAGGTGGTGCTGTTTGACATTTTCCAGTGTCATTTCAAACAGCAGCCTGTTATTTGGACATTACATACAGGAAAAAAATATCCATAGATTTAAAAAATAAAACACTTTTATTCGATATATCAGGAGACATCAAGGTATTTTTGTGTAAATACCTGTTCTTGTCTCTGCAGGTAGCCTGTAAAGTGGTGCTGATGTTTTCTAACTACTCCATCCTGGTGAACTACAGCTGGCTGTTGGTGGAGGGTCACTTCCTGTTCACCCTGGTGTGCTGCTCCTTCTTCTCCCTGAGGAAACACCTTGTCTGGTACATCGTCCTCAGCTGGGGTAGGGACAGCTGCTTACTCAAATCAAGGGCACCTCACCTTTCTTCTGTCAGCATCTTTGGATTCATTACCCAGAATCATTTTCTCCAACAGGTTTGCCTTTAATTGTTATTGTTTCCTGGGGATGTGCCAAATATCTTTACGAGGATGAAGGGTAAGAGAAAATCTCCATCACTCATGTACAGTTATGAATATGAAATGCATGATTTTTTTAAGGTTATTTTCTATTTCATAACCAAAGTTGTTGGGAAACCAGGAGACATGAGTGGATTTGGTGGATTCTGCGAGTGCCAGTGCTGCTCACCATATTGGTAAGTAATATACATTTCCTATTATAACTTTAATCGCATTGGTTTTTGAATTGAGTGTTTGCGCTTCATTTCAGATGAATCTGATCTTTTTCTTGAGCATTTTGAGGATTCTGGTGAGCAAACTGAGGATGCCAGAAGCCCAGAGGAACGAATTCAGCCAGTATAAGTGAGTAGCACCATGTGGAATCTTAAGGTTTTGGACAGTAAAGCTGTATTGTAGCATAACGAGGGTAGGCACGGTCCTCTTTCTTTCCTCAGGAGGCTGATCAAATCCACATTTCTCCTGGTGGCCCTCTTTGGTCTGCACTACATCCTGTTTGTCTTCTTACCTGTGGAGGTGAGCAGCTTGGTGTTTCAGATATGGATGTTTGCAGAGCTGGCGCTGTCATCCACACAGGTAAGCGAGGCATGAGAGAAAGAAAAACACAGTTTCATTTACATTTTTTTTTTTTTTTATTTTACCTTTTCTTTCTCCTCCTCACACCTGGAAGGGTTTCGTGGTCGCTGTCCTCTTCTGCTTCATGAATGGAGAGGTGAAATCCTGAAGAAACTTGAGCATCTATATAAGTCCACGTAACAGCACACCTGAATCAACTGTCCCCCTCCCCCTGCTCCTCCAGGTGCAGAATGAGATCCAGAGGAGGTGGAGGAGGTGGAGGNTCCCCCTCCCCCTGCTCCTCCAGGTGCAGAATGAGATCCAGAGGAGGTGGAGGAGGTGGAGGCTGACGCAGCACCTGCCCGTCCGGTCCAGGCGGCATCAGGGCTCCATCAGTCAGAGTGGCTCTCCTCCCACGCAGGTCTCCCTGCTGTCCTGCTCGCCACTCATCTCTGCAACCATTACACAACCCACGGACACTGTGGAGATGTGATTTCAGGTGGATTCGCGATGTTCTCCCTTTTTGTCGATGAAGGCTCAAAATTCAAGCTATTATATAAACCAATTATATTAATTAAAACTAAAAAGCTACTCATAACTTACATTGGAAGAAAACCAGCAAGATTAATTCATAGAATTAGAAGTCCAGATATTAAATCTTTATTTTTTTAATAGATATGCTGTATTACAGTTATTTTTATATCAAATATACATGTTTACCATTAGTTTTAACAGCTTTTCCTTATAGGAACAGCCCAACCAAGCTTATGTAAAATCATTTCTTGAGCTTTGTACTATGGTCCGTTGGTCTTATACCATGTCTTATACAGTAATGGCATATCAGTGTATCATCATTTCTAAAGCCTCTTCCACTTTCTGTCTGAAATTATAAGATATACACTAAAAATACAGAAGAGTTTATGGTAACCAGGGTCTAGATGTCATATTTTTCTTTCAGTTTCTCCACCTCGTTCACATAGGCGGCCATCGCTTCGTCTTTGGACAGACCTGTTGGTTTGGAAACAGAAATATCTGTAAATTTCTGATCATCAAGAAAAAAAACTTCCCTTAGACAACATTATACAGTAGATGTTTTCATTTTAGTTATTACAAAAGGCTCATGTCACTGTTTTAATTAGCAGAAAAAGAAGAAGGGTGAAAAATCTGACCTTTCCTTTTATTCCATGCGTCCCATTTCGCTTTCCCTGTGAAGTCAAGCAGCCTTGGCTGATCTGGGGATAAATGGAAAGAATTCATCCAAAAAATAATGTGTGTTTCCATAAAATGGATTTTGACATTTGCTTATAAACAAGCTGTGAAGTCATGTCAGTTTCTATTCATATAAATCTAAAACAATAAACACCTTTATGCCAAGTTACTGTAATAGTCTTGTAATCTGTCACACAATGACACCAAACTTGCCAGGCCTCTTTTTTTTGTTTTTTCTACTCCACCCTGTTGCAAGGCTTTCCAGCCAGTTCTGGAACATTCATTTATTATTAGTAATATATCATTTCTGTTTACTTTGTAGATTGGTGTAGAGTATACAGTATGATACATATACAGCTCAGATTACATGTACTTAATGGTACATTAAATAAAAATAAAAAAAAGATGATTAAATGCCATTATAGCAGAGATGACTCACTTATATCAATATCCCCAACTATGGCTTGCTTATATAAACCATACAGTATAGAAACCTCTTCCTTGTTGGGTTTCTGTTTCAAAATCTTCACCTCTTCCACTGCTTTGTTAAAGGCTTCCTGCCAGAATGAGACAAAATGCAACTCATACACATGACCTGTATCATATAGGTAAAATGTCTTGTTTCAGGTTAGTAAATCTGATCTGGTGTATGTGTGTGTAGTAACAGTTGAAATGCAGTTTGTACTTACAGTCATGATTACGGTAAGAAGCAGAAACGCCTCGTTGCTGAAACTCAGGTCCCAGATTTCTGCAGCAGGTTGTTGAACTTGTCCTGCGATATGATCTCTGTGAGTGTGACTATTGGCTGAGGAGATAAAATGGGAGGATCAAGACTGCATGGACTCCAGGAAAACAACACAGACATAAAGACATGATTAACATTTTCTAATTTGACTTTAAGTGCTTTGAAATTGTGTTTTAAGCACTCAGGTGAACTCTCTTCCTGTCATTACTCCGCCCCCTAACAAAGTGAACTGGATAGGCAGGTAACACTGGGAAATCCCACGAAACAGGCAGCAATTAAACATATTTAGCAAAAGATAGATTTAAAATAGATTTTACAGTAAATGCTCAGTTCTGCTCCAAGTTTGTGTAATGAAAACGTGTACACTGCTGTGACAGCATGAAGACAATTCAAAGAATGGGGGCCATGAGTTGTTTGGATGTCAGACACCTTTGTGTTTTGTCTAATGTTGCGCAACGCAGCTTCCTCACGTGATCCCCTTCTGAAAAGCATTTCACAAGTTTCTGCTTTTCCTTGCATTTCCATGACAAGAGCAAGATTTTTTTCTGACCACAAGGGGGCAGCATTTGATTAGAACATTGAGGTTAACTAAATGAGATTCACCACATTTACAGCCAAAAATCCAGTGCTCAATGATCAAAGCAATAAATACAGCAAACAGTGGTATATTATACAAAAAAACTTTAGTCTATAGAAATCTCAATTTTAACACTTTACATTAATTTCTTATCAAAGACAGCAGTGAACTGAAATGAGTGAGAAAATCTCTTCATCAAGTAATGGAAAATCGTCTTTGGCGGGAGCTCTTACAACAAAAAAAACATAAAACATAAAAACTATGAACACACAGCAGCAGGAAACAGCAGTGACAAAGAAATCTATAAATAAAAATCTTTAACAACAGTGCAGATTTTAGCTCAAATCAACATGTCAGAACACAAAAATGAATTCATAACCATGTAACATGTTAACTGTGTGTGCAGTTATTGCAGCACATTTTGGATTTCCATTTGGCAAGTAAGAGTATGAAAACTACAAAATATCACGAAATTATCTTTTTTTTTCTAGATGTAAAAAACTGGTAACACATCAGAGCAAACCTAACAAAATTTAGTAATCTGAAGTGAACTGACCTATTTTGGTACTGTGACAAAAGCAGAAAGATGGGATTATGATGTTGATATTTGGTGTTGCAGCTCAGATATTCTGCATTTATGATGACCTTATTTCAAAGAGTAAATTCTGAATTTTTGTGCTGTTTATATTGCTTCAGTTGCAAAACCAAGTTCCTGATTTCTCTGTATGTTGTTCTCTATGTTCTCTGTTGTTTTATGTTCTCTGATTTCTGTCCGTACTGCAGATGTACTCATGGATGGAATAAACTGGTTTACAAGGCAAAATACTTGGAATCGCATGCTAGGAGCCGAGGAGTGCACCAATGTATGATTTATGCAGATTTCAGTTTGATTATGGCGTTAAATTAGATGGCGTGTATCAATTTATTGCCTTAACTGGAATAGATCTGAAGTTTTAATGTGCGTGTTGACGTACCGAGTCACAGCGGCAACTTTTGTCAGCTCAGATTGCTGCTCTTTCGTGCTGAATTGAAGTGTAAATGCAAGTAGCCACAGAAAACAATAAATTAAACTAAAAAGGAAAAAAAAATAAGGACAAACTAACACTCATATTGAAAATAGAAGTGCATAAAGGTTGAGAGGGAACATTCACTGATTACATATGAACAGTTATCTTCAAGTTCCAGCTAATTCCTGCTGAGGAATCCCACCCAGCAATGAAAGCCCTTAAAGGTACATACCACCCATTTTGCATGTTTGAGCCTAATATATTCAATTTTCATACATGTCACATGACTGACAATCATTTCCCAAAGGATAAAACCATATTTCAGCTTTCCTGATATTTTGCAAAATCTCTCAATCTTTCAAAATCAAACATTCAAGCAATACACCATCTTAAAAATTAATGTTTCTCCTGCTAATAGTTACACAGCCTTATGAAGTCACAGTCTTTTAAATTTTTCCATAAACGCAAGACTTCTTTTGGGACTATATTCCCTGGTGGAGACATAAATTCACTCCACGCTTTTTATTGCACTTAAACACTAAAATTATGAAACTTTGAAAAAAACTTGAATACACCGTTCCAGTAGTATGCTTTGGGAAAGGATTGTCAATAATGTTAATGTGTATGAAAATTGAATATATTAGGCTCAAACATGCAAAATGGGTGGTATAGTCCTTTAATGAGCCCCTCAGAGGTGCATTCAAAACATTCCAAGAACAGATTCATCAACGAGCCTCTGAGTGGGTTTGGAAGCATGGATTTTCTGCTCATGAGTGGACATTTTTGTCACACACACTTCCCACTAACACTGTGTTTCTCACACATTGGTGACGTCCTCCAGCCCGTTGCGGCAGTCATCTTCCAGCCGTGTAAACCGGACATGGTGGCTCTTCTCCCAGCCACGGCGGATCCGTTGGAGCNTCTTCCAGCCGTGTAAACCGGACATGGTGGCTCTTCTCCCAGCCACGGCGGATCCGTTGGAGCCGCAGGGCCACGCAGGGCAGAGCCAGCGCCAGGCGGCCCAGCAGGACGGCAAACGGAAGGATCAGGACCAGCGTGAAAGTGGGCGGCAGGTGGAAGCGGAACTGGGCTGCATCGAAGGCGTGGTCCCAGCCGTAGAGGAGCGTGTGGATGGTGGCCATCGCCAGGGCGCAGTAACCTAATGTGGACTGTAGGGGGAGCGGAGGGAAATGAAAAGTGAGATGGCAGACATTTTCAGTCAGGTCAGTACATTTAGTCACTCTATTACGCTGCTGAAGACCCTGAGGAAACACGCTGACCTCCCACTCATGTCCTGAATAAACCCCACTAGTGCGTATTGCATACACCTACAGGGCTATCTAATTACAAACACCTCTAAAGAATGACCTGAGTGGGTGGGTGGGTGAGTGGGGGGTCTGATCTCTGGAAATAAANCACCTCTAAAGAATGACCTGAGTGGGTGGGTGGGTGAGTGGGGGGTCTGATCTCTGGAAATAAATTTAGCTACTTCAAAATGGGACAGAGATCAAGTTCTGCCTCCAGGCTCTCTGGCTTTAATATGGAGTGGCTGAGATCATGATGAAGAAAGATGCTTCAAGCACACACATATTTTACACAAAACACGTATGAGCGCACGCGCGCACACACACACACACACACACACACACACACAACATACAAAATCACATTGTTGTAGCTGTAGGCAGAGCGCTGAAATATGCCAGACAAAAACTCGACTTTCATCGTGCCGGCTGTCGGCGCATGACTAATCTGACTCCTACCGGATTAGTTTAACAGAAAGATGAAAGTGAGAGAGGAGAGGAGAGGACTCGTGTGTGTGTGTGTGCGTGAGGCTATAACATGTGAGCATGTGTGAGCAATTTCGTCCATCTGACCACGCATCAGTTTGACACGTCTGTCTGCGTCTGTCAGGATTTCATGTCTGCTCTTGCCGCACACGTTTCACCTCCTTCTTTGAGTGTGTGTGTGTGTACCTGTATGAAGTTGAACTCTCTCCAGTTGACAGCATTGGCCACCGAGGGCAGCGAGGCGACGGCCAGCAGAGAGAGCAGCCCGAGCGCCATGATGCCCACGGAGATGTACAACTCCATCCTCCAAACCTCCTCATCAACCCACGCGTCCTCCAACCCCTCCTTCACCTGGATGCCAAACACACACACTCAGCTACTTCCTGATCCTCGAAGACCCGCCCTCTGATCAACTCAGCCGTTAAATACTAAGAGCTTTCCATGTCCCTTGAAACTCTCCCACGTACACTCTCTCACACACACTCTCTCTCTCTCTCTCTTGCACTTATACTCACACACACACAAGTACAGTCATCTGCAGCTGCATTTGCACGATATACAGTACTATTTTGCATATATTTATTGATACTCATGTTCATACATTCTCCTGCTGGTTTGGTTGTAAATAGATTTAATTATTTAATTTTGCTTTTGTTACCTTATTCTTAATTTGATTTCATTTAATTTCTTCTTCTTCTTTTCCTTTCGGCATTCCCTTCAGGGGTCACCACAGCGAATCATCTGCCTCCATCTAACCCTATCCTCTGCCTCCTCTTCTCTCACACCAACTAACTTCATGTCCTCTTTCACTACATCCATAAATCTCCTCTTTGGTCTTCCTCTAGGCCTCCTGCCTGGCAGTTCCAACCTCAGCATCCTTCTACCGATATGTTCACTATCCCTCCTCTGTACATGTCCAAACCATCTCAGTCTGGCCTCTCTGACTTTATCTCCAAAACATCTAACATGCGCTGTCCCTCTGATGTACTCGTTCCTGATCCTATCCATCCTCGTCACTCCCAAAGAGAACCTCAGCATTTTAGTCTCTGCTACCTCTAGCTCTGCCTCCTGTCTTTTCCTCAGTGCCACTGTCTCTAAGCCATACAACATCGCTGGTCTCACCACCGTTTTGTACACCTTTCCTTTCATTCTTGCCGAGACTCTTTTGTCACACATCACACCTGACACTTTTCTCCACCCATTCCAACCTGCTTGCACACGTTTCTTCACCTCTTTTCCACACTCTCCATTGCTCTGGACTGTGGACCCTAAGTACTTAAAATCCTCCACCTTCTTTATCTCTATTCCCTGTAACCTCACCATTCCACTTGAGTCCCTCTCATTCACAGCCATGTATTCTGTCTTGCTGCGGCTAACCTTCATTCCTCTCCTTTCCAGGGCATATCTCCACCTCTCTAGGTTTTCCTCCACCTGCTCCCTGCTCTCACTACAGATCACAATGTCATCTGCAAACATCATAGTCCAAGGGGATTCTTGTCTAACCTCATCTGTCAGCCTGTCCATCACTACAGCAAACAAGAAGGGGCTCAGAGCTGATCCTTGGTGTAGTCCCACTTCCACCTTGAACTCCTCTGTCACACCTACGGCACACCTCACCACTGTCTTACAGCTTGATTTCATTTAATTTGATGTAATTGAATTGAATTGAATTCAATTTAAATTTAATTTAATTTATTGTATTTTATTTTATTTTATTATTTTATTGTATTTCATGTTATTTTTTATTATATTTTATTTTATTTTTTAATTTAATTTAATTTTTTAAGAAGCACAGTCTGGGAACCTACCAGAAAAAGCATTTTACCGTTGTTATGCTTCTACGACTGCCTGAGAAATAAAACTTTGAAACTTGCGTCTCTCACCTGTTCAGCAGCCTTGTTCAGGAGTTCGAAGCGGGCCGACTTCCTCATGGGAAGACACAGGCTGTAGACGGCGTGCAGAGCAGCACACAGGAAACTGCACAGCCCAAACTGCTTCCTCCTGGTCAGCCACCGGTCCAGCCAATCAGGGAAGCGCTTGTACTTGGTGCCCCTCCACAGCTGGAGGAAAGCGGCGCACAAACCAGGCATATAGACCAGCGCCAACATCACCAAGGCCACCGAGGGAAGGGTGACATTGATGGTGTCGATGGGCATTTTATAGAATGCGCTCTTGCCCGCCGTGACGTACGGGTNGGGCATTTTATAGAAAGCGCTCTTGCCCGCCGTGACGTACGGGTGCACGACGTCACGAATGAAGTTGTACAGGTAGAAGAAGCTGAATAAGCACAGGGTGCAGAGGACAGGGGCACGCCAGGAGGGAAAAAGATAAAGAGGGAGGTTTTCAATCTCCAAGGAGGAGGAGAGGAGGCCCATGTCAACAGGGATGAAGCCCATGCTGCGACAGATCTGCATGACGGAAACTTTGGACTTGCTGCTGTTGCTGCACAGAAAGACCTGGAGAGGACAGAGGAGCATCTTGACCTCACAACCACCTGAACATCTATCAATATAAACTATAAAGCATCTCCATGCATCCCACCTGTCTGCTTCCATCCCGGGCTCCCATCTGCAACGTCCAGGCGGAGATGGTGTTAAACCCTTTGACCACGCAACTATCTGGAAACAAGTCCGCCAGCTGCTTGGCATGTGAAGGTCCGTCCGATTTGAGCTGCAAACCGTTGCTGACGTCCACTAGTGTTTTTCCAGCCAGCACCTCCTTCAGTTCCACCAGAGTGGAGTAGTGTTCAGGGTAGATGGCAACAAACACCAGGTCGGCCTGACTGGCTGCCTCCATCTGGGATGTCACCTGGTAGGTGTTAGATGTAATGGTAAAGATTTGAAACGTGCATCAAACGTTCCCATAACAATCCCATCCTCTTTAATCTGAGATTGTAAGTGCAGTAACCAAATGCAAACGCTTATGTTGACAGGATAACATGCTAAACACACACAGTTATTATCCCTTAAGTCAAAGTAAATGTATAATTACCACCAAGGGGAGAAAAACAAAAACACTAATTACATCACGAGTGTGAATGTGTGTGTGGTGTCTCACCTTGGCCTCTTCTGGGTACAGAGCTGCAGAGCGTTTAGGGGTTCGACTCCCCACCACCACTTGGTACCCAGAGGCAACCAGCCTTTTCGCCAGCGAGCGGGAGAAGTCTCCCGTGCCCAGGATGCCAACAAGCGGAGTGTCTGAGTCAGACATGGAAGCTTCTAGATGTCTGGGAGGTCCCTCTGCCCCTCTGCTTAGAATTAAGGGCCTCCTCATTTCTTCATCGGGCATAATGCACACTGACAGATCTACACAGACCACAAAACCACACATATTATTCTCAGCAATGACAGACTCTTAAATCAGCTGAAATCTTTAAATAATCAATTAATATTTTCAGTCAATTATCAAGCAATAAAGGTCAAATATAGGTTCTCAAATGTGAGAATTTGCTATGAAAATAATCAGAAGTTGCTTCTTTAATAAACATAAAGGAACGTGAAATAAAAAATGTGGAAATAAGCAAACTCTCTTGGCTCATATTTTAAACTCCTTATACATTAAAATATTTATGATAGTTATTTATTGTCTACTTACTCACTGATGGTAGACTCTTATTTCATGCAGTGTAAGACCTAAAATGTTTAATTTAATGTTGGAAATTTAAGGTAAATTATACATATCATGTTAATAATACATAATTTCTAGCACATTTTCTCATACTCCTTTTTATTAAAACATTTAACAAAGGAGAAAATAAAAGCAATAAGATACAGTAAAAAGAGGACATTCATAATTCTGTTTTAGAACACAAAATTGGGATTTTCATTATCTCTGTCTCTCAACTGACATGTCCTAGATCAGTTACTGTCCCTCTGCATTGTGAAAGCAATGAGTGGACATCCCATAATAGCATACATGGATATTACACACCTTAAATAGAAATAACAGCTGCCTCTTTAGTTCGTTTGTTGAAAAAATAGATTTCATCATCTCCAAACACAATCAAATCACCAAACTCAAGTTTTGGGAATGAATCCAACACATCAAACAGGAATTACCAAAACCTTGCCAGCATTTAGAACAGGTTTGGCCGTGAATCTATGCAGTACTGAGCGTGGAAATAAATTGTAAAAGTGTATTTTATACTACTACAATATGTTAAATCAGCAAGATATATATGCCGAATTTACTACTAGACCTCGACTATTCAGAAAGCATCTTGATTAATGTTTCTTCTTTTATGCACGTTAGCCGGTAAACAAAGTACTATTAAACTACTATAAATCTATATTAAAGTTCTTTTCGCCACCGTGCTACCATGCTGGCTGTCCTTGACTCAACTCGTGGGAACTTTACCTCCGAATAAAGTAACTTTTCTAAACACACAATACGACTTTAGCAAATACATGCTTACCTTTTGATACAACTGTATCTTATAATCATGTAATTTAATATTTATCGGTATATTTTAGAACAACAGTAGTACTTATTAACATTTACTACTTACCCTCGCTACGTCCACCAGCGTCTTTCTTCCTGATCACGTGACGCAACAGCAAACGCCACGCCGTGGCCACGCCCCCACATGCGCCCACAAGATAAAGCAAAAAGGAGCATTCCCACTCAAATACTGATAAGAAATAACAAACATATTAACACACAACCCAGTACTCCAGGAGTTGTATGTTTAAAATACATAATACATTTATCCATAGTTAAGGAAATTAATATTTATTTTATAAGAATAGAGAATAATAGCTCACAAACAGTTTTACTGAAGAAAGAAGAGATCACATTATGATAATTATGACATAGTCGCATTGTAATTTCCCTTTTTTTCTCCAACTCGTGTTAAAAAAGATGTCTGGCTGCAGGTCGTGTACTGTCAACACAACTTCATCACGTCTGCCTTTGCCACTTGCAAAAGGTTGAATCCCCCAGGCCCTCAGAGCTGCATCATTGTCACACACACACACACACACACACACACACACACATATAAGTGCATGCATGCTCGCTCAACCTTTCTCTGTCTCTCTCTTTCTTGCTCTCTCAGCTGTGACCTTATGTTTGTTTACAATGCTTAAGGTCACAATCCTAAACATACATTTGTAATTCTGACATTGTTTTTTATTCATTAGTACGGATTTTTGGTTCCTTCTAGTGTAATAATTTATTAGTCTTGCAAGTCAGATCTATTGAAAACTGATCCAGTGGAACAGGTTTCACTAAATATCAGATGTTCGTTCTAAAACTAACAGGGTTTTGCTTTTTTATCTTTTAATCCCTTTTCACAAGCAGTCTTTTCATAAGGTTGAGACGAAGTTGTAAAACTATAGGCTTATATCTGACTGAATCATGTGCACGTGCAGCAGAGTTACCAGATCAGTATCGACACTGCACGTCCTTTCTTTTCTCTCAAAATGTTAAATCCAGGAAGGCTTTTGCTTCACGTCTTCCAGGGCTGTTGTGACTTCAGCCCCCTTCATCAGGTATTAACGTGAAAAATCTTCATATGCTGAGACAGGAGCTGATGCTGCAAGTTGACCATCAACGTCTTGTTGTTTAAATGGGTCAGTGAAGGCTTCCTGCACAGAGTTATGCCATGAGGAAATACAAATGTTGCTGAAATACCCACTAATCAATGGAAGAGCATCTCTTCTCTGTCCTTTCTTAAATTTCTCCTATATTAAGAGGCACAAGGACCCAACAGAAACAGTCTTCGTGCATGAGTTTTAACATATTATACAGTTTGTGGACTCACTTGTCTCACCATATGGCTCGTGTGTGTGACACAGCAGCCCATGCAGCGTGATTAGAAGCGTAGCAGTGCCACAGGGCAGGATAAGCTCAGCAGCTCCACTCATGATGTGGACAGTGTGTCGTGCAGAGCTCACGCTAGCCTAAAGGTGCAGTTCACTGTACTCATCCTGAGCAGAAAGGTCAGAGCACAGTTAGAGTGCAGCAGTGTGCTGAAAATGCCTTCGTGCATGCTTTGTTTTATTTTTAAGCCTTCATTTACGGATATTTGCTGCAGATGAAAGCGAAATGGAAATACTGAACAATATTAGAAACTGCATGATTTCTCCAAGCTTGCCAGAACTGTAAATTCTCAAATTTGAACCTCAATTTAATTTTGACCTCACTCCTGTGACCTCTTGTGCTATTTCTCACCATCAGACAAGATGCGGCTGCATTTGTGTTCAGGGGGGTTAAAGCTGAGCTGAGCACAAGCTGAAATTGTTGGGGGGGGGGNAGGGGGCACTGGGGCTTCAGGGCTTCAGGGCTTCACTGGGGCTACAGGGCTTCAGCTAAGCCTCGTTTCCACCCTCTCAAGATTTCTAAGATTTCTCCACACTGCCTTGAGCTCTAAAGCCTCTATTGTGGATGTGGAGCCTGTGCTCCAATTCTAGGTGCTAAACTGCCAGCTCACGCTTTTGAAGCATTTGAGGTCGTTCAGGGAGGTTTTGAGCTTGGGGATCAAATTAATCAGCAATTTTATTTTTCAGTAAGCAGAGGCTCTCTTTATATTGATTCTTTTAAAAGCATGATCTGTTAATGAAACACATTAATAATAACCATATTCAAGCTAATCTGCTTATAAACAACTTCATTAGGACAAGAACAAAATACAAAAGCCTAAACTGAAAAGTCCATACATAAAGAATAAAACTCTGTGCAACAGAGTCATAATTGTCTTCGCACAGCAATAGAATTTTAAGTTAGTAGAAAATCAAAATTCTATGCCTGTGTCTCTAGGCCTCTTGAAACAAAAGATCAAATATATCCCAGTTTGCTCCATTTCCAATATATATGACCCAAACCTCTCTCTCTCTCTCTCTCTCTCTCTCTCTCTCTCTCTCTCTCTCTCTCTCTGTGTGTGTGTGTTTGTGTGTGTGCGTGTATGAAATGACCAATGCAGCTGGTCAGATCATGCCACCATATTGAACCTGCCCTCAGCTATTTGGACTGGGTTTGAACCCTTATGGTTAAAGTCAAATATCTGATCAAATATTTGACTCTTTTACCAGTTTACACGTGAGATATTCATTAAACGGACTTTAATTTGTTATATGGTAGTGCTGATTATAAATGGGATACTTCTGTTGACTTACAGTATATTATGTCAGATCCACAGCATAAATGTCCAATATTGTAAAAGAAGGATTATTGGATTTATTAAGAACTATAATTTCTAGATGAATAAATGGCAATTGTAGACAAAAATGTTATGTAAATGCTCAAAACGTTGGGATTTATGTCATCATTCATTGGCATTCAAGGCTCCATAAGACAAGGACATAACTCAGGAGTAAAATGATATTTCTATGTAAAAATCTCGCATTGTTCTTTAGTGTCAATTCTGAATAATTTATATTGCACAGACTTCAACTTTAGGCATTTTTCTCTTCTCTCTACAATCAAGCCAATCAAAACGGAAAACATTGCATCCTGCAAATTTCAAACTAAAACCCTTTTGGCGAACGTTTTGCAACGCGTCTTTTGAGTTTTACCTACAGGGAGGATCTCACACTAAATAAACAGAAATAGTTTGATATTTGGTACATTCAAAACTTCAGATCAATCTATTTAAAAATGTACAGATCTCCTTTCTTCCGGTCTTTTCGTCGCTAACTTTGACAGCTGGACGCAGCTGGACGCGCGTACTCATCCATCCAGCCAAGACGCGCGCACAGAGGTGTGGAGCCACCTAACTAAGCAGAACAGCTGGACCAAGACATGCGCACGTAATTAACTCATCTCATTTCTTTTTGTTCCTTCATCACGTCTGTAAAGATTCCTTCACCGAGAAGCTCAACGGACTTTCTGTCATCCGTGGGTCCACGAACCTCACGGAAGAAGTGGTTGGTAGTCTTTCTGGTGACCGCAGTCACCATGGTGTTGCTGGCTCTGGTCGTTGCTGTCCCGTTCCTGCTGCTGTGCACGACGGAAACCTCGGCGCACTATTACGAGATGATGGGCACCTGTCGGATGGTTTGCGACCCGTACACTCCCAAACCGGATGGCGCTACTGCCGTGGAGGTGATCCAGAGCGGGAACGACGTCGCCCCACAGCCACCGATGGCTCAAGGGACCCGAGGGGAGCCGGGGCGACCGGGGAAACCGGGACCTAGGGGGCCACCGGGAGAACCAGGACCTCCAGGTCCGAGGGGACCAACGGGAGAACGCGGTGACAGTGTCGGTANCCGGGAGAACCAGGACCTCCAGGTCCGAGGGGACCAACGGGAGAACGCGGTGACAGTGTCGGTAAACCCCTCTTCCCTGCGTTAACCGGAACAGGGACTGACCACGGCCAAACGGACGGAGCGAACTCCTCTGCCGGCAGTTACAGGGTCGCCTTTTACGTCGGCCTGAAGAACCCACATGAAGGATATGAAGTGTTAAAGTTTGACGACGTGATTACAAACTTGGGGAACCACTACGACCCGCGCACTGGAAAGTTCACCTGCTATGTGTCCGGGATCTATTTCTTCACCTACCATGTACTGATGCGCGGAGGAGATGGGACTAGCATGTGGGCTGACCTCTGCAAAAACGGACAGGTGGGCTGTTAGATTTCCACAATTATTAATAACAAACGCAAAGCTGTTTTGCTTATTTCCTTTCTCTTCTTGGAAATAATTTAAAATAAGATGAAAAACTAATGTCAAATTGAATTTAATTTGGATTAAGATAATAAGGTACCAGATTAGACGACTGAACCGATCCATCTTACGCACAAAAAACGCGCAACATCGCCTGAGGACTTATCCCACTCCCGTGGTCTTGTACTCTCCTTAACACTCGTAAAAAAAAAACAAAAAACAAAAAAAAAACAAAGAACATTTTTACTGTTCATATCTTCAAATAATTCAAGTTAACATCTGTAATATTTTTGTCAAACCCAAGCCTGTTTTGTGGTCAGTTTGGGACCGAATGTTGTGCGTAAAAGCTGTCCTCGAATCAGTTTTTCAGACGTGACAGTCTCGGGTGGATGAGTGATCAAATCTGTCATTTCATTTCATTCTATTCTATTCTATTCTATTCTATTTGTGCCCCTTTTTTTTGGATTCGTGCAGGTGCGGGCCAGTGCCATCGCCCAGGACGCAGACCAGAACTACGACTACGCCAGCAACAGCGCCGTGTTGCATTTGGACTCTGGAGACGAGATCTACGTCAAACTGGACGGAGGCAAAGCTCACGGAGGCAACAACAACAAGTACAGCACCTTCTCCGGTTTTATCTTATATCCCGACTAAACACCACAACGCCTCTGCGGACTAACCATCACCGAAAACTGCTTCAGTTGCAGATTATGGCTAGTTATATTTCAGAAGTCACAGTTGTTTTTTATATATAGAAACCTGAACTTGAGGTTGTTTTCCATCAGTGAGAGACCTAATCTCGCATAAATGTCTAATAATACATACAACTATTTATGTTCTTTTGAGTCCTAAAATGCTTTTAGGCCAAAAACAGACTTTTACCTGGATTATCACTGATTGCTTCCAAATGAGGAATTAGTTGAAATCAAGGCTCTTTTGAGAGAAATGCTGACATAAATGGTGAGTTTAAGCTCTCTGTCATGTTGGGCCTTATTGTCACCATAAAATACTGACTGAGCCAGGTGACGTTTTTGTGAACTTTCTGTCAAATAAAATCAGAATACATTCTCCTTCCCATGATCCACCTGTCATGCACCTTAATTGGATGATGTGGATGCATTTCAGAGGATCTGATGAAGGCCAAAACTGATGGGCTTCTCATAATAAACGTTAACAAAATACAGATAATTTTGATTGCTTCTACCAAGCAAAATCACGGTGCTCTGAGTCGTGTTCAAGTGATTAGTGACATAACTAATAAGCAAATATAAAGGATGCAAATGGGTGTGTTGCAACAGTGCCAAATCTGTTGTATTTTGTCCTCATATTCCAATAAATATTGTTTGAGAAAAAACTTTCTGAGTGTACTTGCTTGTACTGTATATCCTGCACCTACCACTTTATTTCAGCTTTGTAGCTCACAGACCATTTTAGTCTGTGAATCTGCATCATTTTCATTTAACAGACATTTTGGAAGCAAGAAAATCTTCAATATTTTAAGAATCTTCAACATTTTAAGCCATTTCTGTCAGTCATCCCTTAGCCATGACCTAAACTTCTCACTTTTATTTTACAGCAAATCAGCTTGTTAGGGAGCTTAAATGCTGCAGAGTCATCTTCATATATCAACATGAAGTATGAGGATGCAACATGTAGTTCCCAAGAACTTATTTGATGTATATTTTCAGATGTAAATTGCAGAAAGTGGGTGGAAACACCAATGGGAACTGCTGCCTCCATGGGCATTTAATGTCGCACTTTCAGTTTTCATTAACTTGTATTAAGGTCTGCAAACACTTTACCAGAGTAAAAAAAACAGCTGTAAGCCTTCATTAAGGTGATTGCTGTTTTGTGTGTGTTTGATTTTCTTTCTGCCCCGCGGGAACACACACAAAACAGCTGCTTACACACCAGGCCTGTCGATTTAAATGGAAATGATGGGAAACAAATATTAGCATGTCTGGTTGGATAAACGTCTATTACGATGTTGGATTAGTTTGCTTGCACTCCATCCTCCACAGGAGTGACTGTCTTATTCGTTTAGGAGAGCTACTTAAGGAAAAAAACACTAAGAGATAGGTGAAATATTACGTTTTAACCGAGGTGATCGTACATCATATCAAATTTTAGAAATGGATCATGTTTCAGGGAATCTTAGAAATAGAAATCTGGGTGGTGGGGTGGTGATTTGAACAGTTTAAGGATCAAATGGTGACATGGTTTGACTCTGAGCCTCCACTGCAGACACATTTAGGATGAAAAGTGGAGCTGCTGACACCAACTGAGACATCAGCAACAGTAAATGTCATTGGCTGCCAGATGGATGTGTCCCCCCCCANCCCCACCCCCCAACACACACACAACACAGAGTAGATGATCAGACTGCCCCCAGCTCGTCTAGTCTAAGAGATGGTGAGGGATTCCTGATTGATAGATGGAGTCTTGAAATTCTCTGATAGATCAGACCACATGGACACACACATGCACAAAAACACACAACAGGCTTGTGTCCTGCCGCTTTCCCCTGCCAGGCTGTGTGTGTATGTGATTTTTTAAAATAGAATCAGATGAATATATGGCCTGATAGAGGCTTAGCATGCCAGATCATCCTGCTGCTAACCATCAGTCTGTGTGCTGCCAGCAGTCAGAGCAGCCTGCCTCTGTTGATTCCAGTGTTTGATTGCTGAATCAACATGAAAAACCACCGCTGACAAGCTCTCGGGACAGGCAGCCAATCAGCAGGACATTTTTAAAACCCTTTTTTTCTCCGTGCTCAGATTGATCCAAGGGGAACTTTTACGCTTGAGGTGCAAATGGCAACGTGGCATGAGTAAAATATAAAAAGGGACATGGAGTATAATCTCATTTCTCCACCTTCACACAAGCATTCACTCATATTTTCCCTGACAAAGTTAGAGCGTCCATCCATGGATGAACAAAATGTGTGAGATATAGGCCTAAAAATGCAATATATATACATTTTTTTATTTCATGTGTTTTAGCCTCTTTCACCTCCACCTCCTTCATGGGATTTCCGCTGAGGAAATCTTTGCAAAGCTTACTTGGATCTGCATCTTTGTCATTCAAAGTCAGCTGGGATTTTTTAAGTCTACTATCTTGGCTGACATTTAAAGCTGCTATTTGTGTGTGTTTGTTTTTTTTTTTTCCNTTTTTTTTTTTTTTTTTCCGCCATTGTTAAATCTAAAGGGAAAGAATTGGATAATAGAGGAAAGATTCCCATCTCCCTAAACTTTTCTTTACTCCAAACTTAATCTTCAAAATGTCAATTTAAACCCGGACCCCAAAACAGCCAGAATGCTCAATTTATTCAGATTTTCTTCTGAAGACAATTGGTTCCTATAAGTATAGAAATGCAGGAACACACACACACACACACACACACACACACACACACACACAAATGATTTGCAGGCAGGGAAGTGCTAGAATTGTCAGAAACTCATCTCTGTCTTGTTCTTGGGGCCGTGGCATGATGAGAGGCTAAAAGAGACTATGTAGAGATCAGTCTCACACACACACACACACACACACACACACACACACACACACACACACACACACATCTCCTCTATCCACCTCTTCCACCCACTTCTTCTCCTCCCGTCCTTCGCTCAGACATTCATATCGTCATCATTTGCGTTTGACAGCTAATCGTTTGGATCCTCATCCAGCTCCTCATGACAGGCAGGAGTTTTAAAGCCGTCACAATCATCATCTGATTCTCTTTATGTGCTCAGAATCATTCTCCTCATCCCCCAATCTGATGCTGGAATGAAATTCATTTCATTTTTTTTTTTTTTTTAANTTTTTTTTTTTTTTTAATTAAATTAGGAGGTGGAAACCCCAAAAGAGAACACAAGCAACCTGAAATGTACCCCTCTTTGATTAATTATCTCTGTGTTAAAATCTGACGATGACTTATTCAAAATATCACTTCATCATCTTTTCTCAGCATCTCTTCGGTGTTTTTCAAATCCGGGGCCTGCAGTCTGTCATTCCTCAATACAGGGGGCATACAGGTTAAAGAAATATGTCTTTTGAGCAAGGCAGCTGTCTATTGTAAAGAAAGCAATGAGGAGTTCTCCTCCGGCTGATAACAGTGACAGGCTGATGAGGAGAGATGAGAGAGTTGATCCTCCCAGAGCTGCTGAAAGGTTAAAGTGGCCCCAGGCAACAAGGCAGATGACGACACACACACATACACACACAAAATGATGAAATGGATATAAATGATGATAGGAAAACTTTAAAAATGGGGAAATTACATAAATAGATACAGGAATCGTGACATCAAAGGGCATATGAGCAGACATTTGACTTTCAAATCGCGACATCGCGAATTTAACCTCAGTGACACGTCATTTTCTCTCGTGAAGAAGTTAAGATAATAAAAATTCATTTCATTTGACATCAGGAAAAAAGCAATTATTGTCCTTCATTGTGGGTATAAGCACTTTTTGTAAAACAAAAAACTGTAAAGAAAAAAAATTCTTATGTTCTTTCTCAGCAGGAAATCTCAGAAAGTAAATTTGGGTGAAATTTTGCAGACAGGTAAGACTGGGATTATTTTTTTTTTTAACATTGCAAGATAGGACATTTTGTAACTATTTTTGCTATTTCTTACCTAAGACACCTATGGATGCAATTTAACCCAGATCCAGATTGAAATAAATGCTGGAAGAGGGGTCGCATTTAAGGCATTGCTGCACATTAACAACATGCAACTACCAGCAATATTTAGCTAAGATGCTGCTGATTCAATATGCTTCTAAAATATCTTGAACAGATCTTCATCTGTATTAATAGATATTAATACAGATGAAGATCATAATTGTTTTGAGACATCTGATTTCAAGGTAATGACAGCAAAAATCTGGATTTATGTTGGCCAAAATAGCAAAATGAGAGGGCTGATGGGCCTTGGTGGAGGTATTGGTGCTCTGAGTGCCTCTAGTTGGTATTGCTGTGACGTCTGTTGTATTGTTTGTGTTGTTCTCTGTCTTTGAATGCTACATTTCCTACCTGAAAAAACAATCTTACCCTTGGGAACAAATAAAGACAGCTTGAACCTTAAGTGAAAAAGTGAAATTGAATTGAAAGTCAGTTTCGGGAGTGTTTTTTGGGGGGGTTATGTCTAACTTAGTGATGTTTCAACCCCCTTGTTACCTAAAACTTTCCACTGAGCCAATTAAATTCTATTTTCTCCCTAACTTCCTCTGCCAAAGCCCAGGTAAAATTCTACAGAGACTCAGAAGACATTCAGCATTTGCTAATAACTTCAATGTTAAAACTGATCAAGCTGATAATCAACATTTCTGCTGCATAGAAACAACTTGATCCAATGCAGATGGGTAATTTTGTCAACCTTTCCACAAGCCCAGCGTGACGCTGCCATCGATTTTGTCCCATTTGCCAATTACTAGACATAGCTCATTTATCATCAGCTTAAGCTTTCACAAACTTCTCAGCAAGTGGTAATAGAATAAGGAGCAATCTGTCCCCGACTTCTCATTAGGACTCTAAAGAGATCACCCAAAGCTTAATTATTTATCTGCATTAATATCCATTCAATTATTAATGGCAGGTGTGGGTGTGTGTGAGGGCCAAAGATCAGCCCTCCTTTACCTCTGCACCCTCCTGATTAATGGATAAGGGAGAAGAGCCCTTCATGTATTATTACTGCAGAGAGTCTGGACCTGACAGAGAGAGAGAGAGAGAGAGAGAGAGAGAGAGAGAGAGAGAGAGAGAATCATAATCACTGTTTAGTATGCAAACATGTCCTCAGTACATTGCTGGCATTTTAATGCTTGAAGGGGATTAAATGTCAGAAAGTGTAGCGATCGAGGGTCTAGAAGTGATAAAAAAAAAAAAAATCTCTTTAACGTTTGTGTCGCATCACCATAAATCTGCTTAAATATGATACTTGTTGGTCATTTGCAGCAGGAAGATATGAACTGTTGCTCATGCCATGAGTTAATTTAGGTGAAAAGGAATCATTATCTGTTTTAAAGCTGATAGGCACTGTTTGGCAAATGTTTGCATTCAAAAATTATGGCAATTTAAGCAGATTTTAAGTGGAATAATAGTTTTCACAATTATTTCACATGTTGGTGCCCATTTATCTTGTATGTAAAGAGCTCTTTGTTGATTAATTCACTTTTGTTTGCGTCTCTCGTCATCTATAAGAAATGATTAGAATAAATAAATTGCTCCATTGTCTTTTTTTTTTTTTGCTTTACGCTGACACCTAGTGTACATGTATAATAGTGCAAAGCTGATGCTCATTTTTGAGGCTGCAGTCAATGATGTTGCTGTGTTAGATGCATAATAAAAGTTTTTTTCTTTCTTTCTTTTTTTTTTTGCACCATCATTTCAAACATTATTGTCACTGTAATTCACAAATGTACGATTTTTTTTTTTTTCAGGGTTTTTGTACTGCAGTGCATTCTAACATGGTAACTTGGTGCATTCATTTTCTGAGAAATGTTTCTAACATTTTATAATTATCTGACTCTGCTTATTTTGCCCCAAATATTCAATTCCAGCCCAGTGTGTGTGCGGTATAAAAACTTTAAACTTTTTTTTTCATTACAGCTAAATTATTTTTGTAATCATTTAAAATTATTATAGACCAGACTATAGGCTCATTGGTACATTTTAAACTAATTATAGACTTTTAGTCATCTGAAGTTTGAAGTAAAACCCCCAAAATTGACACTTAAATAATATCGTCACTAGATGTCGCCTAAGTCAAACTTTTGTTGTTAACTCTTCAAGTTTCCAAAAGGATGAACAGGTTAATAGTCTGAGCTCAGAGGTTCCTACAAAGTTTATGTCACTTTGTCCTGTGCATTAAAATTATTATTGACAATTTATTCAGCATGTGATGAGATTATCCATCATGCTTTGTAACCTGAGACAGCACAGGTGAATTAAGGAGCATGTCGTTATGGATGTGAAATGTATTGTAAAAAGACATCTGTGGAAGTGTCCTTGAGCAATGCATGACTCTGACCATGACCTTTGACCTTGCTTGACTCACGACACAGATTTGTCCCTTACGCTTCTCCTCTTCGTCCACTAGGTGGCAGCACAACCATATACTTTAGTGGAGAGGCAGTACCCATTCAAATCCTCTTTTACTCGTTGTAATTTCTCCATAATCTGGAACTTTATCTATTAATTATCTATTTGAAGGAGCTGTTTTGCAAAATTATAACAAATTTACATAAAACTCAGATATCACTTTAGGAAACAGAAACAATAAGTTTACCTTCAACAACAGAAACGTCGTGCAGTTTTACATTTTCTGTGAGACTCCAAATATCTAAAGGTGAGCCACTTCGGTGAAAAAAAAAAAAAGATTTGGTCTCTTTTCTTATAAAATAAATTAAATAATTTAATTAGGTTTATCATGTGGAGTATTGTTTATTCTCTGCGCTCTTTTTTTTAATGTCCAGGAAGAAAATAAAATTCATTTTGATCATTTTGACTGTTATCGAGACAAATTTATTCTTTAAAAGTCTGATGAAGTTGTTTTTTATTTTTAACCCATTAACACCCTGAACCTAAACCAATAAGTGAATGTGTGATGCTTCTAATACATTTCTCTTGCTAATTTCATCCTTTATCATAAATTAAAAAGCAAGTTTGATTTTTCGGTTTTTGCAGAGCAGTAGATGATTTTGTCAATGTTGAGTTTTCCCATATCACACCTTTTGCTTTGTAAGTAACATGAGAAAATGTTTTAATTTCAGTTCATGGCGCTATTCTTCGCATATATTTACATATATATATATATATATATATATATCAGTATGATTATTACCTTAATGATTTATCCTTATTTGGTTAAGTTCATTTCTCTTTGGATTTGGAAATATTTAGTTTTTCGAAATTTTCCCAGAGATAATAACTTGAAACATATACAAGAGCTTCAAACAGCTTTTCTTTTTGTAGGCTGTAATTCGGGTTAACCCACGTCCAAAATAAGCCCCAATGAGGACAGAAATAAACATAACCATGCATAGAGTAATGCAAAAAATGTTTGAAATAAGGTAACTGTTTGCTAAACTATTATTTTCCCTGCATGAGGCATTGAGGCAGTACACCCAATCCTGCAACAAAAACTTAAAACAAGTAGAAATGTTCTTTTTTTCTGCAGTAATTCAGCCAGTCTCAACACTGTCACACCTTTACACTCAGAACCCTTAAAAACTACAGCTGTGCGTGTGCGTGCGTGTGTGCGCGCCTGCTGCTGAAGCACCTACAGTATATAGCTACTCAATAAAAGGGGTTCCAACCCGTCAGTGCATTTATCATCCTATTACGGCGACAAATCCGGCTCCCAATACATGAAAGGTAAAATGAATTACCAACGTTAAGCCGTCAATAAAGTCATTTCTGTAAATGGTGTCTCGGAGGGCTTCTGCTATTATTCAACAAGCTTTATCAGCACCTTGGAAATTACGTGGCTTGTACCGCGACCCCTGCTTCACTTTGATTAAGGGCCCTGCCAGGGACCGGTGACAGCGCTTTTGACTCGGGTTTTATTCAGCCCTCTCCCGGTGATGAACACCGGGCCGATCGGGCGGAATGAAGACTAATTAAAAGCTATAAATTATCTTTTGCAGCCCCTCTCAAGCAGCCTCTCTTTGCGGCTCCAGATAAGAGCACACTGAGTGCTCATTTACCCACAATGCCGCTGCGGCTAAACAGCATATTGATACTGTCCTAATTGGAATTTAATTAAGTAGCCATGGCTTCCCACTCCGGCCTGTGGGATAAAGATTTCACCGTGTTCAGCATCAACACGTCCCCACTTTCACTGTGTTACTGTAGGAATTATTAATATTATTATTTCAAATCACCAATTAGAGTTTGATGGCATTTTTTTTTTCATTCTGGAGATTTTAGAAAAAGATTTTAAACCCATTAAGCCTCTCTCTCTCTCTCTCTCTCTGCCTTCTAGACCTCACTCTTTGTGTATAAACTTCAGTTTGCCTTCTGCTGTTTTTAATTTTAATGTTACATCATAAATAGGCCCAAAGAATTACACCCAATGCCTCATACAGGCTTTAGATTCCCTTATAAGCTGCGAAAACGCCAACAATTGATTTTTTAAAAAATAATTTGATCTTTGAGAGTTTTGTAAGTGATGTCTGTTATACACCTATCCAACTCTTATTTTTTCCATCTAATGACAATATTCCATTCACGCCGTCTCATTAAGTTTATTATTTTAGACTAATTAACTCTCCTGTGTGTATGGGCCTGTCAACATAAAAGGGAGGAGTGAAAGTATGTGAAATATATCTGCATTACGCACAAGAGTTCCCATTTTCTTTCAGTAAATTGTCAAAGTAAAATTCATATCCCAGGGAACATATTGTAGAAAATTTCAAATAAGATTTGAGAATGTGTATTTATATGAAAAACCGACTTTCATATACACATATAGCTTGATATAAAATGTTGTAATATAACTGTTGTTTTTGTTTTCCTATGTATATGCGTGTATGCGTGCGCGCCGCACCAAATTCATTCAATTACGCAGAGGCTGTGCGTGTGCGTACGTGCGTGCACAGAGTCCCCAGCCCTAATTGGACGTTGTCACTCGTGACAGGGAAGGTCTCCGCTCCTGATTGGTTCTCCGCACGTGTGTACGCGCACACGTGCTTCCGGTTGGGTGTAAAGAGAAAGAAAAAACACACAAGGGGGGGAGATAACGGTTTTAGGAGAGTTTAGAAAGAACGTACACACAGATATTATGTTGTACCGGGGAGAAGCAGGGACACCGGTAACGAGGAGCTTTTTGTGCCAGGTCTCGGAAGGCTTTTAGGAGACAACATGTGGTCGCTGTAGATGATATTCCAAATTAACAGGTATTTATCGCGCCTTCGTTTGATTTGAGCGAAGAGGTTTTATTTTTACATGCTGTCTGTCTGATCTGGATATCGGAGGGTGGAGGGAGAGCAGCAACAAGTGGAGTTTGGCGTGGAAATTTCTCTGTCCCACCGACACCAGCTATGGAAGAGCAAAAGGAGCCCAACAGCGGCCGGGACTCCACAGAGGAGGAGAGCGTGTCCTTGTCTCCAAACCTGCCGTCTCCTCCGATCATTTTACCGCATCAGGCCGCTCAGCAAGCCCACAGAACCACCAACTTTTTCATCGACAACATCCTCCGGCCGGACTTCGGCTGCAAAAAGGAGCCGAGCTACCGCGATCGGAGCCAGACGTCGGGCAGAGAAAACGTGAACCCACTGGGTGCGAGGCCGCCTCACAGCCTCTGCCTGGACTCCAACTGCAGCAGCGACAGCAGCTCTTCATCGCCGTCCTCCTCTTCGTCCACGTCCTCTTCGCCCTCCTCGAGGCAGAACTCGTCGAAACAAAGCGAAGTGGCGGGGAACGGGACTGCCCGGTACGCAGACAGCCCCTCGTCAATTATGGTTATGAGTGGCAGCAATGGAGGCTCTCCGCCCACGAAGGAAAGCCAACCGTTGCTGTGGCCGGCGTGGGTTTACTGTACGCGATACTCGGACCGGCCCTCATCTGGTAAGGCACTAACAGTCCCTCAGTTACTGCTGGGGGGTTTCAAGGCGTGTGCGCGGCTGGGAAACACTGTGCGTAACGTGCGTAATGACTTCTCCATTACGCGCGTAAACTCTAAAAATCTGTGTTAAAATTGTCTTTGGATTACTTATTTGGACGGCGATAAACTATTTTAATAATTTTCTACATGTTAAATATGTACTTTACTTTTTATATTTAAATATTAGCTCTCCACCAGGTATTTTGTCCCCAGTGTAGTTTGGGATACAACAAGAGTATGAGCGGGAATTCAGGATTAGGATATTCATATTAAAAATATGGTTATTATCCAAAACTATGATATGGAAAAATCGTGGCAAATTTGAAATATTTTTATGAGTATTAGACTACAAAATAAACGCCCCATCAATGATAGAATAGGGACTAAAAAATATCAGATTATTAGACAAAAGGTTATTATGAACTTATTTAAGACAAAAAAGTGATTGGAATATTGCAGGATCCAATTTAGTGATTTTTCGTCCGAGTCTGACTGCATATCCATCATATTATTCAGAATTAGAATGGAAAAGAATAGTCAGTGCAAAACATGTAATTATTTTACACACACACACACACACACACACGAGTCTTTAATACAAAGGGACTCAGTTCCATAAATTTGTATATACTATCAAGAAGTTTCCTTTATATGCATAATTTTAAGTTTCAATCATATCTTGTGGAAATTTAAACTACACAGCTAACGATATTTGTTTTTATGCAAATAACACCTGGAAAAATGCAAGACGCATTTGATTAATCAGGCATTTTTTTGGTTCTATTCGCCAGCCAAGGATAATTTTGCTACATGTATTTAGTAAAGTTAAATATGCGGATTATTAAGAGGCATTATTAATAATTAACAACATAACCGTAGCATTATGTTATGACAGATTGGAGTTCAAACATCATCACTGTTCTCTCTGGCTTTTAGATACAAAACATTAAATGCAGCATTTGGATTTGACCCTATGTCGAAAAAGCAAAACAGAAATGGTATATTATTGCAATAACCATATCAAAAAAAACCAAAACAAAAACAAAAACAAACAAAAACTAGAAGTTATTTGCCTGCTATCAAACTACAAAAAAATAAAAAATAAAAAATAGAGTGTTATAGATTACATAAAAAGATTATAAGGCTAATTAATAAGGCAATAAGATCCTATTCCAGTAAAAAAACGAATGTTATCTGGAGACTTGGACTTTTTAATATCCCATCATAACACATATTTTTATAATTGCATGGGTTATTATGATTGGACTACAGACTGAGCTTATGAGTTGAAATTCCTCAAGCATTAACATTTAGTTTTGATCAGACGTCAGAACAAAAGATGATGCAGCTTTAATATGCTGACTCAGCATCTCAGCAACTCTTAAAAAGACATTTGAGAATATAGAAACGACCTTTAACCCAAAAAAACTATTTAGGCATTTAACACAGACTTTTAGCACCATTTATTAACTAATAACCCTGTATTTATCCTAAATGGTTTTGTAAAAGGTTGCAGGTTGTAATTTATAGTTGAAATGTAAATGAAACCCAGAGCTTAGATAGAGGATCCTCAACATTAAGGTGTTCTTGCGTTTAGACAGAATTCTTATTTTCTTACTGTAAAAATGTATAAACGTCATAAGATCTTTTAAATCGAATCAAATGAAATTCGTTATATGAGCAGCTGTTTGCGCTGTGATCGTCATCAGCTGAATAAGCTTAGTCTCTTATCCTTCAGCACCGGATGCTGCTGCTGCTGACGTCATGTTCTTTTTAACGGGATTGTAGTTTGCTCTGTCAGGGCAGTGTGGTGAGCTGATGAAGGCCGAAGGTCAAAGGGCATCTTCATGTTGATTCTTATCATTTTTAATTGCTGAATGAGACGCGTATTTGTCGTCATGCTTTCTTTTAATGTCACTTTAAACTTGGGTAATTGTTTAAAAAAAATTGTTAAATCACTCAGATCTTCCTGCAAAGTGCAAAACAGCCGTCACCAAATTGCACAACGGCTAAATATGCAAACGTGCGTAAACGTTGTGCGTAATGCAAAATGTCCCGTTAAGCTGTGAGTTTTAAACGCTGCGTTTAGATCAGATTTTCTTTTTTCTTTATACGATTAAGAAATCAGAAGTCTTGGCCTGCAAGGATCCATCAGTTGTAATCTGCGTTAAAGAATTTGAAGTTTTTGTGGAGTTGTGCAGTCTTGTAAAAAGCAGCTTGTTTGATTTGAAGTGTGTGTGTTGGTGCTTGGAGAGCTTTTTGGAGAGGTAACAACTCAGACGCAACGAGGCCTGCATGCATCCAAAATCCCAGAACCTCACATCAAAACCATGAGGACAACAAAGCCATGACCCCATGGCTTCACATAGGTCCTCAGTTTGTTTTCGTTACCTTTTTGCCTATATCTTCTCTCTTTTACCATACTTTTCTTCCCTCCACCATGATAAAAACCTAAATGTGTGTCGTGTGTGTAACTGACATCCATGTCTGTTTATTTTGCTGTTTTTACTGCTTTATTGGCTGAATTAGGAGAACATCATGAACACAGACATGACCTCAAGGCTGAAACGTCATTTCAATATTTATTCTAGATATTATTCAGTAATGCTGATCATGCGTCTCTGCAACTTCTTAAGGAACTTTCACTCGGCAGAGTAAAAAATCTAAAGTTTATATATATATCGATATATATATATTATTTTAGACTATACACACTATCAATAATGAATGGATCTGTTCTCATGTTATAGCAGGTGATTTTTCTTCATAAAGTGAAATATTATAGATACACGCTGAAAAACTTTCTGTTTCCACGCTAAATGTGTTTCATATTGTTTGCTCATAACTAAATGCTGGTTTAGGAGGAGGATCAACGTGGCCACGAGTTTAATGGGCCTATATGACAACCTTATTGTAACCCTTTAGTCCAAATTTAATGTTTTAGTTTTTGATCATTATAATGGAGGAAAACTCAAAATGTATGATATAAAAAGAGAAGTAATTGCTTAAAAACGACGGGACGGATCATGATTTACGCACTGACCAAACTATTAATAAACTGTTTGGTGACGCAATTTTAATCGGGATTCGCAGGTTTAGAGGAGCTTTTTTGCGCCCCACTGACATTTACGTGTTCGTGCCATTGTTGTTTCCACACCAGGCCCAAGGACACGGAAACTGAAAAAGAAGAAGAGCAGCAAGGAGGACAAGCGGCCCAGGACAGCGTTCACGGCCGAGCAGCTGCAGAGACTGAAAACCGAGTTCCAGGCCAACCGGTACATAACGGAGCAGCGGAGACAGTCTCTGGCCCAGGAACTCAACCTGAACGAATCCCAAATTAAAATCTGGTTCCAGAATAAGAGGGCAAAGATTAAAAAGGCCACCGGTTACAAGAACGGCCTGGCCCTGCAGCTCATGGCTCAAGGACTTTACAACCATTCAACGACCACCGTGCAGGACGAGAAGGAGGACAGCGAGTAGCAGCCCGGACCTCCTCCAGCTGTGGAGATAACGAAAAAAATAACATTTGGACTGGAGACGCTATTTAAAACACAGATTTCTGTTTATGGTAACAGTATATGGACATAATTATATAAATGAACGAGCGTTATTAAAGTTTATATAGCCACAGTTATCATGTTGTATATATTTAATTTCAGGTAAGGGATGAAAAGGCTGTTTTCTCATTCGATCCCTACTTGCTGGAGATTTTCTTTTTTTTATTACCCTTTCTTCTTCACTGTTTTTCGTATAAGTGTCTAATTGGCTCTAGGTTTTGTGGTCTCTGTCACTAATATTTCCAGATTTCCCTAAACACATCAGTCCGCAGACTCAGCCAAGCCAAAGATTTTAATATGTTCACAGATATGTAGTCTGAAATAAAAAAAAAAAAAAAAAAAAAAAAGACTGGATTAAATTTTTCTTTCATTTATTCCAGAGCTTTGTGTTGCGCTTTTTGAGGGTTAAAAAAAATAGAATCCATAATTTTTCAGTGGTAATAATTCCTTACTTGAAGATTTTAGGGAGAAACTCATAAAAGAAGTTGTAAAATATCAATTATGTGCTATATTATTTTAGTATTGAGCTCTGCAATATAGATTTTAAGGAAGGCACATAATGCAACAACCTTATAAAAAGCATATATAGACATAAAGTTGACATGGCGGATTTGATAAGCTTTAAAATTCTTTCTTATATTGAAATTATTTATTAATTACATATTTGAGAAAGATGATATAGGGCTTATTTAATAAAGTTAGGACAGGGATAAAAACACACAGTTCATCTTTCACTGGAACACCAGTTGTTTCTCTATAATGGATAATATTTCCTATTAATCTATTCTGGACTTTTACAAGAATACATAAATGCTTTGCTTTGGCTCGGAGGGTCACAGATTAATTTAATCAATTATTAAGGTCTGCTTATGAATGCTGTGCCATCATCTGCACCTCTGTCACCTATGATTCATTTGGCCTGTTTGGCCTTCTGTGACCTCTGGTTCAGGTTTGATAGAGCCTGGTGGTGAACTCTGTGACATGGCGCGTGTGTGTGTGTGTCGCTGTGTGTGTGTGTGTGTGTGTGTGTGTGTGTGTGTGTGTCTGCCTTTGTGTGAAACTCCAAGTCCAAAAGTGCAGAAAAAACAATATGGATCCCTTTAAATCTGAAATCTGAATAGGAGGATATCTGATTATTTCAAAAAGATTTTTTTTTCTTTTAGGCATTAAAATAGTAAATTAGTCATGCTGGTGTGAGCTTGTACCAAAGTTAGGGATCAGCGAGAAATTATGCATATTCATAGCCAAACTGATGAGATACATTTTTGTATTGGTGGTTTTAATGGTGTTCACCAACTCAATGCTAAAAAAAAAAAAANTTTTTTTTTTTTTTTGTCGTTCTCCCACTCATTGCCTGGTATATATATATATTTTCATTAACTCTGAACTCTCATGGTGCAGTCCTGCTAATTAAGTTCAATTCAATTAAGTATTTAATTGCTATTTCAACTGAGTCATACACAAAACTCATGTACCACATCCTTGGTACATATAAAATATATATAAATAAATATAAATAATGGAGGTGAAAGTCAAGCTAAAATGCCTTAACTAATTAAAATACAAAAAACAATTTAAAGGAAAAGTGCTGCTATATGCAAAAATATTTCAAGTCATTTATTCTAAAAAAAATAATTAGAGTGATTTATAATCTAATTTTTAGACATATATTTTAATAAGATAATATGATCTCACTTTATGACAGGTTTTTTTTATTGATTTCATTAAAAAAAATCAGGCATAAATAGTCGATTCAAACGTGAATCATACTGTAATTGTCGTGCTTTATGAGTATTTCTGATTGTTCTGAAATCATATCGGCTCGGATCATTTAATTAGGAGTTAACAGGTCTGAGTAGCAGCAGGTTCAAGGCCTCTTCATGGGGATTAATTATTTCTCGTGATGCGTTTACGTTCAGCTCGGCTTTTACGCTACAGATTTAATCAGCGCACAGCAGATGAATAATTGATTTCGATAATGACGACATGCTGACTCGCTGTTCGCTTAAAGCCATTGATGCAAGCTTATTTATTTATTTATTTTAGTCTTTATCAAGCAAAGATTCTGAGTTTATAATTTTAATCTATAATTTAAAAGTAAATGTTATTTTTAAAATGATGCTATACCTTTGTGTCTTAATGAGAAATTGTTTTATTTTGATTAATTTTTTTCATCTTGATTTATTTTGAGAAATTGAACTAAAAATGTCAAAAGTAAAACAAATGTAGTGAGATAATAAGAAATTAGATATTGCATAAAATTGAAATTTCCATAGGTCATCATATAAACAAACAAGGGAATAAAACAGAAATTAGTCATGACTTGGAGGAGGTAAAGGTTCTCAAATTGGGGTCCGGGGACCTTCAGGGGCCCTTGCAGGGGTTTAGGGATCACAAGTAAAATCAGGTATAATTTATTACTAAAACTACCTGCTGCAGTTCAATATCACAGTTTTAATCTATTTTATTTATTTTGTAAGGGACCGTGTACAAATTACATTAATCTCAAATAATGTGAAGATGTGTTTGTCCCAGATTTTGGCTAATTTCCATCTTCAGTCTTTGTACAAGTGAACAATAATCCAAAAATACAGTAAGAAATCAGCTAAAATCCAAACTTATACCAACCCTCACACCCCATCCTCATAACTACCACATCCTTCACTTTATACCATTATAATATTTACCGGGAAAAGTTATTTTAATCCAGTTTCTTGTTTTTAGGAAGTAAAATTAGATTAGAATTTGTCAGTGTTAGAAAACAAAATTCAGACTATTTGGCCATCTGGCTTGCACGTGTGATGGCCTGCTTGGCTCTTCACGGTCAGCCAACCCTACAGCTCTAATATTATAATGACGGTTTGATTCCCTGCTGTGAATGCGGAAGAGGATCTTATGACAGTGTATTTAAAATTCATACAATTATGAAACAGCGAGAGGATTTTCCTCTCCCTCCCACCTTGTCATTTAGGAAGCCGAGGGTTTATCTGTAAAACAAAGAAAAGCCAGGGATCGTTTGCATAGTTAGCACAGTCTGCCTCGCAGGCACAATATGGATTTAATTTATATGCAAATGAAAGCAATAAAGGGAGAATACACACTGGAAATCTCTCCCGTTTAAAGAGGGAGGGGAGAGGATGCAGAGCAGGTAGAACACGTGCACAAAATGAAGCATTAGCAGCCTCCTGCAATAACAAGGATCATCTTATTATATAATATCCACAAACTACAGCAAAGGGTTGCGTTTGGGGCCAAAATGGAGATCAAAGATTTACAGCAAGGTGTGTATTCCTCTTGGGGTGCACTTCAAAACACACACAAACACACACCACCAGTAAACCGCCATCTGATTAAATTTGGTTGAAGCAAAACATGATTATTATGTTATAGGAAAGTTAAATTCATAATGCAGCAAAAAATGAAGACACACACACACACACACACTTATTTGCACTGCCTTGGAAGTTTGTCACTGCATGGTGACCTTTGCANACACACACACACACACACACTTATTTGCACTGCCTTGGAAGTTTGTCACTGCATGGTGACCTTTGCACCTTCACATCTACAAATTAAATCTACTTTTAATAGTCAGTTAATCCATTTTTACCCAATAATGAAAGATGTACTCATATGTTTTATAAAATACTACACAATATGGGAAAATCCTCAAATCCTGCCTTCAAAATATGACTTAAATAAAGACAAATAAGTAGTAAAATTAATTCCAGCTTCAAAAGTTAAAGTGCCAATTGTGAGGAATTTTCCCTTTATGAAATTATTGAAACATCTGAATAATCCCTGAAAAAAAGAGTTTTTCCTGACAGTGTGAACAACCTCATATTTCACATTTTGGAAGTATCGAAAATTCTGGAATGAACTAATAAGAATCTCCCAAAATCTGGAGCTTCAAATAACCTCAAAATCAAATATAGTATAACTAAAGTATAAGATCAATAGTACTATTTGAGTAAATAATGTGTACTTACTTACTTTACACCTCTGCAAATATAAATCTGCGCACTAAAAATTTATACCATACATTAAAATATCAAGTATAGAGGTTAAGTTACATGAACGTACTGTAAAGATGTGTGTTGTGTTTTTTTCCAGCTGCAATGTTACGATGAGGGAGATCACACACACACACACACACACACACACACACACACACACACACTGGCTTACACAACTATTGTCAGTGTGTGCAGTGGGCATAAAAGCAAAGCAAAGTGGATTCTCCCTCAGAATCTTGCAAGCTAACCACCTGTCACTGCTTTGCTTCAGCATGCCATGCAAATGAAGATTTCAGCATGTTGTTTATCTTGCGTGGTGGAAAATAGATGTGTAAACAAGACAGGAATCTATACACACACACACACACACACACACACACACACAGACACACATGCACACACACATATACAGACAGTGGCTGAGACACAAAGAAAGGCACCCATGCAGAGATATACAAGCATGTGCAAAATGGCAGGAAAAGAGAGGCTTACACACACACACAAACACACACATGCATGCACACACACGCACACGCGCACACACACACACAGCCATTTAAAAAAGCTTCTTAGATCACTACGCTGTGACGGTGCTAAGTAGAGAAGTTTAGAGTAATTCCTTCCCAGCTGCTGCCTCCATAATGGGAGGAGAGAGAGAGAAGTTTAGGAGTTGAGAGAGAGAGAGAGAGAGAGAGAGAGAGAGAGAGAGAGAGAAAGAGGTTTAGAACCCCGTTCAGCCTTGGATCTCTCATCAAACTATGCTGCAATCTCCTTGTTTTACAGGTATTACAGGCACGATTTGCACAGTTCTCCACTCTGTGCACAAGTACAAACTGATTCTTATATTTTTTTACTGCACCAACATCATCAGCCATCAATTCTTTTATCTATAAGTGTGTACTTTTATCTTTGAGTATGTACTTGTTTAGGAGTTGACATCTTTGGCCCATGAGAAGCCGCTACTCTTGCTAGAAATGTCCTGCTGCGTTTGGCTGCAGACAGCAGAGAAAACAGGAAATGTAGAGTAAGAGGAAGGCAAAAAAATACATGCAGAGTGAAATAAAAAGAGAGAAAGTGTGTTTTAATGCTTCTGTGACTTATGAATGTCAAACATGAGAAATGATGCTATGATTATCTCAGTATTTTTGGCTCATGACTCATCAAGAGGTCGAGAAAAGTGTTTCTGTTCAGCTCCAGTCTCAACGATAAGAAACTGGACTCAGGGTTGATGCGCCCCCTGCACCACACTCGTTTCGACGCACAAACACACTCACACGGCCACAAACAGACAAAGGTGGCATTGAGAGGAAACCTCCCACAATGCAGCGGAGCGTCCAGAGGCTCTCTGGTCCCACAGCCGTGATCTCACTAGGCTAAATCCAGATTACATGGAGGATCTGCACAGCGCCACTTGTTTACTCTGCCACCAGGGGGTGATTTGAGGCAGCGGGGGCGTTATATTTGGCGTTATATTCAGGTCAAAAGTGAAGGGGAATATTCTCAGAATCATTGGATTTGAGTTTCACCCAGCAATCCAGTTGTGCAAGGGTCTGAAATGCATTTTTAAAAAGAGGATCCAGGATGTAAGGATGTAATTTTCCAATATATAGCAGCAGTTTTTCACTTTAATTAAAAAGGAAGTGGCAGGAAATGACAGCGTAGCTCCAGCCACAGCAGACAACACATCAAATGTTTTTTTGTTTTTTTTAAATCGTAAAAGGAGTCATCACATCCAGCACATTCATCAGTGTGGGAAGTTTTATTGGCACGGCAAAACTTTCATGCTTGAGGCGGAAGATAAAATAACACAGACGGGATGATTCTCTTGAGTTTTTCATCAAAAGCAAAATTAAAGGATCTTAAATGGGTTAAATCTAAAATAATGCAACGTCTATATGTTGGAGGAAATGTCAACTCGCATAACTTACATGTACACATACACACAGGCTGATGGGGTGTGTGTACATGCACACACACATACAAGCACAGTGAGAACAAAGGCAGGGACACCTGGGATTCCCCTCTCGTATGGGTGGTCACATGCACCTCTTCTTCATGCCTTCCACATGTGGAAACACTTTATCTTCCCACTGACTGTCTCACTCTGTGTGTGTGTGTGTGTGTGTGTGTGTGTGCGTGTGTGTGTGTGTGTGAGCCACTTCACCTCAATAAGGAAAGCAAAGCTGTGAGGAGCTGCTGGTCATCGTTGTGTCTCGCTGACTGACTGCTCGGATTAAATTTACGCTCGTCTTCGCCCTCCTGGGAGGCATTGAGCTTTCACAAAAAGCTTGTGCTGTTGAAGGAGTGTGCTGCCATTTTTTTTTTTTTTTTTNTTTATGTGTTTTTATAGCAGCAAGGAAAGGAAACTTTACACATATACACGCATACACGAGAAACCTTGAAAGTGTAATTACCAGGAAAACACCATCCAAAAGGCCAACTCACCTTCCCCTCATTTTCTACGCTTTCATTGGCCAAGGCTGCACACAGTTTACACCACACACACACACGCACACACACACATACACCCCCACACACACACACACACACATACACACACACACACACACGCGAGTTTCTCTCTGTCCAATAGCAAACAAGCACATGAAGTTTTTACAGGAAGTGTGGACGATTCTGTCTTTCTTTGCTCACGTATGTGTCATTATGTGACGTATTCATCCTTTAGTCCCATATTTGCAGAAGGACAATCCTTTGGAAGGTTAGAAGCCATAGTGAAGTGGGCGGGGCCACAGGTTCAGGAAGTGTTTTGTCCATTGTCTTCCACATAGAAAAAAACATATATTGCTGCTGTGGTCTGAACTTTAGCAGATTCTGATGACTTTGTAGCTTCAGATATGCATGAAACGGAATTAGAAGCTTGATGATTCGATGTTTCTTCCATTTATAGTTGACACATTTAATTTTTTGTTTTACTTTTCATCAATGAATTAAAATGTCATAGAGCTAAATTACTTCCAATGTCAGCCGATGTTAATAAAGTGAAATCTGGCCTATATAGGATACCAAAAAAGGCTAATATAGACACCAAGTGCTTCAATATATGTATAAATATGAACTGAAACAATGGCTGACTCTTCTTCATGTACTCTGGTCACCCACCCAGCCACCCACCACCACCCTTTTCTCACACTTCAAAAGCAGACAGCGGTGGAGATCTCCCTCTTCCTCTCCTCTCCTCTCTCTTTCCATCTTTCATCGCGGTGGCTCGGAGGTGGTGAGAGGTGATGTGGGGAAGCGATTAGTCATATTCAATTTACATATGGCTGTCACGGCCTCCTCCAGGCTCAGCCATGATGTCATCCATGCACGGGGCCCTCTGCGACCACCGGCGCATGGGAAGACGTCTCGCTGTCAGACAGAGGACCCCCNCCCCAATGGGAATCCTATCACTGCTCTTACAGCGAGGTGATGTATGTGTGTGTGTGTATGTGTGGCATCATCCTCCACTTCATGCTCCACTGAAACAACATATCAACATATTTTCCATAACTGGAAATATATTAATAAAGGAGGTCAAATTTACCCCATCATGTTAAAAGGTTTCTAAATTTTGACTAAACCTTTATTAATATTTGATGTTATTAATGCTTTATATCTCAGTATTCAGACATTAAAGAGTAATTTTTGCGTTAAAAGGCTGTAAAAGTTTCCTTTGTTTGCTGAAACCCATTTGCTTTTATAGCTTATTACAAAATGAAAAAATTACAACCTTCTATTAATTAAAAACATGAATTAAAACAGGTGAATTAATATTTCTAAAAGAATAAATACAAAAATAAAATAATTTAAAAAAATTAGATAAAATGGGGAAACAATAATTTATACTACATTATCAGGCTTTCGAGCCGTCACATCTGCAGCTATAAAAGTCATCAATATTGTTTTTTTCCACTGTAACAATCCATTAAGTCTGCAGTTATGAATGTTAATAAAGTTAATAAATGGATTTAAATTGGGATGCTCTGCCATAAGTGGTCAGACTGTTTATTCAGGGGTTTTCCTAATAAATTAAAAAGCTAAAACAGCCACTGGTTCCAACTTATAAACCCTAAAATATGATAATTACAAAGTGTTATCATCATTTTTATTATTCTGAATGAATGTTAGGCTCAATTTACTTCTTATGATCAATTAATTTAGCAGGTTTTGTCCTGGATCCTTGGATTATGCTCACACACACACACACACACACACACAAAGCAGCAAGACAGGGCGGTAGGAGGGAGGGTGGTCTGTATCTTTAACTCTTCCTTACAGAAATATTAGCTCAAACAGGACTCCAAACTCCTGTAGGGGTCAAGAGCCGGCACTCCATTTTGCAGTCAGCTGCACATAAAACGGCGTGGAGCTTTTGGAAGATCCTGAGGAGCAACTGGCAGCTGTCCAGAAGAGGAAGTCGGCGATATTTATGAAGCCTCGCATGACAAAAGACAGCAAAGCTTCCCATTGACCAGTGATGACCAGCCCAATTTACTGCAGCCCACAGCAATTCATTTTACTGAGACCTGCGTAAGTATGTGTACAGTACGCCATGCACTAAATTAGAAGTACTTACGTGCACACACACACACACACCAAGGCCAGAAGTTCAGATTACAAGAAGAGCTCGTCTGTGGAAGTGGGCAGCAGAATGCGAGACCGTGAATAACTGTTTTAACACACAGCCAGCACAATGTGTGGTCTGTCACATACCATCTAAAGCATTACGCTGTGTGTGTGTGTGTGTGTGTGTGTGTGTGTGTGTGTGTGTGTGTGTGTGTGTGTGTGCCAGTCTGTCTGTACACATGTGGT
This sequence comes from Lucifuga dentata, assembly GCA_014773175.1. Taxonomy (NCBI): domain Eukaryota; kingdom Metazoa; phylum Chordata; class Actinopteri; order Ophidiiformes; family Bythitidae; genus Lucifuga; species Lucifuga dentata. The sequence goes on from VXCM01000441.1 coordinate 199,194, forward strand.
TCATCATCATCCTATTTTGGTATCACGTATGTTTGTGTTTATTGCACTGCAGGCTAGAAGTTTGAGGCCCCCAGATTTAAAAAAAAAAAAAAAAAAAANAAAAAAAAAAAAAAATCATCAACACACTGTTTGTTTTACAATTTATTGCACAGGAAATGACAAAAAATATATCAAATAAACGTAACTAATTAGTTTTCAAGAAGAACTTTGAAGTCATTTCAGGCTCAGACGTTAGTTTTGTCAAAGTAACCCCTCCAGCCAAGTCATAATTCTCAAAACCTTTTGCTTCTCTTTTGAATGGATGCAATTTTGACATAATTTTGATGAATGTTTTGGATCGTTGTCCTGTTGAAGAATGAAACTGTGACCAATAATTCATAAACCGGATGGAATCGCGTGTCTTTGAAGGATGGAATGGTAATTCTCTTTCTNCCAATAATTCATAAACCGGATGGAATCGCGTGTCTTTGAAGGATGGAATGGTAATTCTCTTTCTTCCTAATTCCTTTAACTTGGACCAAGTCTCCAGATCCCCCCCCACCCCCTCCAGCATTACTGAGTTATGGTAATCAGCTGCTGAAATAAATAAATATCATGTTTACCGGTACGTGGATTATTTTCATAAAGTCACAGGAATACTATGACAATCCTCAGTCAAAAAGGTAATTTTATTTGCTAAACAAATAAATTGATGGAACAACATCAGGAGGTTGGCTTATGTACGGGTTTCTTTAAAAATCTAAATTTGCAGGTCAAAATCAGGGGGTCGGCTTATACACGAGATGGGCTTATACTCGAGTATATACAGTAGTTACATTTATTTTATGTATTTTTGTCATTTCCTGTGCAATAAATTGTAAAACAAAGTGTACTGATGATTTATTATTATTATTTTTTTTAATCTGGGTGTGGCCTCAAACTTCTGGCCTGTAGTGTATCTGTGAGATGAGCTGCAGTTTGCATGCTTATGATTTCATTTTTTGCATTTCTTCTTTTATATAATTATATTTTTATTTATAGACTTTGTATATTTCATTGGATCTCCATTAATTGATGCCTCAGATACAACTATTTTTCCTGGGATCCGCTCAGTCAGTGTGTGTTACTTATGTCTTTTGTTATGCCTAAATTCCTCTTAAAGTCTTTTTAAAAGCTATTTCTAAGACAATTTCCCCGACTAAATGAAATATTCCTGTCCTCTTTTGACCTTCTTTTGCCACAAACAGAAAAACAAACTCATAACGTTACTAATGTTGTCACAAAACTGGTTACATCTTCATGTGCGGATGCTGGGAGAGGCTCAAAACGCTGGAATGTTAATCACAACCGCCACTTAAACACATCAGCCAAGCGCTGCCTTTGCTGTGGGAACCAATCATCTCCAGTTTGATGCTTTGATTTGATTTACAGTTTGGAGTCGTTTGCTGCGTCGTGCCGGATTCGGCTTTTCTCTTGCCGGCAGGTGCGAAGGCGAGCACCTGGCAGTTGGCCGTGACTAACCGAAGGGGTGAAAGGTCAAACATGTGATTTGTGAGATGCAGCCATGTGAGAAATGCCCAGTGTCCAAGAAGTTAACTCAAAAATCCTGTCTTCAGATGCACACATTTCAGAATTAATAAAGTTTTGGAGTTTTGGAGCTTAAAAAAGTCTAAAACTTTAGTTTATGCGCTCCGAACTCATATTCGCAAGCATCAAACTAGCTTTTACCTGCCCTTCATCAAACTCAGCAAAAAAAGAACCTGCTTTGAACATCGGCTAAATTTGTATTTTCTTTTCGCCCCCGCCTGCAAACTCCCAGAAATCATCGGGAGCAGATGGGCCGTGAGGCGAAAACAAACATCAGAGAGAATCGAGGAAGGAGAGAGAGAGAGGGCGAAAAGAGAGGAGCATAAGGGAGCTGAAGTCCTGCATTTCCCGTCAAACTGGAGATGAACCGCAGATGTTTGCAGACAGAAGATGAGCTGTCTCTAACAGCTGGTTGGGGATCAGATTTGTGTCAGAGCACGAACGACGTCCTTCAGTGCTAATGTGCTGCAAACCAGATGCAGGAACAGAACAATGCGCTGAGGCAGGGAAAGAAAGGAAGATTAGGAAAAGGAGAAGGAAATCTGAAAGGGTTGTTGAGCAATTATGAAAACTTACCGTTCTAGAGCTGACCTTTGACCTCTGATGTCCCTGTGGAGAGGGAAAAGAGGAGAGAAAACAGATTAATAAAGCTCCCTGCATAGAATATCTGTGGTCGCTACAACTTATGATCAAAAAGCATCACGAGACAAGTTATTCTGGGAAGGAAAAGTTTTTCTCCTTCAGTTTATCTAAGAAATTGGTTGTTAAATTGCTCATTGTCGCCACCCACTGAGCCAGGGCTCGGCTGGCTGCTAGCATTACCCACCGGGCTCAGCAAGGAATGACAACAAAACCCAGAGGCTTGTTAATAGCTGGCTGCAGCGCCAACGGAGAAACTTTACCCCTCAGTTATGACAAGTGTGTGGTAAAAGAACCATAAAAGACTCAAATTGGAATTCTGAGGTTTGTGTATGTGTGTGTGTGTGTGTGTGTCCTCACTGGGTTTCACAAATGCAGACTTCAGAGCAGTATGAATATGACTCTGGTCTGTCATTCTGAATTTAAGAATAGATTCTGGTCATTCTCTCTCTCTCTCTCCCTCTCTCTCTACCTCTCTCTCTCCCTCCCCGCCAACTACTAAACTACCGCTTAAGTCAAGTGCTGTCAAGTCAAATCAAATAAAGCACAGTTAAATGGAGAGAAGTAAAGTTTTATTGGCCCAAAAGTGAGAAAATTCTCTCGGACACACTTGTTTCATAACTTCTGCAATAAAAGTTATATTTTCCTCACGTCTGTTGGTTTACTGAATCGTTTATTAGCATGATTTTGCAAAATGTATTAATCGATACTGGCAAAAGTTGAAGGGTGGTGCATGGCTAAGGGAGGAACCTAATAAAGTTTGGAGTGCAGCTGCATCCAGGGCAGATTGGGAATTTTTAAAAATGATTTCTTAACATTGCAAGGTATCTATATTTAAAAAAAAAAAAAAATCAGCCATATTGATTCCATGATAGACTATCAATGAGTCCAAGTATCAGCAGGGGGCACAGTAACAAATTCAATGGAATATAGTTTACTTATAAAATTCATATTTAATGTGATTTAAGCATTTAAACGTGCTGAAAATGTCAGACTGCTAATAGCAAAATGCACTGAGCGAGGCTTTAATGGATCTATCAGCTGTAGTAAACCAGTGACATATGAACAGCAGGAGTCATGGAAACTTCACCCTTATTTCACAGATGACAAAAATAGTAAATCTTCCCTGGGTTTCGATCTTTGTTTGAAGCCAGATGAAAAAAAAAAAAAAAAA